>JAINUW010000708.1:0-184390 GCA_020205615.1 Panax quinquefolius | reverse complement strand
ATGTTTTAAAACTTTATGAATGAATAAAATATTAAAGTTTATTTGAAATGTTATGTGTTAAAGCTTTAATCTTGGAATGTTTAAGTTAAACTTTAAATACCCAAGAAGTTGAGTAATGAACTAATAAGCGATATTTTAATGTAAAATGCCTCCTGAAGAAGACAACCACGCCAACAAGCACCCGAGGGGTCTACTAATAATAACAACGAGACCAACGCTAATCCGGCTCAAAGAAGCTTGGTAGCTTTGTTGACGGGTGCACTTCATGAATCAACCGCAAGCTCAAGTCACGACTTTTAAGGAATTCAAAGCGGTTGGACCGCCAGAGTTTCAAGGGTCTATGAATCCAAAGGAAGCCCAAACCCGGATCATGGAAATGGAGAAGGTGTTCGACGTTGCTAAGTTAACGAAGATCAAAGATCGCGTCACAACGCTCATGTCAAGTCCGGGCTAGCTACCGTGGTGGCAAGCAAAAAAGGTTCGTGGAGGACAAGGAGTGATAGCGGGATAGATTTAAGGAAATGTTTTTTGAAATGTACTTTCCAAATGAAGTTCTCAAATCACCGAAGTGCAATTTCGAGTCAAGCAAGGAACTATGACGGCGCGCGTAATATGTCGCAAAGTTTAACGAGTCGGCAAGGTTTGCCACTTATCAAGTCAATACCGATGAACGCAGCGAAGCGAGAAGATTCAACAAGGATTGAAGCCCCGCTTTACAAAGAAGGTTTCAATGTTCCAAATTAAATACATTTGCATACAGATCCGAGAAGGCAATTATCGCGAAGGTGGAAGCGATGCCTTGACCAAGTACAACCAAGAACAAAAGAAGAGAAGAATGAGAATGAGAATAAGGCCGGTGGTAGTAATGTTGAAGTAATAATCAAAAGAGAAGTGGAGCGAGAATTCAATCATGGAGGACAACAAGGAAATCAAAGAGAAGAAAAAAAGTTTGAGGCTTGTGCAACGACGTAAGGAAGAACCATACCGGGGTATGTTTGAAGGAAAGAGAGTGTGTTTCAACCGTGGTCGAGGGACACATTGCACCAAACTATTTTAGTCCAAAGAAAGGAGCATGTTTTACCCATGGGTTCAAAGGATCACATGGCTCGTGATTGCCCTAAGAAGCCAAAGCCGGAAGTGCAAGTGGTGGAAAAGGAAACAACAACGGTGGTGGTGTATCGACTATCACCGACCAAAGAAATAAATCAAGCCGACCCATCATGAGGACTTTCAATACGACCGCAGCATGATGTCAGATACCCTAAGGATGTGGTGTCGTATCATTCCGATTAATGGTATTAATGCTTATGTACTATTTGATTCGGTGCTACTTGTTCATTTATATCCGGCGAATTTGCTCGTAACTTAGATTTTGCCTCAGAAGAATTAGAATTTCCTTAAGTATATAAGATTTGCGAATAGAAGTGATTCCTCGTTAGATTTCATATATATAGAATTGTAGAGTGGTTATAAAAGGTCACGAGATGATGGTAGATTTGATACCAATTAGACTTGGTGAATTTGATGTTATATCGAAATGGATTGGTTATTCAATTACGAGCAGCAAGAATTGATTGCCAAAGAAAGTGTGTTAACCTTACGACTTCATTAAAGGTTGTGTTTTTTTCGGCAAAGAAGTCACCTCGACAAGCAAGTTGTCTACGACGATGCAAGCCAAGAAGTTGTTGAGACAAGGATGTGTAGGATACTTAGCCTACATAGTCGATACACGTAAGAAGAGTGCGCAAGTTGAAGAGATACCGATCATAAGAGATTTTGCAGACGATTTCCGCATTTATTTGCCGTGTCTTCCACCGGATCGACAAATCGAAGTTCGTGATCGACTTACTACCACCGTGAACGGCCCCGATATCTAAGGCACCATATGTAATGGCCCCTAGAGAGATGAAAAGAGTTGATGGTGCAATTGCAAGAATTGCTTCGACAAGAAGTATATTCAAATGAGTGTGTTTCCACGGGGGAGCACCGTGTTGTTTTGTTGTTAAAAGAAAGATGATCGATGCGCTTTCGCATTGATTATCAGAGAATCAATAAGGTCACGATTAAAAAAAAAGTATCCATTACCTAGAATCGATGACCTGCTCGATCAACAAGGAGCGAGATATTTCTCAAGATAGACTTTGAGAAGTGGTTATCATCAATTGAAGGTGAGGCCGAGGATGTACCAAAATAGCGCTCGTAACTCTGTGATGGTCATTACGAAGTTTTTGTTATGTCTTTTGTTTAACCAACGCACCGCAACGCTCATGGACTTGATGAATGTGGTGTTTAAACCATTCTTAGACAAATTTGTGGTGGTGTTTATCACGATATATATCGTATATTCCAAAACCAAGGAGGAACATGTGGAACACTTGAGATCGACGCTGAGACGCTGAGAAAAGAGAAGTTGTACGCTAAGTTCTCAAAATGTGAATTTTGGTTGAACGCACAGCTTTCTGACACGTTATCGATAAGGACGATAAATTTCAGAGATCCATCAAAGGTCAAGTCAGAATAAATCGGGATCACCAAGACACCGCCGTAAGTAAGGAGTTTCTTAGGATCAAGTGTTACTATAAAGCGCTTTTATTCAAGACTTTTCCAAGATCGCGACTCCATTGACAAATTTAACTAGAAAAGCTGTTAAGTTTGTTTGACAGAGAAGTGTGAGGAAAGTTTTCGAGAATTAAAGAAGAGGTCGAGTTCAAAGACTGTGGTTGTCATCATCGATGATACACAGAAATTTTGTGGTGTATATATAGACGCATCGCATAAAGGACTAGGTCAGTGTGCTTATGCAAATGGCAGAAGTTATTGCAGTATGCATCACGCCAATTGAAAGATTACGAGAAAGGGTATCCGACTCATGACTTAGAGTCAGTCAAGCAGTGGTGTTTTGCCTAAAATTTGGAGACATTATCTTTATGGAGAGAGGTGTGAGATATATACCACCATAAAAGTCTCAAGTATATCTTTACACAAAAAAAGATTTGAATATGCGACAAAGAAGATGGTTGAGCCGATCAAAGATTATGATTGTGAGATTTTCTATCATCCCCGAAAGGCGAATGTTGTTGCCGATGCCTTAAGTAGAAGGGACGAGAGAAGTTAATGATGTTAATCGATCAAGAGAAGCTAGTGTCGAAAATGGCTAAGATGGAGTTGGAAATTAAATATCCGATGTAATCCGATGAAAAAGTTATTCCAGATGGGAAATAGTTCAACGTTGGTAGATAAGGTGAAAAATGCACAACTTCAAGTGATGAAGACCGCGAAAAGATAAAACAAAGATATCTCAAGGTGAGGAAAACAAATTCAAAATCGATTCTAAGGGTTACTTCGATTCAAGGAGAGAATTGGGTTCCGCCAGTACCGTAAGTTAAAGAAGAAATTTTGAAAGTGAAGCTCACAACTCAAGATATTCGATTCACCCGGGAGTACAAAGATGTACCAAGATCTTAAACATCATTTTTTTGGTGGCCGAATATGAAGAGGGATGTGGTCGAAAGTGTGGCAAAAATGCTTAACGTGTCGTAAAGTCAAAGTCGAACATCAAAGGCCAAGCGGATTGTTACAACCGCTGAGATACCGTAATGGAAATGGGAGCATATCACAATGGATTTTGTGGTAGGTCTTCCAACGACTCAACAAGGTTACGATGCCATTTGGGTGATTGTCGATCGATCGACGAAGTCGGCACACACTTTTGCCAATCAAGATTCGATTTACCCTAGATCGCTTAGCAAAACTGACGTGAAGGAAATTGTGTCAAGACACTGGTACCCGTGTCCATCAGATCGCATGTAGATCCACGCTTTCACATCTAATTTCTGAAACGATTACAAGAATGTTTGGGGAACACAAATGAGAATGAGCACAACGCACCATCCTCAAACCGACGGCAAAGTGAGAGAACCATCCAAACACTAGAAGATATGCTCGTAGCAGCATGTATCATGATTTCAAGGAAATTGGGATGACCATCTACCATCATCGGTGGAATTTGCTTATAATAATAGTTATCACGCCGAGTATCGGCATGCCGCCTTACGGTTGCTATATATACTACAGAAAATGCGTAACTCCATTATGTTGGGACGAGGTAGGTGAACGCCACTATCGGGTCCGTAATCGGTACAACAGATCGTCGAGATCATCAAAGTTATTCGAGCAAGATTAATAGCAAACAAGATGTATGTATGAAAGAAATATGCCGATCAACATCGACAAAAATCGAGAATTCATGCTCAGAGTTATGTTTTCTTGAAAAGTGTCTCCTCGAAGGGGAAAAATTCATTTGGCAAGAAAGGGAAAATTGAGCCCTAGATTTATAGACCTTTTCAAGTGCTTCACGAGTCAGTGTGAAGTGGCGATACGAGGTAGCTTTTTACCTCCTGAGTTAGAGCATATTCATAATATTTTCCATGTCCCTCAGATTGAGACCATATAAGCCCCGATTATAAACATGTTATAGAATATGAGCCCTTACAATTTGAGAAAGATTTGTCATATGAAGAAGTCCCTGCTCAAATTGTCGATGTAAAAGAGCAAGTAAGTATCGAGGAATAAGGTGATACCTTCTCGTTAAGGTAATCTGAGGAACCACAATGTCGAGAAGCTACGGGGGAACTTGAAAGCGCATGATGAAGAATTATCCTCGCTTGTTTGCTTGATTTTGATAAATGATTCGGGGACAAAATCTTGTTAAGGAGGGAAGAATGTAATGAATAAATAAATTTTTTTTTCAGTCAGGATTCTCGGGACGTAATCCTTTTAAGGAGGGAAGGATGTAACGATCGAGAAATTTATAATTTAATTTAAATATTTATCAATTAAATAAATATTTTAAATAATTTATTTATCGAGGAAAATAAATAATTTGATGAATTGTGGTGAATTAATTTAGTAACTAAATTAATTAATGTTAATTAAATCGAGTAATGATAATTTTATTTGTTGGATTTAATTTAAGGAAATAATTAAATTAAATCAATTGCTTAATATTTAAGAAAAAAATTAAATTAAATGAATTGTTTAATTTAAAGGAAATAAATAAATTAAATAAAGTGATGTGTTCTAATTTATTAATTAAATTAGATATATAATTATTTATTAATTATAATAATAATTATATTATAATTATTTTTATTATTATTATATTATTTAAATTAACTAAACTAAAGTTATTTAAATTAATTAAATTAAAAAAGTGACAAAAACTAACTATATAATATAAATAATATTAAAATAATTTAGTTTGGGGAGAATTTTTTTTAGCCAAAACAAGGCCTCATGCCTTTTCGCTTTATTCAACCGAACGCAAACTTTTTTTTTTTTTACCGAAAAGAACGTGGGAGGCCAGGTATTTTTTTTATTTCTTATTTTTTTTAAGGCTTTTATTTTTCTTTTAAGTAAGTAGAAAGAGAGAGAGAGAGAAAGAGAGAGAGAGAGAGAGAGAGAGAGAGAGAGAAGAGAGATTTCTAGAGAGGAGAAGAGAGAAGAGAGATTTCTAAAAAATATTATCATCTTTGCTAGCATCATCAAGGATTCAAGGATTTAAGGTATAATTCATTTCTAAATTTTTAAATTTTAGTTTTATTATATATTTCTTATATAAATTGGTTTTTTTTTTTGTTGTATGAATGTTGTGTATATATATGTGTGTATATATATTGTAAATCATAATTATTATCATCATATATATGTTGTTATTTTGTTATCAAATTCATGAGAAATTGGGTTTAGAGTGAAAAAAAAAATAATATAAAGTTGTTTATGTTCATATGTTATGGCTTAGAAAAAGTACCAAATTTCTGCTCAATATGTGTATGTAATCAGTAATTTGTTGTGGATTGTGATAATATATTAAGAAACGAAAACAACGTAATTTTTAAATATGTCAATTGATTAAAAACGAATTCAATGATGATCAAATTCGCTAAAAGTGTCAAAAATGGAGTTTTCATGAAAAAAATATTTTGATTAAGAAATTAAAATATTTAATGTTGTTGTTTAATGGTGTTTAAAGTTAATGAATATGTTATTAAACATGTTTAGTTAGTTTTATATTTGATTTTATGTTGTTTTTCACCGTTGGATTTGAAATTTGTGTTTGTTTGTTGGGCTAAAATTGCTGCTCATCGCTCATCTCAGCATCTGTCATGTATCTCAACATGCTTAATTGCGCTAGCATATGCATAAGCAAGCAATGCTAAATGCCGCAAAATATAAGCTATCAGGCTTCTAAGCTAGTAAGTGTGGCAAGCAAGAATGCACACCACACACCACTCGAATCATGATGACAAAGAGGTCTCGCTTATTTGCAGTGTCATGCATATATGGACTTATATTAGTTTAGTATGCATGTTAATGATGTTAAGGCATAATATAAACTACAATAATAACATTGTCATGTGTTGTAATAAAAGTGTAAAAGATTTTAAATGATTATTTAAATAAGTTATAAAATGAAACCAAATGTGATGTTTTCAAAAGTTAAATATAAATGATAATTGTTTATGTTAGTTCATAATGAGATTTCGTATTTGTTATAGTGTTAACCAAAATGGTTAGTTGCTAGTTAAGTTAGGTTATGACCTAAAATGATGGTTTAAACCCTAAAAAGCTATTCATACAATTAATTGTTGTTGCGATTTCAATGATATATATAGGTAATTGGAGATTATTTTACAATTTTTGTGTAGCTTACAATCAAGGCAAGTTTTCTAACTCTACCTTTATTATTATTGAGCAAGTTCTCTAAACCTTAACTCTTTACATCGAGCAAGCTTTCTAACTTCATTCTTTTCATATCAATGCAAGTTCCCATTCCTAAATTATTATTATTATTGCAAGTTCCTAAAATTCTTTATGAAGTCGAGCAAGCTTAACCTATCTTCATATATGTTGTACAAGCTTTTAAACCTAATTCGCTATATCGAGCGAGTAGTTTTACTTTCCTAATTATTATTCAAAGCATATATTGTTCTAATACATCGATTCAAATGAGATTGTTTTAACTCTTTCAATATAGCACTTTGCATGTATATCATGTTTACTCAATTATATATTATTGTTATTCAATCTTTCGACTTTGATAACCTTGTTCAAAGCTTTATCGTCAGTATTAAACCTTCAAGTAGTAAGCAAACCTTTATCGATTGAATTAATCTATATTCTAATAGTGTTCTAAAATTCTAGAAACACCGATAAGCTAGTTCCAAACTAAACTTTCTTTAGTGCGCGAAAATTCTAAATTCAAACCGAGACGAACAACCCTAACATAGGGGATTTTGTACGTAAACGCTTAGATGTTTGTGCACAATACATGGTACAAAGGGGTGATCCCCTAAGTACGCTAAGAAGGGTCCGTATAGTCTAAATGATCATAAAGGTTGGGTAATAATACCTAAAAGTACCGGGGACATAGTTCGTGGTCTTAAGACCCTCGATATATTAAAGTTCAAACTTGTTTTCTATTTTGATTCAGAGAACAAGTTCATTATTGTTCAAATTTTCGTTGTTCACTCTCATGTTATTATTATTACTACTTTCTATATCGCTGAGCATTTGTTTGCTCACTCTTGCAATTAACACCGCAGCCTAAAAAGTGGAGAAAGTCGATGAGCCATCTACTAGCAAAGGAAAGGGCAAGATGTCCAAATGATGAAGACTTATGAGAATTTTATTTTAAATGAATTATGTTAAAGACTTGTTTTAATATTATGTGATGTATTCCGCAAACTTATGTAATAATTTTAAGGTTAGATTACCCGGGATTTATTTTGAGATGATGATGTAACCCTTTAATGGGAAAGATTATTGTTTAAGTTATTTAAATTATGTCTTTATCCTTTATTATGGGTAGTTAGATGTAATAGTTTTGATAAGTGAGCACCAAATCCTGTGGGACACTAGGCGTAAATTGTTGCGGATAAGGAGCATACATTGGAGGCGCGAGAAATGGGAAAGGCATGAAATCAACGTCCTCGCCCCCCCCCCTGAGTAGCATGAATATTGATTAGAGTGTTTGTGAACTCTGCATGGTAATGGTGGAATTGGCTCTGCCACTGGGCGACAGTGTCTACCTTGCAGTGTAAAAAATTCAGGTTGTTTAGAATTTCCGCGAGGGCCCCAGGAGGAACCGTCTCAGATGACGGAGGCTCAGACCCTCAGATAATTAAAGTTCGAACTTGTTTTCTAGTTGATTTGTAGAACAAGTTCCTTATTATTCAGCTTTTGTTGTTCACTCTCATGTTACTATCATTGCTACTTAGAGCATTTGTTTGCTCACTCTTGCAATTAACACTGCAGCTAAAGTGGAGAAAGTTGATGAGCCGTCGACTAGCAAAGGCAAGGGCAAGATGTCCAAATGATGAAGACTTATGATAATTTTATTCTAATGAATTATGTTAAAGATAATTAGGGTTAAACAACATGGCAAAACTATAACTATAAAGTACCCTTGTCAAAATAGGGTCAAAATAGGGCAAAGCCATAACAAATGGCTTTAACTATACTAATGATCAGTGTAAAATATCCCCAAATATGCAATCCCAAAATGATAATAATTATAAACATAAGATAGACAACCAAAAACATGCATTCATATATACATTTAAAAAAAACTACTATGCAAAACATGCATCAAGAATAACCCAATCACAACATAAAAAGCAATAATCAAAATAATATTTAAACATATAATAAAAACATAGTTAAATAGCAGTCTAGGGCTATTCAGCCCAAATGATCCACTCTCAAATCCTCACACCCTAAACATAGCAGTTCAAATATTAATAACTAACACAATTATATATATAAATAAATAATTCTTCCCCTCCCCCAAACTTGCATTTGGCCAAAGTCCTCAAGGCCTCTATACTTCATCTTCAAACATCAGGAGCATCACCACCTTCATCACCATAAAGATCAAGATCATCATCATCGCCGACCACCTCAAGATCTTCATCATCACCATCATCCTCCACGTTCACTGGCTCATCTGCGTGGGCTCCCTCACCAGGCGGAAATTGTGGCGGATAAGGAGCATACATTGGAGGCACGAGAAATGGTGAAGGCATGAAATCAACGTCCTCGCCCCCCTGAGTAGCATGAATATTGGTGAGAGTGTTTGTGAACTCTGCATGGTAATGGTGGAATTGGTTCTGCCACTGGGCGACAGTGTCTACCTTGCAGTGTAAAAAATTCAAGTTGTTCGAGATTTCGCGAGGGGGCCCTGGAATGAACTGGTCTCGAGATGATGGAGGCTCAGACACTTGAGTGGAGGTACCCACTTCATTGGATGGCATGGGATCACTGGATGGCGGCGGTGGAGGTGCTGGAAAATAGCCCTCTCCTCGAGGATGCGGCGGCGCCCCTTCCCAGACTACATAGCGGCTTATGAGATGATGATCAATGACAGACGTTGGCGGTAGGGTGACATCTTCCATCTCCCACTGAACACCCGCCCTTTTGCATAGATGGGTAATAAGAGACGGGTGTGGGAGGCCAGACATAACATTGCTCTTTATAGCCTTCTTGATGGACTCGTTGATCAATACCCCTACATCGACCTTTAAGCCCGTAACTATGGCATAAAGCAGGATTACCCTTTCCCGAGTTACATCACTTAAATTACGTGTGGGCATGATATTGGAACAGATAAATGAATACCAAGCCTTACTATACATGCTTAAAGCCTACTGCGGGAATGATGTCCTTCCACCATGATATTCATTAGTTTTCCAAGCAGTCCCGGGCTTACAGAGTTTATTAATAATTTCGTCAGTGTTGTAACTCCGAAGCCCAGCTTCTCGATAATCATGATTGTCATAATTGGGAGTTCCATCGACTGCATTGATCGCACGGCTATTGAATTGGATTAGCTTTTCCATCACTTGAACAGCCGGAGGGCCATCAACAATGGCATTGGCGTAGAACTCTTTCACCACCACCACCACGGCGGATTCTGGCGGCTTGGTAAAATGCACCCATTTCATGCTAATAATCATAGCATTCATGTGGCCATACAATTTATCATTAGGCCTAAGCCCTCGCTCAGGCACCGGACTACGAATTAAAATTTTTTGAGTATAGCGCTTATAAGCCTCTTCAGATGGAAATTTGATAAAATCCCAAGCTGTAACAAGGGTTTGGGAAGAGGATGGAGGAGGGGGACCAATACTTGTTCGAGGACGCTTAGAAGCCATAATAGATTTGCAAAAATAATCTAAAGGCACGCTCTGTAAGTAATTTTTTTGTTCAAGCCAAGAGTATAACAAAACAACGCACCTTGCTTGGCTTTTAAAGAGGGAATGAGTGAATGGAGGAAATAAACAAAAAAGGCAACCGAAAAAGATGGTTGGGCGCCAAAAATGAATGGTAAAAAACGATGAACGGTTGGTTTTGCCTAACGGCTCTGCGGGAGAGAGGCGTTGCTTGCTTGAGAGGAAAATGGGCAAAGAGAAACTGATATGAGAGGAGAGAGAAGAATTAACTATGCAATTTAGGTGAAATGCCTCATTTAAACAACAAAAACACGTTGATGGCACTAGCGCGTGATGGGTGATGCCAGCAGAGGTTAAACACACTCAACCTTTGAAGCGCAACTGTGCAAGCGGAATGCAATGGCATGATCATGCTTTTTGAGCTTTGTGGCACAAGGGCATAGCGTAAGCGCAATTTCGAATTTGAATTGTCATGCGATGTAGTAATTTATGAAATGATTTCGAATGTGCGTGATGAGCGCTGATTAGGCGAGTGCGATTAGCGATTTGAGATAATTTGCGATATTTGCAAAGTTTTGCAGTACAGAGTTATATTTATAGGCTCATTGCGATTTGCGCAGTTGAAAGTTGCGTAATGATCATTTGCTGAATGTTTGCGTTTTTTTTGTCCGCATAAGAAAATGGCGTGAAGTTGAGCTGCAAGTATGCTGAATAACTGTATTGAAATGAACTCTAAATTCGGTATGAATGCGAAACATGAAATTTCAATTATTAATCAAATAAAATCTTGCACAATCAAAAATTTCATCAACAATCAAAACACAAAAAATACAACATTCACAAGTTCTAACTAACTGAAAAAAGCCCTTAAACACATACTACTAACATACATGCACTATACAGATCTACAAAGTTATACTAAGAACTACAGACAATAACTAATGACAACCAAAATAAGACTTAAGTTAATAAAAATAAAAGCAATTTGTTTGATACTGAGATGGGGATGCCTCCCATCAAGCGCTTGATTTAGAGTCGTTGGCTTGACTATTATCCCGCTTTACACCGGTCTCCCAATGTGATGGAGGTGTTTTGCCGTCTACCTACCACCGCCCAAGAATGCTTCAAGCACGACCATTAACCTTGAAGGTTTTGTCCGAAATTGGGGTCCTCAACCTCTATTGCCCCATACAGATACACCTTGGCAACCGTGAATAGCCCCGACCATCTAGACTTTAATTTCTCTGGAAATAAATTCAGACGAGAGTTGAAGAGAAGAACCTTTTGACCCTGCTTAAAATTTCTTTCGTGGATTTTTTTATCGTGCCACCTCTTTATTTTCTCCTTATACAACTTAGAATTTTTCATATGCGCTTGCAGATGAAACTCGTCCGATTCATTGAGTTGCAAAGTCTTTTCTCACCGGCCCGCTTCTAAATCAAAGTTAAGCTTCCGATAGCCCAATAAGCATTGTGTCCAACTCCACCGGAAGATGACACGCCTTACCATAGACAAGCCTATACGGAGACATTCCGATAGGCATTTTGTAAGCTGTACGGTAAGCCCACAAGGCATCGTCGAGCTTCTTTGACCAGTCCTTGCGATTGGGGTTAATAATCTTCTCCAAGATTCGTTTCACTTCTCAATTGGAAATCTCGGCTTGGCCACTAGTCTGTGGATGATAAGCAGTGGCTATCTTATGGGTCACCCCATACTTAGCTAGAAGGGCTTCAAAGTATTTGTTACAAAAATGCGACCCTTCATCACTGATAATAGCCCGAGGCGTGCCAAAACGAGTGAAAATGTTTTTCTTAAGGAAATTAAGCACTACCTTCGCATCATTAGTTTGTAAGGCAACTGCTTCAACCCACTTGGAGACATAATCCACTGCCACAAGAATATAGAGATTGTTGTAGGAGGACGGGAATGGACCCATGAAGTAAATACCCCAGACATCAAATAATTCAACTTCGAGGATATTCTGCAAGGGCATTTCATGCCTTCTCGAAATGGTTCCCACCCTTTGGCATCTATCGCAAAGCAACACATATATGTGTGCATCTTTGAATAGGGTGGGCCAAGAAAATCCAGATCAAGCACTTTAGTCAGCAGCTTCTTTGACCCCAAAATGACCTCCATAATTTGAAGAATGGCAAAGATGTAGCACACCTTCAATATCCTCATCCGGCAAGCATCTCCGCAGAATTTGATCAGAACACTGCTTGAACAAGAAGGGCTCATCCCATAAATATTGCTTGGCATCTTTTAGGAATTTCTTCCTCTGTTGATAGCTTAGGTTTGGAGGAAGCACTTGGCAAGCGACAAAATTGGCAAAGTCCGCATACCACGGGGCTTTGCTTTGGACGACAAAAAGTTGTTCATCCGGGAAGAAATCATTGATGGCTTTTTTAGCATCTCCCGAATGCGGGGTGTTTTCCAACCTTGATAAGTGATCCGCTACCTAATTTTCTGTCCCCTTCTTGTCTCGGATCTCTAAATCAAACTCTTGGAGAAGCAAGACCCACCTTATCAATCTCGACTTTGCATCTTTCTTTTCAACCAAGTATTTGATTGCCGAGTGATCAAGTAGACGATCACCTTCATTCCAATGAGGTAGGAAATGGAACTTATCAAATGCATAGACTACTTCCAAAGGCTTCCTTCTCGGTGGTAGTATAATTCAAATTGAGCATCGCTTAAAGTTTTGATGGCATAGTATATAGTGTGAAATACCTTCTCCCTTCTTTGGCCTAGAACAGCCCCTATAGCAAAATTGCTTGCGTCACACATTAGCTCAAAAGGGAAAATCTAGTCAGGGGCTACAACAATAGGAGCCGAGACAAGTCTTTCCTTTAATAACTCAAAAGCACTCAGGCAGGCTTCATCAAATTGGAAAGGCACGTCTTTTTCCAGTAGTGTACACAACAGTTCAGTTATCCGTGAGAAGTCTGGATAAACCTCCTGTAAAATCCGGCGTGCCCAAGGAAACTCCTTATCCCTTTTACTGATGTCGACGGTGGAAGGTAATTAATAACATCAATTTTTGCCTTATCAACCTCAATGCTGCCAACAGAAACCTGATGGCCTAGAATAATGCCATCCTCAACTATGAAGTGGCACT
This sequence comes from Panax quinquefolius, assembly GCA_020205615.1. Lineage (NCBI taxonomy): Eukaryota > Viridiplantae > Streptophyta > Magnoliopsida > Apiales > Araliaceae > Panax > Panax quinquefolius. Next base: position 171,037 of record JAINUW010000708.1, on the reverse strand, counting down.
TTCGCAATTCAAGACTAGGTTAGTCTCAACACATCTGTGGAGAACGACAGTCAAATTTCTCAGGCAATGAGCTCCCGAATACTGAGAAGTCGTCCATGAAGACCTCTAGGGTCTTTTCAACCATGTTGGAGAAAATAGACATCATGCATCACTAAAATGTAGCAGGAGCGTTGCACAACCCAAAATACATTTTGCGAAATGCAAACGTCCCATATGGGCACGTGGAAGTAGTTTTCTCCTGATCCTCGGGAGCAATTGAGATCTAATTATACCCAGAGTAACCATCCAGCAGATAATAAAATTCATGCCCAACAAGTCTATCGAGCATCTGATCAATAAATGGAAGAGGAAAGTGATCCTTACAAGTGGATTTGTTCAATTTCCTGTAATCCATACACACCCTCCATCCAGTCACCGTTCTGGTTGGAATCAGCTCGTTGTTTTCATTGGGCACTACAGTCATTCCGCCCTTCTTTGGCACGCACTGGATAGGACTGACCCAAGGACTATCAGAGATGGGGTAGATGATTCCCGCATCCAGCAATTTTATAATCTCCTTCCGAACCACCTCTTTCATGATGGGGTTCAACCGCCGCTGATGTTCAATGGACGGCTTAGACCCTTCTTCCAGTAAGATTTTGTGCATGCATAGTGTTGGACTAATCCCTTTAATATCAGAAATGGACCACCCCAGGGCCGTTTTATATTGCTTGAGCACTAGCAGCAACTTTTCTTCCCGCACTCGCTTAAAAGCGAAAAATTATCACAGTAAAGTGGATGAGTCCCCTAAGTAAGCATACCTCGTGTGATTGGGCAAAGGCTTTAATTCTAGGACATGGAGGTTCTATGATCGATGGTCGAGCCTTGGAAGTTGATGCCTCATCATCATTTAGAGACTCAAACCGCGTTTTGAATTGTTTGGATCTTTGGGGTTCATCTAGCCACTTGGCAAATTCCACATGTGTGGGCTCTTCCGTAAATATCGCCCTCGTCAATGTGGCTTCTTCAAGGGGTCTTTAATGCAAGTTTCAAGAGAACACTTCCTCAACTCAATTATCAATCGTATTAATCTGGAAGCAGTCCTCAGGAGTATTAGGATATTTCATCGATCTGAAGACATTGAACGTTACTTCTTGATCATGTACCCTCATTGTTAACTCCCATTTCTGTACATCAATTAGGGTCCTCATGGTCGCCAAGAATGGCCTGCCCAATATTATAAGGACTTCCCTGTCTTCTTCAAAATCTAGGACAATAAAGTCAATTGGGAATATGAACTTGTCAACCTTGATAAGCACATCCTCTACTATCCCCTTTGGGTACATAAGAGATCTATCAGCCAATTATAACATGACACTTATAGGTTTGGCTTTATTTAGGCCCAACTTCTTATATATAGACAGAGGCATCAAGTTGATGCTAGCCCCTAGATCACATAGTGCCTTACCAATGAATTGGTCCCCGATAGTGCAAGGAATTGTGAAGCTTCCTGGATCTTTTAGCTTTGGTGGAAGCTTGTTTTGTAGGATGGCACTCACACTCCTCTGTCGCACCACTATTTCATAATCCCCATTTTTCCGCTTCTTAGATAAAATGTCCTTCATAAACTTGACACTATCGGTTCCTGATGAATCTACCGCTTTCTTCAATGAGGAGTCCTTGGTCCCGCCACTACCCTACCTCACCCAAAGATATCTTTAAAGCGCTTCATTACTTCACTAAGAATGACCGTGAAGAAGCCCTTGCCGAAAGAAGGAAGAATGCCAAGTCGATGGACTATATTTCGCCTCGACTTCCTCTCGAAGATGTTAACAACCTCTCTTCAATTGGGTTATCTGCTGCGTTAGCTAATGCTCGCAAGGTGTTCGATTCTTGTCCTGCTGCGTTAGCTAATGCTCGCAACGACTATATTGTTGTCTCTAGGAGTCCTCTGGCTCTTGATTCTGTCCCCCCACCCTTGTATGCCCAGGCTAATGTTGCTGGGCTTGCCCATCCCCTAAGTCCCGGAGTTCTAGAGTTGCTAATTCAGCTTAATGAGAAGAACTTGTGGTTGAGCTTTTCCCCTTGCCGATCAAGGAGTGTTACGGTTAACCCCCCCGTGGAAATCCTTCACTTGGCCTTAATAAATGGTCTTCTAGCCTTGTTGGTCATTTTATCCACTCAAGCTCCCTGCTCAAGCCGGGTCAATCTTCTCGCTAAAAAATTATGGGGGCACCTTGGTTTCGACAAAAGTCTATCTTCATGATAAGGGTACTTCTTATTCAAATTTGATTCTGATAGAAAGAGACAATGTCTTAGCCTCGGGTCCATGGTACATAGCGTCCAAGCTTTTTTGTTTACACCGTAAGGTGAAGGGGTTAATTTCAAAGATAACCGATAGTAGCAAAGTTCCGATATGGGTAAAGTTCAAGAATATCCCCTCTCTTATCGGACAAAGGAAGGTCTAAGTTACTCGGCAGTGCAAATATTTCAACCGTTATTTGTCGTCAACATGACTTCAAAGTTGGAACCTATGAGCTTTGCTCAATATGTATTGAGATTGAAGCTTTGTCTTCATTTCCGCCTCCATCAATGCATTGTTGTGTTTTGACGGAATGCTCGTCGTCAAGAAACCGTAGCAGTGAAAGTGGAGTATTGAGCAGCCCCCCTCCCGTTTCTAAATGTAATTGTTTTACATTCCTTCTCAAATGCCCGTAAACTAATTTTCAAAGGGTTCCCAAACACTCCCCGACCCCACTGAGAGGCCCTTGTTCCACTATTCCTAGCACAACCAAGGCCTCTCCTCCTCCCCGACTCAAGGTTCATGGACCGCCGCTTCAAAGGACTTAAAAGCTCTTCTTCCCCCCTTCCACCTCTCCATTCTCTTTCACCAACGCCTTCTCCCCTATTGCTCCCCCCTATTCCTCGGTGATGAGTCCAATCTCCTATCCCCCTAACCCTTTACTTGATAAGCTTAAGCAAGTTGATGAGAAGGAATGCAGGGACCTGAAGCATAAGACTAGGCCTGGAAAGGAGCCTCTTCAGTATTCTAAGAAGAGGAACAAAGGTCCAAGGGGTCTTCCCCTTCTAGACTAATCCTATTCCCCTTTTTATGACATTCTTTTGCTCATATAATGTCGGGGTTTAAATAAAAACCAAAGCGTGCTTTTGTTCGCAACTTTTTTAGTTAGACAACCATATCTCTTTTGTGGGCCTCATCGAGACCGTAATAAAAGCTCCAAATGCTTCCGTAATATCGCGGCTATCTCGCCAGAATCGGGTTTGGATCTTTAACTATGACTACCACCCGAATGGCCGGATTTGGGTGGGCTGGGATCCTTCTATTTGGAGAGTGGATGTCCTGTTTCAATCTGCCCAAGTATCCCACTTCAAGCTCTTTCCTCTTTATGGCAATTATCCAATCTTGGCTTCTATAGTCTATGGCCAGAACTCTATAGTGGAACGTCGTCGGGCCAGGGGTCGACCTAAATTCCTTGTCCTCCTCGGACACTTGGTGTATTCTTGGGGACTTCAACACTATCAAGAGTGTCTCCGAATCTAAGGTGGTGATTCTTCTTGGGACGCTGTATGACCGACTTTAACGATCGCTAGACACTATTGGTGTTGGCTGATATTCGTGCTATCGGGCCTCTCGCGACACACGGTGGAACTGCACAGTTGCTAATCCTATTCATAGGAAGTCGGATAGAGCAATGGGTACGCTTCTTGGTTCAACGTAATGTCCGATTCCCTAGTCACTTATGGACCTCGTGGTCTTTCCGATCATTGTCCAAAGATTACTTAATACTGGTTCTGCTTCTTCTGAAAGCCAAGAAGCCATTCCAATTCTTTAACTTCATGCCGAGTTGGAAGGGTTTGATGTCATTGCCTTGATTGTTGAATATCGTAATTCGTGGAAATCCTTTTTCATCTTTAATGAGAAACTTCAAGATTCAAGTGTGCCTCAAAACCTCGAACTCTTCTAACGGTAATTTATCGAGGAATGTTAGCACCCTCGCAGCTCACCGGGTCACCATTCAAAGAATCTCTTCATGCAGATCCCTTAAACTCTTGTCTCATAGCCCTAGAAGACAAATGCTCTCGACCCCATGGAAAGCATCGCTCTTGAAGAATCTCTCTTGCTCCAAAAATCCCGAGCCACTGGGCTTGCCCGTATGCGATAAAAATTCAAATTTTTTTGCCAATGTTATCAAGAGTAATTGGAACCACAACAAAATTCTCTCTATCTTTAATAGCTCGTGTGTTCTTATTGAGGATCACCGGTATTCAAAGAAGTGGCGGTGGACTACTTTCGTGATCTCCGGGGTCTCTCCTCCTACTTATCCCGGTCGTGATCTTCCGAAAACTTCACATAAAGCGGATAACTCCCCGCTCAGTCAGTCACGCCTTAACCACTCCAATTTTTGATTCCGAATTTTGCAAATTCTTCACCATGAAAAAGAATAAAAGTCCGGTCCCGACGGTTTTAATGTTAATTTCTTTCTCCATCATTGGGACATTATAGGCCATGATTTCACCGCCGCATTGTCCACTCTTTCTTCATCTCTCGGCACCTTCCGTGGAGTTAATGCTACAACTATTGCCTTGATTCCAAGACGGATAATCCATCCATTATGTCGGATTTTAGACCTATTTCTTTGCAAAACACACCTACAAATGTATAGCGAAGATCCTTGCTAATAGGCTCAAATCAGCCTCCTTCCCCCTTATCGACCATGCTCAGTCGCCTTCATCTCGGGAGAAGCATTAGTGACAATATCCTCCTTGCTCAGAGCTTTTCAGAATTACCACAGACTTTCTCGGTCCCGCCTTGCAGTGCTCTTAAAATTGATATTCTAAAGCCTTCACATCGCTGACCGGAGGTTTCTCTTGATTTGTTGGGCCTTCTTAAATTCCCCTATTTTCATTAGTTGGATTAAAGAGTGCATCACTACGACTATGTTTTCTATCAAAGTCAATGGAGGTCTGTTTTGGCTACTTTAAAGGAGCGAGGGTCTTAGGCAAGGGATCCCCGCCTTACTTACTTATTCGTTCTAGCTATGGAAGCCTTCTCCATGATTCTACATAAGGAAACTTTGTTGCCTAATTTCAAGTTTCATTGAAAATGTAATCGCGGCAACATATCACACGCATGCTTTGGTGATGATATTCTCATATTTTGCCATGGAGATATGGCCTCTGCTTCCATTATTCACTCGTGCATTCAATCCTTCTCTATGTTTTCCGCCTAATTCCTAATGCTCGTAAAAGTCCTGTGTTTCTCGCCAATGTCCCAAATGATGTTAAGGTAAGTATTAACTTGTTGTTGGGTATTCCTTTTGGAGTATTACCAATTAGATTTCTGGGTCCTCTTATCTCCTCTAAACTCTCCCATTCCGATCGCCAAATTTTTGATTCATAGAATTATCGCCAGAGTTTCCTCTTGACATCCCGCTTCTCTCTCTTATTCGGTAGAGTTCAAATTGATTAAATCGGTGCTTTTGCAATTCAATCTTTCTGGGCCTCCCATTTTATTCTTCCTAATTCAGTTCTAAGAGTCATTCAATCTATCATGTGTAGATTCCTTTGGAAGGGGCCTTCTCTCCTTCTAAGATGGTACAAAAAGTCTCTTGAGGGATTGTCCTTCCCTTTGTGAAGGTGGTCTCGCAATTAAGAACCTTACTCGATTGAACTCACTCTCATTATTCTCCAACTTTTAAAGGTCATCTCCCCATCTTCCCCCTCCTTATGGGCTAATTGGGTCAAATCTACAAAGCTTATCAAAGACCAATTTCGGTATATCTCGAACCCTTGATCTGCTTCATGGATCTCGCGAAGATCCTTAAGCTTCGCTCCATAGCTCTCCTTTTCCTTACCTATAGAGTTGGGAATGGAAATTCCTTCACCTCTGGTTTGACCCGTGGTTGAATGGGCAACCCTTAAACCCCTCTCCATCTCTCGCTTCTCCAACCTGTAATCCTCAAGTAACGCGCCGAATTTCGACATCATTTACATGGGTGCATGGTCTTTGCCTTCCAAGAATCATCATGATGTGCAAATTCTTCGCACCTTGTTTTCATCTCTTCCTAATCCTTCCGATGTCGAGGACTTGATTCTTTGGGACAACCGGCATGAAACATATCAAAGCTTCCACTATCTCGGGAATCTATTCGCCACAGGTTCGAAAGTCCCATGGGCTAAATTGCTATGGTTCCCCCTCCATATCCCCCGATTCTCCTTTACCCCGTGGCTTGCTCTTAAGACAGATTACCCACAAATGATAGGTTCTCTCGCTACCATAGCTTCCACCTATGAATTAACCTTCTGTCAGGCTAATCATGCCGAGACATTCTCTCATTTGTTCTTTGATTGTCCCTATTCTACTTCAGCCTTCTCTATGTTTCTTGCCTTGAGTTCTTGGCCAATGCTCCAAGGAGTCGGGATAGTCCGTGGACTATATCATTCATTTTAAAGGAAATAAAATTGATTCGATATTTTAAAGTCGGTCTTTTCCACCACAGCTTACAAACTTTGGGCGCTAGAACTCAATTGTTCATAAAAATGCCAAATCGCCTATGAATGTTTTGGCTAGGGAGATTATTAATATCACTAAGTCAAGGCTTTCTTCTTCCCCAAATTTCAAGGTCACAGCAGACTAGGCCCCGACCTTTGTATTTGGTTGTGAGGCCCGCTATGGTCTGCTTTCATGGTTCTTGGTTTGGTCTTTTCTGCAAAGTCGTTTCTACATCTTGTAAAATTCGAAAAAACTTAGCTTCCATGGTGGTTCTCGCAGCCTTCGGTTTCCTTGGCGCTCGGCTTCTTCATTGGTTTGGTTCAATTTATTGCTTCGTCTGTTTGGGTTCAAGAGTATATTTAGTCCATATCTGGGTTCGGCTTTGTGGCGATGAAGGTCGATCGGGCATCCGGCTTGCATCTCGGCTTCGGCCGGTTCTACCTCTTGTCTTGGAAGTGGGGATGTTGGTTTCGGCTTGGGGTTTCGGCTTGCTTGGCTTGAGCTTTGGGGTTTGGCTTCGGTTCTTGTGGTTCTGGTATATGGTATGGATGGTTTCCCTCTCCGGGCTCGTAGTTCTTCCTATGCTTCAAAGATCCTCTTCTTGCCATCGCAATGCAGCTTCGGTTCGCCTTTCCCCCATTTATTTGGATGCTTGGTTTCACCCGATTGGTTGTCTAAGTTGTTTAAGGTTTCATGCTTGTATTTTCTATTGTCCTGCTTAGTAACGCTTTGTTCGTTCTTTTGGCTTGGTTGTTAGTCTTTTGTTGTCCATTTTGGGGGTTGTCCCGTGTGGTTCTATCAAAAGCTTCTGGGGTATGCCCTTATCGATTGTATTATCTCTTCTTTTTCAATATACAAACAAACTTAGCGAAAAAAAAAATGGGATGTTTATGTGAAGCCTCTTAAATACCTCCAGGAATTTAGAAAACTGCTTGTCCAGCTTTTGTTTCTGCATATGCTGGGGAAAAGGCAACTGAGGGAGAGGATGATTGACTATACTCATTGGAGGGGTTGGTGTTGTAGGGCTAACTTGAGTACTTTCCTCATCCCCAGCTTTCTCACTATTCTGCTCCACTACAAGTTCCTTTTCAGTAACTTCATCTTCCACTGGAGAACTCTCTCCACCTTGATCATTAGTAGTCCGCCCACTTCTTAGTGTCACTTCTTTGCATTGTTCTTTGCCTTCCCGTTTTCGATTGACATCAGTATCACTAGGCAATGTGTCTTGTTGACGACTGTTTAAAGTAGTGGCCAATTGTCCCATCTGTACTTCAAGATTCCGAATAGAGGCTTCTTAACAACTCCTTGTTTCATTCTGGGCAATATTCAATGACAGGAGGTCTTCCAAGCTAGGCTTCCTCTCCTGTTGAGGTGGTGGATGGTTGAACTGATTTTGAGAGTTCTGCGGTTGTGGATTGTACTGATTCTGAGATTGAAAACCTGGAGGGTTAGAATAATTTGGCCTGGTGGATGAAGGTTGTGCTTGATTGGGGTTGTTGTTGTTGCCCCAAGAGAAGTTGGGATGATTTCTCAAGCCCAGGTTGTAATGAGTGGGAAGATTGGTATTTTGTTGCCGCCCGTAGTTGGAATCAAATTGAGCTGACTCAGGGCTTATTGCACAATGATTAATAGGGTGGCTCCCTTGACATAATTCACACTGGCTATGACACTCTGCACATTCTACACTGCTGATAGTCCCATGGTGTCTAGCAGTTTCGTTAGCGCTACAACTTGAGCCGCTAATGATGTGAATGAGTCAACCTCATATACCCCCGCTGCTATTCTGGGGGCTTGCCTATCATTCGTCCATTGATAATTATTGGCCGCCATTGTTTCCACTAGTTCGTACCCTGCTGTGTGATGTTTAGCCATGAAGGCCCCTCTAGATGCGGCATCAATACTCGAACGAGTTGATCCGGATAGCCCATTATAAAAGGTCTGGATTGGTAGCCATTCTGGCAATCCATGGTGCGGGCATTTTCTCACCAGATCCTTGAATCGTTCCCACGAGTCGTACAAGGATTCTGATTCGAACTAGACAAAAGAAATGATATCATGCCTGAGCTTGGCTATTTTGGTGGGAGAAAAAAACTTCGCCACAAACTTATGTGCTAAGTCAGCCCATGTGGTGATGGATCCTGATTGATGGTAATGAATGTAGCCAGCTCTTGGCTTTGTCCCTTAAGGTGAATGGAAACAACTGGAGTCTGATGGCATCGTCAGATACTCTGTTGCATTTAAATGTGTCACAGATCACCACAAAATTGATTAAGTGATCATTGGGATCATCATTCGGTAGTCCCCCAAACTGAATATTGGTGCACATTGAATGGTGCCCGGCTTGATCTTGAAATTATTAGTTTGGATGGCGGGCCTGAGAATGCTCCCCTGGAGATCGTCGATATGAGGCATAACATACTCCCTCAAAGATTTTTGATGTTCTTCAGCCATTTCCCTCCACAGTCGTCTGAATGTTCTATCAACCTCGGGATCGAGATGTATTATATTTCATCCCTTCCGAGGTGGCATAAACAATGAAGACTACCTGAAAAGAGAGTTAAACAGAAGAATCAGTTTAAAGTAAGATCGTAATGACTTAGTTTTAATATTGGAAAACAATTAATTCTAAGTCCTCGGCAACGGCGCCAAAAACTTGTTGATCAATTTCGCTATTGCTAAATCGCGCGCAAGCATTCGCGGTCCCATAAGTAATATATGAAAGTTGAGTGTCGAACCCACGAGGACAAAGTCTTAAGAGTAAACAATTACTAAGGTAAAGTCGTTACTTATCTTATCTAAACAATTGAAACAAGATGGTTGGTTACGCTATGTGATTACAACTATAAAAATAAGAGAAGTAGTTGTGCTAGGAAGTCAAGATAGGATTACAACTCCCCTAATGCGTCACCTAATCTCCTGACTCTCCAAATTACAAACGAATCAAGGAATGGTCAAATGAGAACAGTAAATACGCATAAGCTTCTGTCGAAGGTCAAATGCACATCCCTAGCCAGATACATCACAATATGTCTATTGGTGAAAATAACTAGGCCAAGGTCATTAAGCTAGTCTCAAGGCCACACAAGGCAAATAGGGATATGTCTATCCTATTAGCAGTTTATGCACACATTCCATTGGCATGGTCATAATAGGTGTTGTTGTATTTAAAGATAGATAATAACATCCATTTGTCAATTTCCATTATGTTCAATACCAGTTTCTCTATCAAGCAATTAGTCATTAAGTAAGAAATACAACAACCTATTCCAAAATGATTCATTATATAAAATAGGAGAGAAAGTTAATTAATCTAGAAAAAAGGTTACATTGCAATCCTAAAAATGGAGTTAGTTCATATCTATGGTACTAACACACATTTTCAATACATTACACATTTTCAGTAATACACAAATAAATGGGAGATTTTCAATAAGAAAACCTCTGTTTTGAAGTGTTCTTCCTCAAAATCTTCTCTTCAGTACGTGGCTACTAAGCTTGTGTCAGATGCAATAACTTTTCTTCCTTAAGCACAGCTTCTTTCTCTTCTAGAATTTATGACTGTAATAAATATTCCTAAGCTACGCTCTCTGTCTAAGATTTCTATCGCAGGCGGCTAATATTAAGTATATCCTCCTCTTCTCTCTCTTTAGGTCATTTAAAGCCCTTTACTATTTGGACACCGGAGCTTGCGCTGCGCGCGTGAGCATTAGAGTAGCAAGTGGCAATTCTGCATTACTGCGTGTAGGGTTAAAAAAAATGGGAGGTCGCCTTCAAATGATCAAGATGAAAAAAACCTCGGCCAAGCAAGACGAGGGGTTAGGGACATGGCATCAAGGGCGTTGACACATGGTATTTGGCGCCAGCTGTAGCATATCTCTGCATCATGCCTTGATTTCGATATGTCCCCACCTTGCAATGGTGGCTAATGCGGTCATGGAGCCTTAGTGTATCCTCGGCATTGCAAGACCGATTTCGATATGTCTAACATACTATGGTGTCACTGCGTGGATCAGAAGCTAACTTTGGCGTTGCGGCGCCACTACAGAAAAAATGACTAAAAAGCTCTGTAAATCCCTGCATGATAGAACTTAAACATAATAACAAAAGAATATAAATAAAAGCTAAGTAAAAGACTGAAAACAGGCAACAACTTAAGCCACAAAGGATCTGATTCGCAGGTATAAATCTCACCCATCAAATATGCATGTACACATATTCTTCATATTTTCCATTACATAGAGATTAACATGGAATAAAATTACAAGTAATTGTCTTTACAAGTAATTGAATATGGAAAGCATGAAGAGACTTTCCTCCGCATTTGGTTTATCAGAGGCTGACCTATCTTAGGTTACTCTCGCGGCTTTTTGGCATGAAGGTTCCCAGATCATTGCAATTTACTTGATGGGAAGTTAATCCGGTCTTTCAACTGGAGAAAATCTGGGTGGTGCCTTTCTCGAGCCTCGTTGGATGTCTTCCTACGAGTCCAATAATCAAACACCGACAGGATAGCCTCTTGGTTGAGGGACCACACAACATACATTCACATACATCGCGTCTCACCTTATGGAAATGATGACATGTGTGAAGCACTAATATCACAGGCAGATATGGTGCGAAGCACTAAGTGCAGTAAGCAAATGCATTCGTACACATTCATCAAAAAAATGTAAATGCAACATCCACACACAAGCATATAATAGTTTTGAAAAGCTTGTAGTAGCGACTTAAGCACTCTTACTAGATTCCCCAGCAGAGTCGCCACCTGTCGACGTCTAGATTTTTATTTGTCCCTTTTCTATTCTTGTTCTTTGGTGTTCTCATGTTAGGTAAGATTTTTTTGTAAAAAACAAGTGAAAAAGGTCCGACATGTATATGTCGATGATTTGACTGTAAGAGTCGCCAGTTGGTGTTTTTAACTGATTACACCAATGCAACCGAGAAAAGGTTTGCACATTGATCCAGTGATGTGACACTGCTAAACGGGTATGTGAAATCGAGATTCATTTGGGTTCGGGGGCTTGATTATGCAGAGGGAAGGTGTTAGGCACCTCCCGACATCCGTGTTACCACGATGACTGCCACTTTTCAAAAAACTGTTATATGAATGTGTGTGTGTGTGTGTGGGTCAATGTGATGTTATGTGGAAGTAGTGCTATGCCTCGTTCGCATCTATATAGACAGGATTTGAATTTGTGTAAAAATTCAATTTTTAGCAAGATATAGCAATGATGTTTTGTAAAAGAGGTTTTTTAAACCCTGTGCTCAATAGTAATTGAGGCCTTTGATACTTCCATTTTATTAAATGTTCGGCTTGATTGCTTTTATTTTCAAGATGCGAAGCAGCTTCGAGAAAATAATATATAGCAGTGTCGAACTCCTCATGGGCATGAAAGCCATCTAAGGAAATTCAAACACCGTGAATAATTTACAAGTTGCTTATAGCTGAAAATGTCCATCACGGGAACCGAATCTAGATTCAGTAGACTAAATCTGTGATCACATGATTTCTAGGCTCACATGATGCCGCAATTTATATGAAAGCAGTAAGCAGTTATATATATAGAAAAGCTGTAAATATATATATATAGAGATGATCAACCACCACGAAGCACCTCCATGGGAGATTGGAAATGTAAATATATAAAAGCGATAAATATATATAGAGAGAGACATGATCAACCACCACGAAGCACCTCCATAGGGGATCAAAAATGTAAAAAAAGTAATAAATATGATCAACCGCCATGAAGTAAACTCCAAGCGGGACTAAATGTAAATAAAATAGTAAAAATGATCAACTGCCACGAAGTAAACTCCATGCGGGACAAAATGTAAATAAAGCAGTAAAAGACCACGAAGTAAACTCCAGGCATCACAAAAATGTGAATATATATATATATAGCGACAAATCGCTGAAATGATAAATTGAGTCGGGATCGATATATATCCTATGCGTTTACCGCTTATATATATATATAAGCAATAAACGCACCAGATGTAAAATCTAGGCTCATCGAACAGAGTTCGACAACAGTTCATCTATATATAAAAGCAATAAACGCTCCGGATGTAAAATCTAGGCTCATCGACCAGAGTTCGACAACAGTTCATCTATATATAAAAGCAATAAACGCTCCGGATATAAAATCCAGACTCATCGAACAAAGTTCGACAACAGTTTATATATATATATATATATATATATATATATATATATATATATATATATAAGCAAATAAACGCTCCGGACGTGAGTCCAGGCTCAATCGAGGCATAACTCGATAATGTTAGTCCATATATAAATATATATATATATATAGCCTGGACTCATGTCCGGAGCATTTATTTGCTTATATATATATATATATATATATATATATATATATATACACACACACACACAAACAGAAATGAAAACCCGGACCGAAGTCAACACGACTCTCAACGTGAAGAAGAGTGTGTGCAAAGATGAAGATAAAGGCTTTAAAGTGTGTAAGAAGGCTTACAGTGGACCACCAAAGAAGACTTCTATAGCTTTAAGTGGATGAATACTCAGCTCCCGCGGGTAAAAATATGACAATATATGAGCTCACAAGTGTTTAAAATGAGAAAGCACTCAATTTATAATGTGTACAGAGCAAATTGAACAGGGTTTCCTCGCCTTTTTCCTTGCAAATATGGCCACCCCAAGCCCTCTATTTATAAATGGGGGAGACGCATGTGTACCTGCTGCAGCCGCAGGTGCACATGCGGCTACCCGGGGTGCCCCGGGCTCCGCGGGTCTCGCTGTCTCGAAGTACGTGCACGCGTGTAATGTGATGTCTGCTCGAACTTGCATAACTTCAATCCGAGCCTCCGATTGAGGTGTGCTATACCATTCTAGAAATCTCTTTCTGAGAGCTATGCAATGATATAGGATTTGCCCTTTTTTGATTCCGGGAAGATGGGTCCATGATCGAAATGACATTTCTGGGTTTTCGTTAGGTAGTCCGTTGAGCTGTTTTACGTAGTTTACACTCGAAAGTTAAGATATGGTTCTCGTGGGACTTCTTTTGAAGAAGTTTGAGTTGAAATGAGTTGATTTGAGTTAAGTTGAGATTGAGGTGGAAAAATGACCATTTTGACCCTCCCAGGGTTGTTTCTGACTTTGGCGCAATTGTAGCGGTCCTTTCCCAACGTTATCTCTGAGATTGTCATGTTGTTGACTTTGAATGTCCTCAGGGTTATTTCTGAGGTTGGCTTGACCCCCCGGGGTTACCTCCAGGCTTTGAACTTGATCCCCCGGGGTAATCTCAAGGGTTGGAACTGATTTTCCCAGGGTTATCTCCGGGGTTGGAAACTTGATATCCCTGGGCTATCTCCAGGTTAGAATTCATGTTGTGGTGCTCCAGAGTTATCTTTGTAGAGTAAAAAAGATGCTTTTGTCCTCCTGCATAGTTAGTAACAGGAAAACAAAATTTTGAGTGTCTACATCATGTATTACAGGTTCTGCTAAAGGTATAAACGAGTCGAACCAGAGAAAATAGAGATCTACTCGAATTCGACTCGAAATGATAAATTTGTACTCAAATTCATGCTAAACAAAATTTGAATTCATTATATTTGAAAAATCCCTACTCGAGAAAATTAGATTCGAATTATTTTAAGTACTCAATTCGATCCGAATTATATTTGAAAAATCCTAACTCTGAATATTTATTCAAACTATCAAATTCAAATTCAAGTTCATGAATTCGAAGTTCCACATAATAGCTTTGTAATAAATATAATTATAAATTGAATTTGTTATTTTACTTAAAAATGAGAAAATATATTTATTATTACACTTTACAAATATAAAATCACAATTAAAATTAAAAACAAAACAAATAATAAGTAATTATCCTAATTTGATTTAAATTTGTATATATTATAAGAGAATGTATCGAACATCTAATCGAATATGTATTAACCGGTATGTATCGTATCACAATCAAAAATTTGAGTAATTTGAATCTTAAATCTCGAGTATAACCTTGCTTTCGATTCTATTCGTATTTTTATTCGAACTATTTTTAATGCTCGATTTGGATCATATTATTAACGAATCCAAGTCTCGCTCATATTTTTTTCAAGTCGAGCAAGCCCAAACCTGTTGGCTCGCTTACGCCCATAAGCGATGTGGTGCCTACCACTTTGCCTCGAAATTTTTTCTCGCATTATTCATTATAAGTCGGAATTGGTTCGTTCAAAAGCCGTTAGCTCACATATAACATGTAATATGATTTCATTAGAAAACCATATATTTTTGAATCCGTTAACATGGAATTCACCTATTAAGTTCTTTATTGAGCATTCATTAAATGTTTGTAAACGTTCAAAGCTTGCTTCTTTGTTCTAAATCAAATTTGACCATTTTCGAGTTCGCAACTCTAAAATGAAAATTTAGACTATTCTCCATCGAAATCAATTTGACTCATTATAAGCTTGGTTGCTCAAAAGTCGTTAGCTCACATATTGTAATAATTTCATTCCAATAAATGAAAATTTAGAACTATTCATTCTATTACTTAAAATGACTTTTGACTTTCATTCTAAGAATTTCACGATTTTGACAATTATCGTCTATTCTCGTAAATTTTGTTATAACTTCGTAACTTGAGATTCTTACACCATTCAAAATGAATTCATTCCATATATCTATGAACCTAACCAAACATATTTCATCTAATATTATTCACGATGATTTTCAATTTGTCCATCAATAACAAAATTACAATTCTTTCATATTCTTCATTAGTTCATAACTTCTATGCTTATGATTCACTTATAACATGGCTTATTAAGCTTTAAGTCCTCTAATAACCATCCTTGTTCCTCCTTATGAAACATGCTCCACCAATAATCACTTCTCTATCATAGCTACAAATGAAGAGATGAAGATTAATGGTCTAGAGGTTTATTACCTTTGAAGTTCCAAGCTTTCTTTCTTCTTCTTAAGTTAGGAAAAATCTAGCTCTTACTTCTCTCAATAAAAGATAAGGTGTTGGTGTAAAATGAACAAGCAACAAATGAGAAATCTAAGCTCCTATTTATAGGATTTCCGAGGTGAGGGCATAAGGGTATTTAGGCCATCCCACCTCCTTACTATTCATTACTTGCACACCACAACACTTATCCTTTGCTTGCTCACCAAGTGGCCAGCCATGACTCACTCATGGGGCCTACATGGGTTGCCCCACGGGTTTTTCTCACACGGGGACCCATCAGCTCGATCCATGGGTCTGATTCTTGGTCTGGGCATTAAGTTTAACTACTTTGGGTCTAATGTTGGGCTTGCATTAATAATCTCTGGGACTTAACAAGTTTGCACTTGGACTTGGCCAATTCCAATAAAAAATCCTCCAAGTTCATTGTAATAGGATTAATGCTTATAACGTATAATCTTCGTATTCTTTACGTATACTAGTTCGTATAATCATTCATCATATACGTTATACTATCTTTCGTATATACTAGTACAATACTTCGTATTATACTCGTATTCATTGATTCGTATAGTACTTGCTTATTATACGATCATTATTTATTCTATCTTTACTTTCCTTAACATTCTCAAACTTAATACACGGCGAAAAACTGTGTTTGCCATAACTGAATTATTATTACATAATCCATCCTTCCTTATTATTCTATCGTTACGTATTTCCCAAAAATTTAAAAATAATTCCCGAGCAGAAATTGATGAATAGTGTTTATTGAAAAATTTCTCGAAAAACTTTTATTTTTGTCTTAGAAATTCAAACACCTTAATTCTACCACGAAGCCAAAATACTACGATTTTATGATACTTTTAGGTTATACAACAACCTTCATCTTGCTTACTCATTATAATAACATATGTTATAATTTCATTCATTATTTAATCAAATAAAATTATTTTACAATTAATCCGATTTTCTCGGTTGTTACACGTAGTGCATGGATAATTCATGGATGTGATAATAATGAATATTCTTAGCCCGTAGTGCATGGATAATTCATGGA
The DNA here is from genome assembly GCA_020205615.1 of Panax quinquefolius. NCBI lineage: Eukaryota > Viridiplantae > Streptophyta > Magnoliopsida > Apiales > Araliaceae > Panax > Panax quinquefolius. The sequence goes on along the minus strand of JAINUW010000708.1, from coordinate 154,515 downwards.
TGTGATAATAATGAATATCCTTGGCCTGTAGTGCATGGATAATTCATGGATGTGATACTAACGAATATTATTGGCCCGTAGTGCTGGATAATTCGATAATGTGGATTATTTATTGAGCTGTATTACAGCGATAAAATATTGATGATGAACTTTTAAATCATAGAAGATAGTAGATATTATGCTCTACTTGACTCTTCTAATTGATTGCTTGTTCCGCTGCAGTTAGACTTGTTGTCTATTATATTCTATCAGTTTTACACTGTTGAAGGCTAACGATAATTTATTCTGCATTATCTTAGTCATAATATTCTTTACTGGGCTAGTTGAGCTCACCCTTTGCTTTCATTGTTCTCTTCAGGAAATGAGAATATAGCTGAGACTAGTCGGGGAACGGAGTGATGGTCCGAGATGGTGGCTATAGTAGTGCTCACTATTTTATAAAATATTGTGATAATAATTGTAATGAGGTCTCCATTTGAGTTTGGATATTGTGTACGAGATAATATTCGTGTTAAAACTCTCAGCTTACGGTTGTCGTATTGTGTTAATGATGTTTGTATTTGAATTTTGTATCATGTATTTGGCGACTCAGAATGGGTTGTGTATACCTATTTTGGGGGAATCACAGTTGGTATCAAATCTTAGGAATATGATCCCTGGCTGAGATGTCAGGCTAGAACTAGGAGGGAGAGAGGGGTAAATCCTTTGCTAGTATGACCTACCTAAGCTTACTTGTTATTTAATTGGTCGGTCAGAATATAGGGATAATATGTGGCATGCCAATTAACCCTTATTTTGTGGCAGTGTTTGAAAATGACATATGAAAATGTTGAGATAAGCAATGGAACACAAGAGATCGTTGAGTCACCGACGATCAATAACCAAGATAATGTGCATCAGGAAGGCAATAATCCTCAGGTAAACAACAACATCGACCAAATGATGAACGACGAGATGTTTACGAGCTTTCTGCAATTCGTGCAACATCAGGCGAGAGAGACTCCATTGCAAAATATAGGTGGAAACACTGGCAAATCTCGGTTGGTCACCGCTAAGCAATTTAAGGAGTTGGGACCACTGGAGTTTTTGGGAAAGCCAGAACCACTTAAGGCGGAGACATGGATTAAGCAGATCACCAAGATATTTGATGTCTTGGTATGATCCAAGGAGCAAAAGGTTCCCTTTATCACTTTCATGTTGCGAAGAGAGGCAGATCATTGGTGGGAATCTATAAAATATACTCAGCCTACCGTACTGAAGATGTCTTGGGAGAAGTTCCAAGAATTATTCAACGATAAGTACTTTCATGAAAGTATTCATCACGTGAAGGAGGTAGAATTCATCAAGATAGAGCAAAACAATATGATCGTATCGTAGTACGAGGCTAAGTTTGCCGAGTTATCCCGATTTTCATCCCATTTGGTTGATAATGAGGAGTGTATGACACGAATGTTTCTAAGAGGTTTGAAACCCAAAATATGCCCATACCTTATTTCTCACAAACTTTGCTTGTATTCAGATATTGTGAATAGGGATCAGTTATTGGAGCGCGATAATGAGTCAACCCAACCAAGAGATAGCAACCGGCAAAACGATAACTAGTGGTAGCAGTCATCGAAGCGGTGATAACAAATGTGGAAAAAATCAATATGCTAGAAATGGTAACAACTTCGGTGGTAATCGTGGCCAAGATAATAGAAGAAATGAGTCAAGTGGAAATTTCAAGAAGAGAAAGTTTAATAATGATGGAAAGACAACAGCACCAACACCCATTTTCAAGGAAGAAGAATGACCACCGGTCGTATGCTACAAATGCGGAGGGGAGGGACACATCAGTCCAAACTATACGTAACAACCTAAAGCATGTTACAATTGCGGAAGAGAAGGTCACCTAGCCCGATTTTGTCATGTAGTGAAGTTAAGTCCAGCTAGAATGGAGACACCAAATGCCGTCCCATACAAGTTAAAGTCGTTAGTTCAAGGGAGCGCGTTTGTCGTGACCTCCCAAAAAGTGAGGAACCCGAACTAGGTTATTGCGAAGTCTATACCTTATTTGATACCGGTTCTACCCATTCTTTTATTTCTCCTACTTGCGCTCAACGTTTAAATTTAACTCCGGAGAAATTAGACTTTGACTTATCTGTTGAAACTCCATTGGGAGAAACCTTCATTACATCCATTGTTTATAAATCTTGTTTTATTCAAATCGGCACCCTCGCGATACCTATCAATCTTATCTCTTTAAAAATACTTGCATTTGATGTGATTTTAGGGATTGATTAGTTAACTAGTCATCATGCTAAAATTGATTATTTTCGTAAGGTTGTTAGCTTTCATATTCCTAACCAACCTATTATGCGAATTCAAGCAACCAAACCACTAAAGTCAATTACTGTCATATCAAGCCATAAAGCCATTACTTTATTAAAAACGGATGTCAAGCTTTCTTAGCCCATGTCACGGATTTAAACAAAACTACGTTAGATTTGAATGATATTTCTATTGTTAATAAATTTTTTAACGTATTCCCTGAAGAACTCCCTGGCCTACCCCCAGAGCATGAAATCCAATTTTGTATTGACCTTGAACCCGATACAAAACCCATTTCAAAAACCGCATATCGAATGGCTCCTATTGAACTTCAGGAGTTAAAAACCCAATTGTAGGAATTATTAAACACCGGTTTAATTCATCTTAGTACGTCTCCTTGGGGCGTTCCTGTTCTATTCGTAAAGAAGAAGGATGGAAGTATGCGACTTTACATTAATTATCAAGAGTTGAATCATGTCATCGTCAAAAATAGGTAGCCGTTGCCTTGCATTGATGACCTGTTTGACCAGTTGCAAGGTGCCAAATTCTTTTTAAAGATTGATATTTGTTCCGAATATCATCAGTTAAAGATTAAAACTGATGACATTCCAAATACTACTTTCAGAACTCAAGACGGGAATTACGAATTCCTAGTTATGTCTTTTGGATTGACTAATGCTCCTGCTGCCTTCATGGATATGATGAACCGAGTATTCAAGGAATATTTGGATCATTTTGTGGTTGTCTTTATTGATGACATCCTCATATACTCCAAATGCCGTGAAGATCATGAGCAACACTTGAGGATGATACTCCAAAAGCTTCGTGAAAACAAGCTATATGTCAAGTTGAAGAAATGTGAGTTCTGGCTTGAGGAAGTAACATTCTTTAGGCACGTGATATCGAATCACAGAATATCTGTTGTCCCGACAAAGATTGAAGCAATTCAAAGCTGGGAGCAACCTAAGTCAGCAACCGAAGTACGTAGCTTTCTAGGCTTAGCTGGATATTATCGGAGATTCATGGAATGGTTTTCTCGAATCGCCACTCCGTTAACTCAGCTGACTCAAAAAGATACAAAATTTGGTTTGAGCAAGGAATGCGAGAAGAGTTTTCAAGAAGGTTTAAGCTAGAATTAAGCAAAACACCTTAATAAACTAATTCACTATATCTCTATGTGAATTACAATCAAAGAAGGTTTAAATTCAAGTTCTCTATCCGATTACATGCAACGTTATACATTTATCTACCCTAACATTCATCAAGATTCCATTCAATCACAGAATTCAAGAACACATGCTAAAGTGATTATGATTAGATTTATATATCATCTCTCAAGTCCATACAAATCCACATAGAATTGGTGATCAAGCAATTCATAAATTAAAGCACAAATCACAATAGATAAAGTGAATGATAGATAATTAAACTGAAATTAAGGACTACATAATCATCATTCCACTATAAAGATCCGTCATAAGCCTATTAAGTAAATTAGTTCATCACAAATGAATTAAAAACTGAAATAATCAAAGTAATCATCATCCCAATTACAATTATTGAATTAAAACGTAGAATGAATCCAAAACCATCCTTCTCCTTAGCTCTAACTTGCAATTATCGTGACTCTGACCTTCAATCCTTCCTCCAATAAATTTTCTCAAAATTAGGGATTTAAATTGCTAATTGATTCTTAGATGTAATATCCGTTGTTGTTTATTGTTAAAATCCAGCCTAGGACACGTATTTAGACCATAACTTGACGCCAAATACAGTTCCAAACTATGCCAACCTCTTTCCTTCACGCCTCTACAGCATTACAGTTCAGTCATGAGTCTTTGTCTTTTCCAGTACCCCCGCCCCGACGGGGGGTGCTTCTGTTTTCTCCTCAGTACCCCTACCTTGGCGGGGGTTTTGTATATATAAAGTCTGCCCCGGCGAGGGGTAAATCTGTAGAAGTCCAGTTTTAGCTCCTTTTCATGCCAAGTTTCACCACGAAACAACCTTTTAAGCCTGCACATGCTACGCCACCACACCTAAACATAAAATAACACAAAACAAGTAAAACGAATCAGAAAAATAACGAATTAACACAGTTTAAGCTCGAATTAGAGGCCGATTCATAGGTATAAAACCTACTCATCAAACTCCCCCAAACTTAAACTCGTGCTAGTCCTCGAGCACAAAACAAAACAAAAATGCAATGCAATGCAATGCAATGGAGTGTAATGCAAATAGTATATACGCCTATGAATCCAGCAGTAGTGATAGAAAAAAATATGTTCAACCGGCCTCGGAGAAATCAAGCAAACACGACAATAATTCATATAAAAAATAATCAATAACTTCCCAGTCAATCATCAAATCTTAAACTGTTATCACTGATATATTGTGTGTGTGCTCAACGCCCATGCTAATTGATGCAAATTCAATTTTAATACATAACAAGTCTCTTAGAAGGCATCATGCAGTGTAAACTCAAGAATTTCAAAAACAGTCAACATCCAAGTAAAATCAAATAATTACCGATATCAAGGGTCCAAATAGGGTATTTATGCTTTATTTTTCATTTATGAGGGCTTTTTGCTCTTATTTCTTGTTTTATTCATATCTATATATATATATATATATATATATTATACACATAGTTATGCAATGTCTTATTCCCTCAGGCTTTTCAATGCTACCTTAATGAGTTTTCGACCAACGACTCCCAAACCATTAAGACCTTAGGGTGCTAAGTTTAAAGACAATCCCCTCGGGCTTACTTATTCAAATAGCAAAGGCCACACAACTAGACAAGCATGCCACGGTGTTTATTATTTTATTATTATTATTATTATTATTATTATTATTATTATTATTATTATTATTATAACAATATGGAATAAACATAACAGAATTAAAAACTACTAAAAACTAGTTACAATATTACACTACTATGCAACTATTATGCAATTACACTAAATAAATGCAATATATCATGAACCTAACTCTAATCATGACACTAACATATGCAAAACTAACATGCTGAATTAAACATGTATAAACTCTAAATTAAACTAACTCCCCCAAACTTAACAATTACAATGTCCTCATTGTAAAAATAAAGCATCAAGTGTACGAGGACTTCCCTGTAATCATTTAAGCTTGAGGTGGTGGTTGTTGTGGCTCATCATTGTCTGAATTTGAAGGTGGAAATCGTGGCATTGGGGCCAGCTGCTAGTATAGAAACTGAGCATTCAGGTTGATACTTTGGAGAGTCGCGTTCAAGGAGGCAAATGACATATTCATGGCCTTGAACATGTGGTCCTGCCTGGCCGTGAGTTTCCTCATCTGTCTGTTGGCCTCTTTGTTGTGTCCATCAATTTGTCTCTGGAGACTGTGAAATTAAGGGCTAAACATATCTCTACCGGTCTGATGTATCTCCTCAGTCTCCTGCTCTCCCGTCATCTCGTCCACCTGGAACTCGTCGTCGTCAGAAATCCTTAGCATCAGCCTCATCCTAAGAGGCTGGTGGAAATATGAACCCGACTCCTCTTGGGCACGACTCGCCCCTGGGCCACACTGTATACGTGCAATCATCCGTGTGTCCAAAGTCTGAAGCGATTGCTGAGTAGTCTCATCATCGGACCACCTGACTCCAGCCTGCTTGCATAACCCATATATGAGGGATGGGTGTGGCAGGTTACTGGAAAATGACCCTCGCAGGCATCTTCATATTGAGAAATTGATGATGGCACCCACGTCGATGAGGAAGTCTTGCACAATCGCATACAGATGTAATACCTTCTCCTTTATCACTTCAGTAGTATGTGTGGTCGGGAATAATTTGGCGCATAAGAACGCATACCATATTTTTTCAAAACGGCTCAGATCCTTGCTGAGGAAGATGGTGCCCCCTTTTCGTTCTTTTACCCATATGGTGCTTGGCTTTGTTATTTCAATTAAGACCCCCTCGTAGTCAGGATCGTGGTCACACAAATAGGCATACTGGTATTCTATAGAAACTCACAGTTGGTAATACTTGTTAATAGCGTCAGCATTGAAAGGTACTTCTTTGCCCCTCACAAATGCTATGAATGGGGCCTTATCCTCTGTATTGGCATAAAATTCCTTCACCACATTGACGATCGATGGCTCCGGCTCGTCAGTGAACCTATCCCATCCTTTTTCATATATTTATCTCTTCATTTCTCCATCAACGTTGTCGGGTGCCAAACCTCACTCTGGAGTTAGTGCCTTAGTAACTAGATAGTCATAGCGATCGGCATCGTTGGCACTCATGAACTTTCCTTTGTCGAAGGCCTGAGTTGGTGGTGTGGACCCTGAACCTTCGTCTCGTTGTCTCTTTGATGCTGGTTTTGGTGCCATGGTACTCTAATAGATGAACTCAAGCCAAACTTCCCCCCAAACTTCACTTGAATACTTTATCGAACACATGGTGTGCACGACTCATAATACCCCCACAATGGTAATTAAACTTCTAATGTGGTGTTGTTTGATGAGAAATTTCAAGAAATAACCGCTTGCCCTCAATGTATTGATCAATTGGTTGCTTCTCCCCTTTCGTTGTTGTTGCCCATAATCTCACTTTAAGAACCCTAACCCTCGTATGACTGAAATTGTATGAATAAAGATGAAGATGTATTATAGTTAGGGGTTGAATTTATAGGTAAGAGATAGTGCAGAGCTTTGTGGGTTAAAGTAATGGGTAAGTGGGGATTAAGTGAGATAATGGGTGAGAGTTGAGGAAATCATGGGTTTGTTATGGTAGAAAGTAGGTATCAGTTGTGGTTTAAGGAAGTTTTTTTTTCGCTAAGTTTGTTTGTATATAGAAAAAGAAGAAAATCTGATCGAAAAAGGCGTACCCCCAAGCTTTTGATAGAACCACATTGGGACAACCCTCAAAATGGACAACAAAGACTAAGTCAATTGTCTTCAAGCGAAAAAAACAAAAACCGTTACTAAGCGGGACAATAGTAAATCTCAAGCATGAAACCTTAAACAACATGACATTGACCAATCGGGTGAAACCAAGCATCCAAATAAATGGGGGCTCACTTCAAAAGTAAATTGAAGCAAGCTGCGTATTAAAAAAGAAAAATACGATGGCGAAGGGATCTTTGAAGCATAGGAAGAACTACTACCAGAGCGAATGAAGGAACAAAGCGAAAACCATCTAAATACTACCTTAAACCCCATAACCGAAAAGCCAAACCAAATAAATGGGGAAGACTCATTGAAGGCCTGCGATGGCGAAAGCCAAAAAACTCCCGAAGGAAGAAAACCATCATCCCCAGTTCAGAAACCCAAAGGCAAAGCGGTAAAACCGAAACCAACATCCCCAGAAGATAAGAGGTAGAACCAAGAAACCAGATGCGCCAGGTCCTTTCTTGGCCTGCCAGAAACCGAACCAGTTATGAGATGAAGATCTCTTGAACCCAAAGCAGACGAAGCAATGTTGAACCAAACCAACGAAGAAGTAGAAGCGCCATGGAAAAGATAGAACACTCATAGGCAATTTGGCATTTTATGAACAATTGAGTTCTACACGCCCAAAGTTTAAAGCTGGGGGGAAAAGAACAAAACTGCATTGCGGAAGAAGAGGATCTTTGAAGCATAGGAAGGACTACTGAGAGCCGATGGGAGGGCCAAACCATCTTTCTAGAACCCGGCCCAAGCCAAAACCCGAAACCGGCGAAACCAAATCCCCGACTTCCAGAAGACAAGAGGAAGAACCACGAAGCCCGGCCCGGACCTTTCTGGCCCTGGCCGAACCAGGATATGGAATAAAGATCTTCTTGACCCAACATGGAAAGAAGCGATAAATGAACCAAACCAATGAAGAGGCGAAGCTACCAAGGAGGCCGAAGCTGCTAGAACCGCTATGGAAGCAAAGTTAATTCGAATTTTGCGATGGCCAGAAAACGACTATCTGAAAAAAGACCAAACCAAGAACCATGAAACAGACCATGCGGGCCCTCACCAATACATTAGGTGGGGCCTAGTCTGCTGTGACCTTGAGGAATTTGGGGAAAGAAAAAAGCCTTGACTTAGTGATAATAATAATCTCCTAGCCAAAACATTCATAGGCAATTTGGCATTTTATGGACAATTGAGTTCTAGCGCCCAAAGTTTATAAAGCGTGGTGGAAAAGACCGACTTTAAAATATCGAATAGAATTTTATTTCCTTTAAAATGAATGATATAGTCCACCGACTATCCACTCCTTGGAGCATTGGTCCGAACTCAAAGGCGAAAACGAAAGAAGAAGCTGAAGTAGAATAAGGGACAATCGAAGAACAAATGAGAGAATGTCTCGGCATGATTTGCCTGAAAGAGGCGATTCATGGGGCGGAAGCTATGGTAGCGGAGAACCTATCATTTGTGGGTAATCTGTCTTAAGAAAGCAAGCCACGGGGTAAAGGAGAATCGGGGGATATGGAGGGGAACCAAGCAATTTAGCCCATGGGACTTCCGAACCTGTGGCGAATAGATTCCCGGATAGTGGAAGCTTTGAGATGTTTCCTTGCTTGGGTTGTCCCAAAGAATCAAGTCCTCGGCATCGGAAGGATTAGGAAGAGATGAAAACAAGGTGCGAAATTGCTTTGCACATCATGATGATTCTTGGAAGGCAAAGACCATGCACCCATGTAAATGATGTAGAAAATTCGGCGCGTGCTGAGGATTACAGGTTGGAGAAGCGAGAGATGGAGAGGGTTTAAAGGTTGCCCATTCAACCACGGGTCGAACCCGGATGAAGAATTTCCATTCCCACTCTATAGGTAAGAAGGGAGAGCTATGGAGCGAAGCTTAAGGATCTTCGCGAGATCCATGAGCGATCCGAGGTTTGAGATATACGAAATTGATCTTTGATAGCCTTTGTGGATTTGACCCGATTAGCCCATGGGGAGGGAAGATGGGAGATGACCTTTAAAAGTTGGAGAATAATTAGAAAGTGAGTTCAATCGGTAAGGTTCTTAATTGCGAGACCACCTTCACAAGGGAAGGGACAAATCCTTCGAGACTTTTGTACCATCTTAGAAGAAGAAGGCCCCTTCGAAGGAATCTACATGATAGATTGAATGGCTCTTAGAACTGAATTAGGAAGAATAAAATGGGAGGCCCGAAAAGATTGTATTGCAAAACCTTGATTTAATCGGTGAACTCTACGAAATAAGAGAGAAGCGGGATGTCGAAGAAACTCTGGCGATAATTCTATGAATCGAAATGGCGGTCGGAATGGGAGAGTTTAGAGGAGATAAGAGGACCCCAAGAGAAATCTAATTGGTAATACTCAAAGGAATACCCAACAACAAGTTAATACTTACCTTAACATCATTTGGGACATTGGCGAGAAACACAGGACTTTTCACGAGCATTAGGAATTAGGCGAGAAAACATAGAGAAGGATTGAATGCAGGTGAATAATGGAAGCAGAGGCCATATCTCCGGCGGCAAAATATGAGAATATCATCGGCCAAAAAATCGTGGGATATGTTGCGATTACATTTTCAATGAAACTTGAAATTAAATGACGAGTTTCCTTGTGTAGAATCATGGAGAAGGCTTCCATAGCTAGAAACGAATAAGTAAAGAGGCGAGGATCCCTTGCCTAAGACCCTCGCTCCTTTAAAGTAGCCAAGCAGACCTCCATTGACTTTGATAGAAAACATAGTCGTAGTGATGCACTCTTTAATCCATTGATGAAAATAGGAAATTTAAGAGGCCCAACAAATCGAAGAAACCTCCGATCAGCGATGTGAAGGGCTTTAGAATATCAATTTTAAGAGCACAAGGCGGGACCCGGAAAGTCTGTGGTAATTCTGAAAAGCTCTGAGCAATGAGGATATTGTCACTAGTAATGCTTCTCCCAGAGATGAAGGCGACTGAGCATGGTCGATAAGGGAAGGGAGAGTCTGATTTGAGCTATTGGCAAGGATCTTACGCTATACATTTGTAGATAGTGTTGCGTGCGAAAAATAGGTCTAAAATCAAGCATATTGGATGGATTATCCGTCTTGAATCAAAGCGATAGGCAGCATTAACTCCACCACGGAAGGTGCCGAGAGATGAAAAAAAGTGGACGGCGACGGTGAAATCATGGCTATAATGTCCCGAATGGAGAAAGAAATTAACATTAAAACCGTCGGGACCGGACTTTTATTCTTTTCATGGGTGAAGAATTGCAAAATTTGACATCAAAAATTGGAGTGGTTAAAGCGGCTGACTGGGCGAGAGTAATCCGCTTTATAGCGAAGTTTTCGAAAGATCACGACCGGGGTAAGTAGGAGGAGAGGACCCGGGAGATCTGAAAGTAGTCCACCGCCACTTCTTTGAATACGGTGATCCTCAATAAGAACACGAGCTATTAAAGATAGAGAGAATTTTGTTGTGGTTCCAATTACTCTTGATAACATTGGCAAAAAATTTTGAATTTTATACATACAAAGCAAGCCAGTGGCTCGAGATTTTTAGGAGCAAGAGATTCTTCAAGAGCGAAAGCTTTCCATGGGGTGAGAGCATTTGTCTTCTAGGGCAAGCGAGACAAGAGTTTAAGGGATCTGCGTGAAGAGATTCTTTGAATGGTGACGGTGAGCTGCGAGTGCTAACGTTCGTCGATAAGTTCTGGTTAGAAGAGTTCAAGGTTTTGAGGCACACTTGAATCTTGAAGTTTCTCATTAAAGATGAAAAAGGGATTTCCACGAATTACGATACTCAACAATCAGAGGCAATGACATCAAACCCTTCCACTCGGCATGAAGTTAAAGAATTGGAATGGCTTCTTGGCTTTCAGAAGAAGCGGAACCGATATTAAGTATCTTGGACAATGATCGGAAAGACCACGAGGTCCATAAGTGACTAGGGAATCGGACATTACGTTGAACCAAGCTGTTACCCATTTTACTCTATCCGACTTCCTATGAATAGGATTAGCAACTGGCGGTTCCACCGTGTATGCGAGAGGCCCGATAGCACGAATATCGACAACCCCATAGTGTCTAGCGATCGTTAAAAGTCGGTCGTACCGCGTCCCAGAAGAATCACCACCTTAGATTCGAGACACTCTTGATAGTGTTGAAGTCCCCAAGAATACACAAGTGTCAGGAGGACAAGGAATTTAGGTTAGATCCACAATGACGACGTTCCACTATATAGAGTTACGGCCGTGAACTATAGAAGCGAAGATTGGATAATTGCCGTAAAGAGAAAAAAGAGCTTGAAGTGGGATACTTGGGCGATTGAAGCAGGACATCCACTTTCCAAATAGAAGGATCGACCCACCCAAATCCGTGGTTTCGGGTTGGTAGTCATAATTAAAGATCCAAACCCGATTCTGGCGAGATAGCAGCGATATTACGGAAGCATTTGGAGCTTTTATTACGGTCTCGATGAGGCCCCACAAAAGAGATATGGTTGTCTAACAAAAGTTGCGAACAAAAGCACCTTTGGTTTTTATTTAAACCCGACATTATATGAGCAAAAAGAATGTCATAAAAAGGGGAGTAGGATTAGTCTAGAAGGGAAGACCCTTGGACCTTTGTTCCTCTTCTTAGAATTACGAAGAGGCTCCTTTCCGAGCCTAGTCTTATGCTTGGTCCTGCATTCCTTCTCATCAACTTGCTTAAGCTTATCCGATAAAAGGTTTAGGGGATAGGAGATTGGACTCATCACCGAGGAATAAGGGGGGAGCAATAGGGAGAAAGGCGTTGGTGGAAGAGAATGGAGAGGCTTGGAAGGGGAAGAAGAGCTTTTAAGTCCTTTGAAGCAGCGGTCCATGAACCTTGAGGTCGGAGGAGGAGAGGCCTTGGTTGTGCTAGGAATAGTGGAACAAGGGGCCTCCAGGAGGGTCGAGGAGTGTTTGGGAACCTTTGAAAATTAGTTTTCGGGCATTTGAGAAGAATGGCCAAAAGCGATTACATTAGAACAGGAGGGGGCTGCTCCAATACTCCACTTTCACGACTCTGGTTTCTTCAACTTGAGCATTTCAAATCAAACACAGCGGCATTGATGGATCGAGGAAATGAAGACAAAGCTTCAATCTCAATACATATTGACCAAGCTCATGGGTTCCAACTTTGAAGTCATGTAAATGTGCAAATAACGGTAGACCAATTTGCACTTGCCGGAGTAACTTAGACCTTCCTTTGTCCGATGAGAGGGGATATTCTTGAACTTTACCCATATCGAACTTTGCTACTATCGGTTATCTTTGAAATTAACCCCTTCACCTTGCGGTATGTGAAAGCTTGGGCGCTATGTGCCATGGACCAGAGGCTAAGACATTGTCTCTTTCTATCATAGAATCAAATTTGAATAAAAGTACCCTTATCATGAAGATAGACTTTTGTCAAACCAAGGTGCCCCATAATTTTTAGCGAGAAGATTGACCCGGACTTGAGCAGGGAGCTTGAGTGGATAAAATGACCAACAAGGCTAGAAGACCATTTATTAAGGCCAAGTGAAGGATTTCCACGGGGGTTAGCAGTAACACTCCTTGATCGGCAGGGGAAAAAGCTCGACCCAAGTTCTTCTCATTAATGAATTAGCAACTCTAGAACTCCGGGACTTAGGGGATAGGCAAGCCCGGCAACATTATCACAGGGCATCTGAGGGTGGGGGCGAGAATCGGGGCGGAGGACTCCCGAGGCAACAATATAGTCCTTGCGAGCATTAGCTAAGCGTGGCGGGACAGAAATCGAACACCTTGCGAGCATTAGCTAATTGTGATGATATCCCATAGAAGAGGTTGTTAACATCTTGAGAGAGAAGTCGAGGCGAAATATAGTCCATCGACAGCATTCTTCCTTCTTTCGACAAGGGCTTCTTCACGGTCATTTTTAAGATAACAACATGAACATTGAGCATTGAAGGTTGAATTTACTAGAAATCATGACTCACTAACTACTTGATAAACCAAAATAACTTACTTTAAACTAAACTCATACTAAACTTATACTCTGAACTACAAATTAATTAGCATGCTTAAAAATACTGAGAATAAAAGTAAAATTGGGTTGCCTCCCAATTAGCGCTTGATTTTAAGTCTTTCAGCCTGACTACTCCCTGTTCATGGCGCGTCGGCAAGTGTGATTGCGGTGACTTCATTGTCGATGTCGCCACCCCAGTAATGCTTCAACCGATGACCATTGACTTTAAATGTCTCCAATGGATTCCTACTGTATAACTCAACGGCGCCATGTGGGAAAACTCTCTTAATTGTGAATGGCCCCGACCATCTAGATTTGAGCTTTCCTGGGAACAACCGCAGTCGTGAATTGAATAGTAATACTGATTGTCCCGGTTCAAACTTTTTTTGCATGATCTTTTGCTCGTGCCACTTCTTAACCTTTTCCTTGTACATACTTTTTGAGTTCTCATATATGCTTGCAAATAAACTCATCTAGTTCGTTCAATTGGAGCAATCTTTTCTCTCCTGCAATTTGCTTGTCAAAAAATTAAGTTTCGAATGGCCCAATAAGCTTTATGTTGTAATTCCACCGGAGGTGACACGCTTTTCCATAGACCAATTGATATGGAGACATCCCAATTGGTGTTTTGTATGTTGTCTATATAAGCCCATAGTGTCGTCATCCAATTTTAGAGACCAATCTTTTCTCGCTTGGGTTCACTACTTTCTCTAAAAATCTTCTTCACCTCTCTTTTGAAACCTCGACTTGACCACTTGTTTGGGGGTGATATGTCATAGCCACCCTATGATTGACCCCATATTTTTTGCCAAAAGAGTCATAAATGATCTATTGCGTGAGTGACTACCCTCATCACTTATAATTGCTCTTGGCGTGCCAAATCTTGTAAAGATATTCTTATGTAGGAACTTGAGAACCACCTTAGCATCATTTGTGGGGAGTGATATGGCTTCAACCCATTTTGACACATAGTCTACAGCTAGCAAGATGTACAGGTTATTGAAGGATGGAGGAAACAGTTCCATAAAATCTATCCTCCATACGTCAAAAATTTCAACTTCCATGATAGTGTGTGGCGGAATTTCATTCTTTTTTGAAATATTGCCCACCCTTTGGCATCTGTCGCAAGTCCTCATAAACTGGTGGGCATCCTTGAACATTGTAGGCCAATAGAATCTTGACTGAAGCACCTTGGCCACTGTCCGCTCACTACCATAATGTCCCCCATATGCAGATGAGTAACATTCGTGTAAAATATTCTTCACTTCACTCATACATGGCACACACACCTTGAATCATCTTATTCGCACATTATCGTCTGAATAAGTATGCCTCATCCCACATGTACTAGTTAACGTCATGTAGGAATTTCTTTTTCTGTTATCGCGTTAGATCAGGGGGAAGGATGTTGCTCAACAAATAGTTAACAAAATCCGCATACCATGGAAACTCGAAATTAACTCCAAATAGTTGTTCATCTGGGAATGATTCATTGATCACACACTTATCTGCTCTATCTTTATCCAATTTTCCAGCCTAGAAAGATGATCTGCTACTTGATTTTTTGTTTCCTTTCTATCCTTTATTTCAAAATCGAATTCTTAAAAGAGAAGGATCCATCTAATTAGTCTAGGCTTAGCATCCTTCTTCGAAATCAAATAGCGAATCACTGAGTGATCTGTGTAAACCACCACCTTTGTCCCAATCAAATATGCTCTAAATTTGTCAAAGGCATATAACACAGCAAGTAACTCCTTCTCTGTAGTTGTATAGTTCAATTGTGCATTTGTTCGAGTTTTACTTGCATAGTATATGGCATGGAATATTTTCTCTCGGCGTTGACCCAAAACAGCTCCTACTGCATAGTCACTCAGCATCATCACATTAATTCAAAGGGCATAGTCCAATCCGGTCCGATGATCATCATCATCAGGGGGT
The DNA here is from genome assembly GCA_020205615.1 of Panax quinquefolius. Lineage (NCBI taxonomy): Eukaryota > Viridiplantae > Streptophyta > Magnoliopsida > Apiales > Araliaceae > Panax > Panax quinquefolius. The sequence continues at coordinate 139,333 of JAINUW010000708.1, read as the reverse complement.
ATGTCAACTTCTTTTTCAACTGCTCAAATGTTGTTTTTACACTCCTCATCAAATCAAATTATATCGCATCCTTCTCTAAAAAGACTCGCATAAATGGGTTTTGCAATCTTAGAGAAATCTTTTATAAATCTTCTGTAGAACCCGCATGTCCAAGAAAACTGCAGATTCCCTTTACTGAATTCGGCGGTGGAAGATTCTCGATCGTGTCCAACTTTGCCTTATCAACCTCTAAACCTTTAGCGAGACTTTTGTGCCCAAAATTATCCTTCTTCTTCAACCATAAAGTGGCACTTCTCCCGATTTAGTACCAAATTAGTTTCCACACACCGCTTTAAGACCATGACCAAATTCTCTCAACACTTATCAAAAGTGTTTCCATAAATTGAAAAGTCGTTCATGAAAACATCAACATTTTTCTCCACCATGTCCAAGAAAATAGCCCTCATGCATCTTTGGAATGTAGCGGGTGCATTACATAACCCAAATGACATCCTTATGAATGCAAAGGTGCCATATGGGCATGTAAAAGTGGTCTTCTCTTGATCCTCGGGAGCTATGACTATTTGGTTGTACCCCGAGTATCCATCTAGTAGGCAATAATATTCATGTCCAGCCAATCGGTCCAACATCTGATCAATGAAGGGTAGAGGAAAGTGATCCTTCTAGGTTTGCTTATTTAGCTTTCTGTAGTCCATGCACACCCTCCATCCATCATCATCGTCCTCGTCGTCGAATCAACATTATCTTCATTCTTAACCACCGCCATCATTCCACCCTTTTTTTTTGCACACACATATGTCTTCGGATCGACCCATTACACTTTCTCTCAAATCGGGTAAATAATTCCCGCATCCAACCACTTTAATATTTCTTTCTTTACCACTTCTTTCATGATTGGATTTAATCTTCTCTCTTTGCTCCACTGTTGGCTTCACATCCTTCTTCCATGAGAATTTTGTGCATGCAAAAGGAGGGGTTGATCCCCCTTATATCGGCAATGGTCCAGCCTATTGCAGACTTGTATTCTCTCAAAATCCTCAACAATTTACTTTCCTACAATTCGTTAAGTGCAGATGCAATAATAACAAGTAAAGTATTTGAATCACCCAAATAAACATACCTGAGGTGTTTAGGAAGTGGTTTGAGCTCAAGAGTGGGTGGCTCCTCAAGTGAGTTTCATCCGAGCTAAAGCTTTTTCCTCCGTGTGTAATGGCTCGAATGGAACTTTAAATCTACTAACTCTCGGTAAAGCATCCAACATGTGTAAATAATCCACAAACTCTGGATCATCCAAATCCTCATCCCCCAATAGTGTAGTTTCCAATGGATCATAGAACCAACTTTTTACCATATCATCATTAACTATCCGGTCGATGACATCCACCTGGAAACACTCCTCTTCATCCGTAGGGAACTTCATGGCTTTAAACACATTGAATGTGACTTCCTGATCTTGAACCCTCATGGTTAATTCTCCTTTTTGCACATCAATGAGAGTCCTACCCGTAGCCAAAAATGGTCTCCCTAAGATGATTGGGATGTTCTTGTCTTCCTCATAATCCAAAATTATAAAATCAGCTAGAAATATGAATTTGTCCACCTTAACCAAAATATCCTCTATAATTCCTCTTGGATATTATTATCGATCTATCTATCTAAACTACAATGATATATTTGTTCAGTAGGCTTTGGAGCTGGTAAACCCAATTCAGTATAAACAGACAATGGCATGAGGTTTACACTTGCCCCCAAATCACACAAACACTTTTTGAAGGTCATGTTACCGATTGTGAAAGGTATAGTAAAACTCCCCAGATCCTTCAACTTTGGAGGTAACTTTCACTGTAAAACTGCGCTGCATTCCTCCGTCAATGCCACAGTTTCATAATCTTCTAACTTTTTCTTCCTAGACAAAATACCTTTCATAAATTTGGCATAACTCGGCATTTGCTCTAGGGCTTCTTCGAACGGAATATTAATTTGAAGTTTCTTAAAAACTTCTAAAAATTTAGCAAATTGCTTGTTTAATTTCTATTTTTGGACCCTCTCTGAAACGGTGGTGGAGGATACACAATTGGCTTGACATCTGACTTGGTCTTGTCCTTTGCTTTTCCTCACCCTGTTTCTCTTCAACCACTTTGTTTTCATTCTCTTTGACATCCTTTTTTTTCTTTGAATTTTCTATAATTTTTTCCCATCAAGATGTTTTCCACTCCTCAAAGTGATTGCTTGACACTTTCTTCATGATTTCCCTTTTTCTCTTTTTTTTCGTCACTTGGTAGAGTCCCTTGGGGTCTATTATTCAATGCTAAGGCCAAGCTGTCCCATCTCCGATTTTCTAAGTTTTTTGATGGCCACTTTGCTTGTGATTTCATTGCCACCTCTCTTTCCCGATATGTATTTCAACAAAAGCTCTTCTAAGTCTGTTTTTTTTCTTGATGCGAGCTACTTGTTGATGCTGATTTTGGAACCCCGGGGATAAGAAGGTCGTGGAGCCTGCTGATTTTGATTGTTGCTCCATGAAAAGTTAGGATGGTTCCTATTCCCCGGGTTGTAGGCATTTTGATACATGTTTTGCGGAATCTCTATTATAGCTGCCCACAAACTGAACTGATGCTGGGTTGATGGCACACTGCTCTGTAGGATGTTCTCCTGCACATAACTCACAAACATATGTCACCTGTTGTGGTTGTGCACTTGTCAAATCATCCATTTTTTGTGATAAGGCTGAAATCTGTGCCGCCAATGCTGTTACTCCATCTACCTCTAATACCCCAGCTACCTTGGGTTGTGTCATCCTTGTTGTAGGCTACTGGTAGTTACTAGCTGCCATAGTTTCAATCAACTTATACGCCTCCTCATAACTCTTGGCCATAAATGCTCCACCGAAGCTGCATCTATACTAGTCCTGAGAATCCCATTTAACCCGTTATAAAACGTATTCATCTGCAACCATTTAGGTAGTTCATGATGAGGACACTTTTTGAGTAGTTCCTTGTACCATTCCCATGCCTCATATAAAGACTCCCCCATGTTGTTGCTCAAACATGGTGATCTCATTTCTCATCTTTGCAGTTTTTAGTTGGTGGAAAAAGAATTTAGCCAGAAACTTAAAGCAAGGTCTTCCCAAGTAGTTATCGATCCCGGCGGTAGAGAATGTAACCAACTCTTCGCCTTTGTCCCGCAGAGGTGAATGGGAACAAGCGAAATCTCGATCGCTTCATCATCCGACACCCCATTGTATCTCTCGGTGTCACATATCTCTCCAAAAAAAGCTGACCAAGTGTTCATTCGGATCATCGTTTGCTAGTCCCCAAACCGAATCGAAGTTCTAAATCATCTGAATAGTCCCAGCTTAATCTCAAAAGTATTTGCAACAATCGCTCAACTGGTGATACTCGATCGAAAGCTCGATCACCTTAGGAATAGCAAAAAATCCTCAACGCTTTTTTGTCTTCTACAACCATTATTTCTTCTTTTTTCGTAATTCTCAAAGTTTTCCTTTGTGTCTTTAATCCACTTACTTAGCCTTTGAAACCGCTTTCTCGATATCGCCCTCAAAAGGAAGCAAGTCCGGGTTTTAGACCGAGTTTTGCATAAACTAACTCCAAGAACCTCAAATAAGAAAGAACAAAACAAAAAAAAAAAAAAATGTTTAAGTAAAATCGACTAATTAAACTGATATTGAAAAATATTAAAATCTATACTAATCCCCCCGAAACGGCGCCAAAAACTTGTTGGTCGAAAATCTAATTACGCACCACACGCAAGTGCACGTGCACGTGTCAACAAGTAATATAATGATAAGTCAAGTATCGTTCCCACAGAGACTAAGTATGAAATTAATCCTAACAATTACCAGCTTTATATTAATCCAAATTTTATTAAACTATCCAATTCAATGATTATAACTATTAAAAACTAAAAATATTAAAAATATTAAAAATACCAAGCAATCAACAAACTTAAAAACTGTAATTTCAAGCAAATATTGGAGAATTAGGCTTACAACTTCACTTTAAGTATCACTCCGATTATTACACCTTATTTCAGTTCAATTCACTATCCCAATTTATTAATCAAGAACACTCAAGTAGAACTAGCCATCTCTCGATGCACTAATACCATATTAACTTAAATCCACAAATTAGATAGAATTAAGCTAAACACCTTAATCAACTAATTCACTATATCTCTATGTGAATTACAATCAAAGAAGGTTTAAGTTCAAGTTCTCTATCCGATTACATGCGATGATAAGCATATCTCTACCCTAACATTCATCACATTCATCAAGATTCCATTCAATTCACAAATTCAAGAACACATGCTATAATGACTAAGTCTAGATTCATATTTCATCTCTCGAATCCATACAAATCCACATAGAATTGGTGATCAAGCAATTCATAAATTAAAGCACAAATCATATATAGATAAACCGAAATATAGATTATTAAAGATTAAAAATTAAGGCTACATATCAATCATCGTTCAACCATAAGATCCGTCATAAGCCTAATAAGTAAATTAGTTCATCATAAATGAAATAAAAACTAAAATCATCAAAGTAATCATCATCCCAATTACAATTATTTAATTAAAGAAAAGAATGAAGTTGTTATATAATATTCGATTGGTCGTGGAATATTCGTTTTAATAGGGAATATTCGTACGACGACACAATCATTGGTAGATCCCGCAATGGAATTATTGTCGGATTGAGAAAACGACAAAAATATTTTATGAAAATAACAGCGGAAGTTTTACCGTTAATTATTGAAACACCTAGTGTTAAAAGTACAGGAATACGCGTGGTTGCATAGTAGCACACGGTATTGATTATTGATGTTTACGTGAGAAGTCACTCTGTTTTGTTTAAATTATTCCTTCAGTAATTGCTGCATAGTATCTCACGTTATTTGATTCAATTATTGTCGATATTTTATATGTTAGTAAATCAATAATTGAGACGACAAAGTTATTAACATTATTATTTACAATATTAATGATGTCTAGAAGTTCTATCAAGGAGAGGTTTGGTCACCTAATTGCGCGCCAATAGGGAGAAATCCTTATTGAAAAGCCCCCTCTTTCTTGGGAACGACCGTCGATTAATATTGTGAATTATAATAATAATGATAAATGTTGTTAAAAATATTGAGGAGATTTTTATGAGGTATTTGATGTAAATTTTGCTTATTATATAGAGACCCCCATTTACCCATTTTTCAAAATAATCAGTAGAAAGTTATTTTATATAATAAAGGTGGGCCCACATGTGGGGCCCATTTGTGGAAAATTGAATTGATGGGTGGTTGTTTTTCAAATGGGATGTCACGGGGGATGACTTGAGATTGCCTGGCTTATAAGTTATATATATATATATATATATATATATATATATATATATATATATATATATTATATGATAACTTTGTAAGTATTATATATATATATATATATATATATATATATATATATATAGATTCACTGTGATTGAATCCTATTATTTCACGCTTGTGCTGAGGGGGTTATCACAGTTTGATATATATATATATATATATATATTTTATTTAAGATTTTGTTTTTTATTAAATCAATCTAGACATCTCGCTTAAAAAGTGAATCAATCTGACCGCTCATGGATTAGTTACTTATTCAGTCCATTCTTCTATAAATAGAAGTTCATTCCTTCATTATTTCTTACGAATTCACTAAAACTCTAGAGAGAGAAACTATAGAGAGAAAGAAAAAAAGTATTCTGCTACTTCACTACTCTGATATCCAATTTCTTTTATGGTAAGGGGTATTATTTCTTTTGTATTCATGAAGAGAACTTCTGTTATTCCATTCTTTATTATTTTGTTGGAATAACCTGTATACGCGGGCTACCCTCTACTTGGTGATATTCTTCTTTTATTCCATTCTTTATCATTATATTGGAATAACCTGTCTATGCGAAGTACCGCATATATGGTGAAATTCTTCTGTAATTCCATTCTTTACTATTATGTTGGAACATCCTGTCGGTGCGTTTACGCCTGACCTAGTTCCGTTATTTATTATTCTGTTGGAACATCCTGTCGTTGCTAATTTTCCCTGACCTGGTTTCGTCATTTTTTATTCTGTTGGAATATCCGTCTGTGCGTTTACGCATGACCTGGTTCTGTTATTTATTATTCTGTTGGAATAACCTGTTTGTGCGGTCTATCGCATGCCTGGTGATTTCTTTTATTACTCCATTCTTTATTATATTCAGTTGGTTAAAGTTTTGACTTCTATACTCCATGAAATTAGTGGAATATCCTTGATATTTACGCTTCATCTAGTATCTTTTCATAGAAATATTCTTCTGAGCATTATTGAATTTTACTCTACAAAGAAGTATCATGTTGAAAATTTGGACGTTATTGATTCCTAGATAAATTAATTCTTGAACTTGTTTTATTGAATTCTTATATCATTGTCATCATCCTCATGTTTATATTATGTGAAAGTCATCTGTGGCCTGTAGTGCATAGATGGACTTGGTATAATTATGACCAGGGATTATTTGGTATAATCATGACCGTAATGTTACAAATGATGTGGTAAAGGTCCTCATTGGCCCGTAGTGGATGGGCAGTTGTTGGCATGATCATGACCATTGATGAATACACGAATATCCTTAGCCCGTAGTGCATGGATAATTTATGGTTATGATATTAATGAATATCCTTGGCCGTAGTGCAAAGATGATATGGATTTTTTATTAAGCTGAGTCCCAACGATAAAAGTGATGAAAAACCATTTAAATCACAAAAGATAGTAGATTTTATTCTCTACTTGACTCTTTTAATGGATTGCTTATTCCGCTACCGTTAAACTTGATGTTTATTATATTGTATCAGTTTAACACTGTTGAAGGCTAACGATAATTTATTCTGCATTATCTTAGTCATAATATTTCTTACTGGGCTAGTTGAGCTCACCCTTTTACTTTTATTGTTCTCTTCAGGAAATGAGAACGTAACAGGGACTAGTCGAGGAACGGAGTAATGGTCCAGATAATTGCATTAGTAGTCCTCACTATTTTGTTAAATAGTGTGATAATAAATGTAATGAGAACTCTCAACTCCGCACTTTGTGTTCCTAACGACTCTAATTTGAAGCATAAAATCATGATGGAGGCGCACAACACACCGTTTGCAATCCATCTTGGGAGTACCAAAATGTATCGTGATCTTCGACATACATTTTGGTGGAGTAATATGAAGAGAGAGAGAGATAGCGGAGTTTATCTCAAGGTGTCTATCTTGTCAACGTGTCAAGGTGGAGAATCAAGTGCCAAAAGGTCCATTGCAACCACTTGAAATTCTAGAATGGAAGTGGGAGCACATTACCATGGATTTCGTTACTGGTCTTTCCAAGGTTTCTCAAGGCATAGATGCGATTTGGGTCATTGTCGATAGATTAACCAAGTCTGTTCATTTCTTACCTATACGAGAAACTTAGTCACTTGAACGTCTTGCTCGTATATATATAAATGAGATTGTAAGACTTCATGGTATGCCAGTATCCATAGTTTCTGATCGAGACCCATGATTCACTTAACGATTTTGGGTCAGTCTATTGAAAGCTATGGGCATAGATTTACGTTTCAGTTCGGCATATGATGACGGACAGGCAGTCGGAGAGGACTATTCAAACTCTTGAAGATCTATTAAGACTCCGTGTCCTTGACTTCAAAGGAAGTTGGGACAAGTTCTTGCCATTGGTGGAATTCTCCTACAACAACAATTATCAAGCAAGTATAGTATAGGCATGGCTCCATTCGAGGTTGTATGGTATGGACGCAAGTGTCGCTCTCCAAAGATATCTTTGGGATGAGGTGGGTGAAGCAACGTTGTTGGGACCGGAATTGGTACATGACAATGGAAAAAGATTCAAATGATCCAAAGAACGATAAAAACCTCAAAGATCGACAAAAGAGTTATGTTGATCTTCATCGAAGGAAGTGGAATTCAATGTTGGAGATCATGTGTTATTATGTGTTGCTCCATGGAAGGGAGTTACGAGATTTGGAAAGAGAGGAAAGCTCAATCCTCGATTCATTAGCCTATTTGGAATCCTCGATCGAGTAGAAACTGTGGCCTATAGACTCGTCTTACCGCCAAGTATGTCTCGTGCTTATAACATTTTTCACATATTTATGTTACGTAAATATGTGGAAGAATTGAACCAAAGTATTGATTTAGAACCAGATGAGATAGCGGAAGATTTAATGTATGAAGAGGTACTTGTTAAAATCTTGGATAAGAAGGAACATATTCTACGCTCCAAGGTTATACCTCAAAGTCAAAGTTTTGTGGAAAAACAACGATATTGAGGAAATGACCTAGGAGATAGAATCTGAAATAAAAATAAGATATCCTCACCTCTTAGACATATCAGGTACGTACACCAATTTTGAGGATGAAATTTCATAAGAAGAGGAGGTTGTAAGACCCCAACTTTTATGAATAAAGATTTAATTTTCTCCAAATATCTTTTTGAATAATAAGGTGTGGATTTGATTTAATTTTATAGTTGTGGGTAATATTTACAAATTTTGCAAAGTAAGCAAATTGTCATCAAATAATTGTTTGGTCGAGGATTATTCATTTTATCAGGGAATATTCGTACAACGACACAATCATTGGTGGACCCCACAACGAAATTATTGTCGGAGTTAGAAAATGACAGAAATAACTTTTTATAAAAATAACGGCAAAAGTTTTACCGTTAAACTGTTGAAATACCCGGTGATAAAAGTACAGTAATACGCGTGGTTGCATAGTAGCACACGGTATTGTACATTATCTTTGATTATTGATGCTTACGTGAGAAGTCACTCAGTTTTATTCAATTATTGCCACAGTAATTGATGCATAGTATCTCATATTATTGATTCAATTATTGTCACAGTATCATCTATTAATATTTTATATATATTAAATCAATAATTGAGATGACAAAGTTATTCATATTATTATTTGCATTATTGACAATGTCTAGAAAGTTCTGTCGAGGAAAGGGGTTTGGTCACCTAATTGCGCGCCAATAAGGAGAAATCCTTATCGAAAAGCCCCTTTTTTTGGGAATGATCTGGTTGTTAATATTGTGAGTTATAATATTAATGATGAATAAATGTTATTAAAATGTGTTTATTGAAAGATTAAAGTGAAAATTGAGATTGATATAGAGATGGATTTTTGAAGTATTTTTGTTAAATTTGGCTTATTATATGGACCCCACTTACTCATTTTTTCAAAATATTTGTTTATTTATAATTTTTTATTATATTATATATATATATATATTATATATATATATATTATTATATATATATATATATATATATATATATATATATATATATATATATATATATATATATATATATATATATATATATATTTATATATCTCATATTTTGCATATTATTATTATTATAAATATAATATATTATTTATATTATTATTCGTATAAATTATAGTAAAATTAAATTTTTTATATAATAAATTTCCATATGAATTAAGTGAAAATTTTTTTTTTGCAATTCCGTGATTTTTTTCTTCAAATAGTATCCTGCCATTCTCCTATAAATAGGATGCTTAGTTTAGAATTGAAAATCACACCGTAGAATCGAGAGAATTCTTCTTCTATAATATTGAGCGTATTTCTTTTTAGAGTTTAAGGAAGCTTTGAGTGTAGAAAATAATATAAGTTTTCTTCAAGAATATCCCCTATACGCCATATACCAAATGTAAAATACTCTCCTTTTTAAGGTAAGGGATATTATTTTTGTTTCAATATTAAAATGAAATAATATTTTCTTCCATACTATTATAGTATATATGTAAGTAATATTATTTCGTTTCATTTCTAATTCTACACTCATTTTGTTAAGTATTGCTTCTATACTCCTTGAAATTAGTAGAATATCCTTGAAATTTGCGCTTTGATCTAGTATCGTTTCACAAGAATATTTTTTTTAAACATTCTTGTTAAATTTTAATCTTTTCATGTTTTCAGGTACTATTCATAGGTACTATTCAAGTACTATTCACGGGTACTATTCACTATTCATGGTACTATTCACTGGGGTACTATTCATTCATAAAAATTGATTTCTTTTCTGTCCAAATTATTTTTGATACATGGATATTGTTCTTGAATTTTACTCCATAAAGAAATTATCATGTTGACAATTTGGACATTTTTAAACTCTGGATAAATTAACATATTTTAATATTTATACTTGATTTCGTTTGATTGATTCTTATATCATTGTCATCATCCCCATGCTTAAATTGTGATAAAAGTCATCTTTGGCCCGTAGTGCATAGAAGGACTATTGATTGGTATAATTATGACCAAGAATTATGTATCGGTATAATCATGACCTGTAATGTTACAAATGATGTGGTAAAAGTCCTCATTGGCCTGTAGTGCATTCATGGATAGTTGTTGGCATGATCATGACCACTGGTGATACTAACGAATATCCTTGGCCCGTAGTGCATGGATAATTTGTGGATGTAATAATAATGAATATCCTTGGCCTATAGTGCATAGATAATTCATGGATGTGATAATAATGAATATCCTTGGCCCATAGTACATGGATAATTCATGGATGTGATACTAACAAATATCCTTGGCCCGTAGTGCATGGATAATTCGATGATGTGGATTATTTATTGAGTTGTGTTACAACGATAAAATATTGATGATGAACTTTTAAATCATAGAAGATAGTAGATATCATGCTCTACTTGACTCTTCTAATGGATTGTTTGTTCCGCTGCAGTTAAACTTGTTGTCTATTATATTCTATCAGTTTTACACTGTTGAAGGCTAACGATAATTTATTATGCATTATCTTAGTCATAATATTCTTTACTGGGCTAGTTGAGCTCACCCTTTGCTTTCATTGTTCTCTTCAGGAAATGAGAATATAGTTGGGACTAGTCGGGGAATGGAGTGATGGTCCGAGATGGTGGCTATAGTAGTCCTCACTATTTTATAAAATAGTGTGATAATAATTGTAATGAGGACTCCATTTGATATTGAGTTTGAGATAAGATCAATTGCATGGATTCTTTATATTTGAATCTTCAGTTCTGCCATGTCCTCCACTTTCTTAGCTCTACGGCTTTGGCTTATTTTTTCTGGAGCATCCTTGCTCTTTTGGTCTTTGGCTCTGCGGATCTGACCTTTGAATATACTCATCAGCCTCTTGTAATATGATGAGGTGCTGTGAACATTATCTTGTTTATCTCCTTCTCTTTTTGGGCTTGACAACTCTAAACATTTCTCCATTCGTAGAGTTTTCCTTACTCTACGTTCTGTGTTGTTCAGCTTAATGTTCATTTTAGATGATACTCCTACTTATGTATTGATGGTCAGTGCTCATCATCATCATTCTCTTTTGAATGATGTTGTCTTTTATATTGCTCTGAAATCATCTTATTGAGAAGTATCCGTTGGAGCATTTAATGCTTAGATACTTTGATATCTTAGATTTTAACTTTATAAAACTTTGTGTTAGTGTAATTTCTGACTTAAGACTTGTCACATCAGTCGGTACCCTTTATATCTTTTCAGAAAGCTTGCTTTCGGTTAACTAGCTTGTAGATATATCCTTATTTGCTTCCAAGAATATATCTTATGATGTCTTGAGATCACATTTTTGCAACGTTCCATTTGTCAGTCTCTTTTTCAGACCTGACATATATACTCTACGATCTGTTGTTACAAGAATCAAATAATTAAACCTTACGATCGGTTTGACTTTATATGTTCTTGTACTCTTTTCACTTTAATAATATAGCGAGGGATATCACAGTCTTATGTTCTGTATCCTCACTATTACTAACACTTCATCTTCTTTTATGCTTTCTGATGGCTTCATAATGCTTAAACTTGCTCAACAGATTCTTCTTCGTCTTCTTGATACTTTAGCTATATTGTGAAGTCGATAACATCTTCTAGGTGAGCTATTCTTTTTTGTTCTTATGTACAAAGTTCTGATTACTCTACGATCTGTTCTGTGATCAGGTAGAATGCCCTTGCAATTGACCTTTAGATTTCTTTTGGAGATCTCATCTTGTGAGAGATATACGCACATATCATTAGAGTATATTGTCTAGCCATATACTTCTTCTTGAGTAATCTTCACTTTATATCCACGACACAAACTGAGCTTAGTGATCTCCTTTAATTCGTGTAGTCAGAACTTCACATTTCACTCAACTGTTTTGAAGCTGACTTTACGATTTTTGTCTCACTAAACGATCTTAGAGTAATCTTTAGATGTTGTTTTCATTCAATGTCTTCTTGGAGTATTCTACAATCACTATTTACTGACCAATCTTTACTCTGCTATCCATTGATTCATTTATCTATTTTTGCCAGATGATGTTTAACAGCTTCATCGACTCTTTGTGTAGTTCTGTGTTAGCCTTGCAATTTTGAGATCATTTACTTCCTTTACGAACTGATTCTCTGTTTGTGAGATGGGGTAAATTCTGTGATCTTTTGAGGTTGTGCAACCATGGTTGTCTCTGCAAAGCATCTTTATACTGTGAACTAATAGAGTGACTTTACAAACATGATTTCCTATCATCTATACATCAAATTTATTTCCATAAGATCAAACTAACATTATTTGATCTTTCTAATCTAAGTCCCTGTACATCAATTCTTTTGAAGGACTTCACAAAACTTACTTGTACAAATATACATTAATCATATTTCTTTTTAAAGCACATGTAGATTTATGTTGCGATCAATACTTCTTCCATACAGAGTATTCTATTTGCAATGATCCTATCTGTTACATATACATATAGGATAAAGATCAACCTAACAAGTTTGATCATATTATTCTAAGTCCTTGTACATTGATACCTCAATAAAGGACTGTAAAAAACTTATCCATACAAATATAAGTATAAGCTTTATCATTAAATCACATACATGATTCATCCTCAAATCACATACATTTAGAATCTAATTAGGGATCTAATTAAACTCCCCTTTAATTAAATACTCTTCTAATGTATTATTAGATTCTTAACAATCTCCCCCTATTTTATGATGATAAAAATACTATGACAACTTATTTAACCAATTTCATTTAAAATATATTCAAGATTATGAATGACTTAATATGGTAAGTCAATGTATTGCTAAACCAACAAATATGAATAAAATGATGTGCATTCAGGTAAGACAATCGTAATGGAAGTTAAGCATTCACATATAATTAAATCATCCACACAAAAGATAGCCACATAGTTTTACTAAAATATTACAGGCCCAAAATAATTAAACCAAAAGTCTTAAGAAGAATTATCCTAAGGCAACATATCACCTAAGCTAAGCTTGTCTGCTTCAGAAATGTAATAACCCAATATTTTTTATATAATTAAATAAGAAATTTTGCGTATAATTTTAATTTTTAATTTATTATTTTAATGATGGGAATATGTGCAAGGTAATGTGTATGTATTTATGTGATAAATATAAAATTTATTTATTACATGGGTAATTACTTAATAATATTTAAGAATTATTGATCATTATAAAGTATATTCTTAAAATAATTAGTTTTATAGTAGAAATGTTTTTATTAATTTTTATGAAAATATGATTTAATATTATTTAAATAATATATGAAATGATTATAGAATTATTATAGAACTATTTTGTTATATGAATTTATTTCATTAATTAAGTTAATTATTTAACTTAATTAATAATGGTATGTATGTGCAAGATAAATCAGATATAGAATTCAAACCCTAATTTTGGATTTTGATCAAGGAATGAGAATATTAATATAATATTATTTTATTTCAGTGCTATAAATATGTATGTTATGTGTGTAAGGTTAATCTGGAGAGCAATTTTATTATAACCTGATAAAACCCTAGTATTACTGGTAAACCCTAGTTTCGAAGTCAAACGAGACTCCAAAATATGTTAAGTCACTATGTTATGCGGTATATGATTTGTATTTTAAGTGTTAACGCTAATTATGGAAAACCCTAATTAGTGATTTAAAATCCTAATTTCTTAAATTAGAAACCTTAAATAGTAATTAAATAATTGCTAAAGTGGAAATCCTAATTTAAAACTCAATTTGAGTTTGAGACTGTTATGTAACTGTGTTATTACGATTAAGGTTAAGTATTATAGAATTTTATACTGATTAAGTAAACCCTAGTTAATATTTAGAAATATTAATTTCTAGAAACCCTATTATTTAAATTATAAACCCTAAATTGTAAATTATAAACCCTAATCGCTAAATTGAAAAGTTTAATGCTAATTAGTAGATCTTAAACCTAATTAGCAAAGTACTAAGTAATAAAAAAACCTAAATTAATTAAGAAACCTTAATTTGTATTTTTAATAAACTAAAATTTTTATTTTAAAGCCAAATTAGAAATCCTACAAAATCTTTGTGCCAAAACCTTAGGGTTAAACCTTAAGGGTTAAACCCTAAGGGTCAAACCTTAAGGGTTTGCCAAATGACCAAGATGCTTTTAAATTTTCAAGACAAGGGACCATTTTGCCCTTATTGTATAATTGAAGCTTGCTTGTAAATCTAGCAAAAATTTGAGTTGCTCAACCACTCTTACTAACCCCATGTGACTTAATCTCCAGCAATCAGCCACTTGTATCAGCTACATACATTACACTTTGAGAGAGGGAAATGTTCATTTTTGGCTCATTTCTCACCAAACACCCAACTTAAGCTCTCTCTCTCTCTCTCTCTCTCTCTCTCTCTCTCTCTCTCTCTCTCTCTTCAAACCCACGAAATGGTATAGCATATCAGTCCTACAAACTAGCCCCACCACCTTCATTAACAACTCAGAAGCTCGGAATCAAAATTTGTCAAAGAAAGGTATAAAACCCTAAGCTATAATCTGACCTTTGATCTGTTGTTAGATGTTAGATTTTTATGTTAAAACATGTTATATGTAGTATATATTGACGATATGGGTTAATATCTTGTAGATCCATATCATTTAAGTGCTCGAAATTTAAGTTTTTGAAAATCTGGAAAATCTGGAAAATGTTGTTTGACAATGAATGTCAGACCTCTTTAATCTTTGCCTGTTATGTGTTTTTGTTATTTGAAGGTTGATACTTGTAGTATGTTATGTGGTCTATGATCTAGAACTTGAATCCGGGTCAGATCTATCATATATTGTAAGTTATTAGTGGTCAAAGGCCGTTGACCGACAATGACCAAACTGATCTGGGTAACCTAGATTGTTACCCAGAAATGCCTGACAAGAAATGTTTGAGCTCAGATCTTGTACATGTTTGATGCTTTGTTATTTTTGTTGTAACTAAATGGTAGTCTGGTAGATTACCTTTAGATTCACGCCTTTAGATCATTAAAACATCAAGTAGGATTAACACAGTAGATGGTCAAACTAGGCCATTTAGCCATGAACTTGAGTTTCTGGAATTTCCAGAAACCATAAGAACAAGCCTTCTGACAAGCTTTGACCGAATAATAACTTATGATTGTGTTGTTGTTAAATTGTGATGGTAATATATAAATGTTCTATGACATGAGTACTATCGATTTAGACTTTAATAACACAAATTTAGTGACCAGAACATGATTATAATTAAGCCTCAAAGTATGCACTCGAACAATCTGGGTTTCTGGGTAACCCAAAAAAACCCAGATTGTGTTTGACAAGTAGTTTGAGTCATTATATCTTGCATTTGTGTTATGATATGAACCTGTTGATGGCTGGATCGTGTAGTCTTGTACGAGTGCTACAAGATCTGACCAAGATCATACCCAGAAACCTATTATCTAAGATATATGCTTGGTCAAACTTTATACCCTATAAAGCGACTATGAAAATCTGGGTTTGCTGAAGAACACCATCAGCGACAATTTTGTCGCCTAAAGCACCTTTAGCAACACTTAATTTTTGAAAATTATATTTTTATTAAATAATTAGAGAAAATTAGTTTTTAATTATTAAAAATACAAAATAGATTGATATGATAAATTATAATAATTATTTAAAAATTATTATAAGGTGATGAAAAATAATATGACAGATATTTAAATTATTTAAACTACAGAATAGAGTTTTAAACTCGATAATTACCCGATAAAGCCGTCGGTACACCGACATATTTTAGAAATTGATCTGGACTTAGATAAATTAGTTTGAAAAATTATGATAAATTATAATAATTATTTAAAAATTATTATAAGGTTATGAAAAATAATATGACTGATATTTAAATTATTTAAACTACATAATAGAGTTTTAAACTCGATAATTACCCGATAAAGCCGTCGGTACACCGACATATTTCAGAAATTGATCTGGACTCAGATAAATTGTTTGTATATGTGTCTGTTTGTGATCCAGTGACTGTTAAACATATGTGACCATGTGATTAGGTTATGTGCTGACTGCAATAAGCAGTATTATGTGTTACGATATGTTATTCTAATCAATAAAATGATCTTATTACTGATAGGTTCCTTTATAAAAGATAAAACTAAGTTGTGTTTTGTAAGCAGCAGACCAGGCAAGTGTCCTACCTTTGCATTTCCTTTATGCAATGGGCATAAGTTAAAAAGTTTTAGAATTATATTATTATTGTGCCAGAATATAAACCTTATTATTATCGAGTATGTATCCGATCATTATTTATTAGTACAGTATTATTGTATAATTCAGATATTTATTCTTTTCGTTAATTTCTAAATATGGTTATACAAGTGTCCCCACTTGGATAATCATTGTATTTAATCACATGTTGATATATATACTTATTAAATTCCATTATGTATACCTTAATTAAAAGTTGTCTAGCTATTTGACCTAGCTAGACACAGATTTAGAAATATCGTTGAATATGATAAAACTTTATTGTATCCAACCGAATTGTTTTGGTTTGAATTCCAGACTAAGTATGAACATCCCGAACATGGGAATAATTTTTGTGCGCCTAAGGAGGATAGAGTGAACAATAATATCATTCTTGCATGTAGTCTTGATCAATACAGGGCACATTGGGATGATCACCCTCGCGCCCATAAGTTATGACGGTTTGCGGATGAAGTTCTGCTAAACCTTATCGAAAATTGAAAACAAAGTTCATAGTCTGTCGACTACTCTTTATATAAATAGTCAATACGTAGTTTCAAAAATTTGATATAAAATTGTTATGTTATTATTATTGGTTCAGTTTACTTCACAACTATTGATTCGTTGTAGAAGTGTCATACAAAGAAAATATTTAACCCTTTCATCTAATATTTATAATTGCTATTACTTGCTGGGCACTCAAATGCTCATCCTTGCTTAATTTAAATGTTTTTAGCAAAGTGTGAACAACCTGAAGGTTCGACCAAGAACAAGGAGAAAAGGAAAGCAAACAGAATAAGTGTTATGGTATTCTATGTAATAGTATGACTCTATTAAGACAATGATATTTATTATTATCATGTATTGTAATGAATGTAATAAAGGTTGCGTACTTGGGATTAGACTCTGATATATGTAAGTTAAGTTTGGTATTTATATTATTGTTATTATTATTAGTATTATTTTCGATCATAGAAATGGAATCGTAAAGCACCGAGTTCGGGTTTCAAGTACCTGAATTTGGGGGCGTTACAAGAAATGTACCTTTTTGTATCATCGTGCTCGTGCTTCCTTTGTATCTGTTTCGCTAGTCTCTCCCCTTGTGAAGATACTTCTTTGATATGCCTTTTTCACCCCCTTTTTGTTATCATCAACGTGAAAGAGGCATGGTCGTATAGAATGATCAATTCCTTTGATCATCGTTGAGTGTATCACTTAGTTCAAGGATTTTGGCATTTGAAATATCAACTAAGTTTTCGCTTTTATCAGAGATATTCTGAGTTGTGATTCGTTAGTCTTGGAAGGAGTAATGACCAACTGGCATATCATTGTACAAGGAGATCAATGTGGCATATTCAGAGGGATTACCTAACTGACACTTGGGGTTGAGGATGTGCACTACAAAAAAATGGGCCTTTAGCAAAGATTTTTTGGGCAACGAATTTATAAGTCGTTGCTAAAAGTATATGTTTAGCAACAAAATTTGTCCTTCGTTGCAGATTGTGTCAGGCTTTCACTTTTTGCAACGAAATTTATAAATCGTTGCAAAAATTCGTTGCTAATTCATTGGTGGGGAAAAAAAAATCCCGCCTATTTTCTTTTTTGTTGCCAATGAGATTTCTCCTCATCGTCAGCAACAAAAACTTTTTTGTTGCTATATTTCGTTGCCTAATATAGGCCACATTCATTGGCAACAATTGTTTTTCGTTGCGTATTTAATACATTTTTTTGCAACGACTAGAAAATTGTTGCCCAAAATTAAGACAAATCCAATAAGCATGCCTCTTTTTCCCCCCAAAACGCATCATTTTTTATTTAAATTTTTTTATTTATTTGGACACAATTTTATACAATGAAATGTTTCACTCCGTCCGTCTCAAAATAAATGCCCAATTTTATTTTTTTTAAGTTATAAATTATGAAATTAAAATTGAGCACATAATAGATATATTTTGTAATTTACAAAAATTAAAGTTTGTAGTTAATTGAATGTAGCTTATAATGATCATATTCGCACACTTATAATTTTGAAAAAAAATATAATTAATTTCTAAAATAATTTATATGAATTTTTGTTTTACTTAAATATGTTTAGTATTTGTTTGGTCACTGGTCAATTTCTTTTTCTTACTATGTGAACCAACTTTGCTCTTGTTAATAAATTAGATTGAAAGGAAGCGATGGAACCTATCGAAAAAATAGATGAAAAGTGGAGAGAGAAGACAGGGAGAGAGTGTGAAAACAGTTAATTATATTCTTAATCCATGAATTCTTGAGTACAATGATCTATTTTTTCTAAGAAGTCCCATACCATAAAAAGACCAATTTAAATATTTTAACCCTTCATGGAAAATATTTTAAATACTCATGTAAATCTTTGTAATTTTCAACTCTACATCAATAAGGGCACTACATTCATGTGCTGAAACTCAAAAAGCCTTCTTAACTTTCGTCATATCAGCGCTAAGAGCTTGTGAACATGTTCACTGTCATCTTTTAAAAGAGAAGAGAACCCCTACTGACTTTCATATTCAGCCCATCCACAAGTTCACAAATAATACATTTTAGCAAAGAATCAATCAAAGCAAAGAGATGCCATTGTCAAGCAAAGATTTTTTGCAGACAAACAAGCAAAACTCCAGCAGCAGATAGACAAGCAAGGAAGCAGGCAAACTGTAAGTAAAAGCAGCCTTTTTAGTAGCAGAAACTGAACAAATGGCAACCACCTACAAACCAGCAACCTCACAACAGCAAACCCAAAAAACCAGAAAACTGCCAACCCAGCAAACAAAAATCAGAACCAAACCAGCTAAAACAACAGCAACTTGAAAAAGGGTAATGGCAAAGGCATAGCATCAAACAAGCAGACTGACAACAAGGAAATGCAGACCAAAACAACTGCAGACTCATCACATCCTAAAGTTGCAAGAGAAAGATTGAAAACCCAAACATAGTAAGAAAACCACAGGCTCAATAGCAGCTCAAGGCCACAATAAGAATAGGCCGGTTTGAATACCTACATAACACAAAGAAAGAGTAGAATCATTTCAAGATATAGTAGATCACAACAACAAAGAGAATCACCCCAAGAAAAACAAAGCCTCCCATACATCACCGTCATTTGCACAACAACAACATAGTTTGCCCGAAAGTAGTTGATGATAAAGAACGTGCCCAAATGCAGACTCAAATAGAATTACCAATGGACTTCGAACTAAACCAAAGAACTTTAGAGCTAAATCATTAAACCAACAGCAACACATGAATAATTAAACAACCAATAATTACATGCCAAATTAGTTGAGCATAAAAACAAAACTATGAATGATGACTTTTAACAAACTTTTTTCTTTAAAGATCTCTTTGACTTTGACTAATTGTTCTATAATTTTTGGTATATGTCTTCAGCGACCCTGGTCTAAAGCATCCATGATTAATTCAACACATAAAACTCAAAACAACATGAACAGTAGTTACTTTATCGTGAAAATGAACACCAAGCTTATTTATACACCAAAGATGCTAATGATTACCAATTAAGATACAAAATACTAACAATGACGAAGTTTTTAACTTAAATTACCGCAGTTCTTACTCCACTTTCAATATAAACTATGCGTTAAAACACAGTATGAAATGAAAGTCACCCCCAAGTAAACAAGTATGACCAATAAGATAGATCATGCCATGGAGTAGAATAAATTAACCTTCTAAGTGCCATCACTTGCTAAGATAAACCTGATCCAATAATCAGGAACAAAAGATGGTTTTAAAGTAGCCCACATTTATCGATGTTATGCCAATTAACTTAGTTACAGTAATCGTTCTTGATATCTTGCTAGACTAATCCTTTAGCACTGACAAATATTACCACTCCAATTGTTTCCATCTTTCGTAAGTACTCCATGTAATCCCTTGGTCAATTTTCAAACAAAAATTCATTGCAAAATAAAAAAGCTGAATAAAGAAATCAAATTGTTTCGTAGATGGAATTAAGAAACACTATTACATATGTGATCTAGAGTAGAATGATTTGCACATGTATGCAACCTTCAAATGTAATTGATTTTCATATGTAGATACTACATGTGTATCGGAAAATGGAATTATATTAGAGTTACAAATGTAAGTTGAGCTCTACCAATTAATCAATGAATATTTGAATAAACTTGCAATACATCATTAAAGTGAACACATTTGTAACTCTAGTTTTAATTGCTACTGTCAAATGTAATACTTAATTAGTATTCTTTGAGGTGCCATTCAAATATCATTTCAAGTCATGCTTTTGCTTTTAAAGATAAAAATAAACTGGACTTCTTATCAAAATATAATTTCCTTTTTAATTCCATACTGTAGAATTACCACTGCCATCAAAACAACTCTCAAATCACAAATTTTCACTGTATTTTCCCAAATATTTGTAACTTGTAAGTACAAAATGGATGATAATGGTGATTGATCGACCATAAAGAGCATGGCGGAAGAATCGAAGACTCGTGGATGAAATAAGAGAGTCACATATGAGAGGCAACTGAAATTTATGGCGATTTAAAAGTGATAATGGGATGTAGACTTACAAAAATTCATACAAATGCAGACACCCATCAAGCAAAAGCTACATCATTGTAAGAAGACATACTTGACACCCTTCAGACAAGACCTCATACCACATTGGTGTGTCTTAATAGAAAAATTAAATCAAACCATCTATTATACTACCATTTTTTGGCACGAAACAAGTTAAGAATCAGTAATAATAATAGAAACCATCAACTACAACAATAGCTTAACTAATATCATCTTTGAGAGTACTACTCTCGACCTTCGAGACATTACATAGCACTTACAACATTCGTAGTACTTAATCGATTTTATTTGAAGAAATAAAACAATTGTTTGATTTCCTGTATTACTTGGTTGGTGCATGGTTAAGTAATCAAAAGATTATTAGATGAGGATATTACACAACAGATTTGGTTGCTGCAGAGTTTGATCAACAGCTGGAGGTTACTGAAACTAGTTTCCAAATAGTTCAAGAAAATCAAACAATTTTTTGTGATGGTTGACAAGAGAAGAAGACTGAGATTAAGAAATTTTGAGAAGAATAGGTGAGTGTTTTAACATAATCAGTTCATCAAACAACTGTAGGCAACTAGAGTTGAAGCCAGCCAATCATAGTGAGATGTTAAATATAATTTATAACTGGGACGCAATACATACCACAATATCAAGCAACCAATGATACAACTTCCCAATACTTTGGATCATCTTCAACTCGCTCAAGAATACAAATTAAGATTAAACTTCATACTACCCTAACCTCATAAATATCTATAAGCACACGATTAATTACTTGAAGAACTAAAAGAAGAAAGGAAAAGCAAACGCTATTTAAAGTTCATATATCTTGAATTGGTATGAACATGATTATTCTCAACCAAAATATATGGGGATGAGCAAAAAATTGTAAATACCTTCAAACCAACATCGATGATGAGGTAATATGCCACCAACAAGTTCGAGAGCTATTTCGGATGTAAATATGTATATAGAAGAGTCGCAGAACCTTCCTTCAACATATAGAAGAGTTGAACAAACTTATCACAGTTTGAAAAGCTCTCCTCCTGATCGCCTTCAACAATAATACTAACCTGCTCTCATGAAAAACAAGGAGCACATGAAGTAAGTCCACAAAAAAAAGATAGTAAGTGGTCACCGCAATAGCAAGTGACTTGAGAATTCATTGACACTTCTACTTACTGCTCGTAATGCCTTAGCACGAATCACACGTGAGTTCTCCTTTAAACTTGCCTGAAATAAGATACATGGTAATGTTGATGAACCCATAGTCCAGCAATGCTGAATTTGAACATTTATGGGACCCAAGAGGCATAGACAAGTTAAGACAGTCCAAACAAGTTAACAAATTCATAGCAAGACAGTCCAAACAACAGAAAACATAGACAAAACCAACCAATTTTTGGCCTGAAACAAGTTAAGAACTGTAACAATAGCAAACCATCAACTACAATAATAGATTAGCTAAATCAAATCTTTCCATCATATTTAACCGAAAATTGGAAAATCAAAATCCAAATACCATCCATTATACTATAAATTACTGATTTACCAAGTCTAACATAAAGTTCAACATTAATATCCAAAATATTAAGTAGTGTTCACATCAAAAGTTCTAACAGTTTTGAATGTCCATAAATACCGATCAAGAGTTGTTTCCAACTCTTTCTGTCCCTAAGCTACTGTTGCCTTGAATCAACTGTAGAAATTGTGGATTGTCGACTAACTTGTTAAGTAAATTCTCAAGATTGTCCATTCGTTTTCCTTGTGCCTGAATGGTTGCTTCAAGCTCTTCATTTTTTTGTGAGACGCTTCTAACTCTGCTGCCAATTCAACTTTTTCTTTATAGATAGATGAAGACTTCTCTACTCGAGGTCCAAATCCAAAGCCAATCGATCTCCCTGCCTTCTTACCCAACACTCGAGTCATAATCTCCCTTTTGTCATTATTGTCAAAATTTCCAGATTCTGCGTTCATCTCAGAGGTGCATTCAGACTCAAGTAATTTCATTTCATTATATGAAATTAACAACAAATGTAACTAATTCATTACATAATCCCAAATTTAAAAACAAGATAAGGTTCGTATAACTTACGTATGCAGCTTCATTTTCAGGTTGTATCCAGTCATTTGTTTCCTTTTTCTGATGTGTGCTCTTGTAACCTTCAATTGGATCTCCCTAAAAATCAAATTAGATAAATTAGAAATGAGAGCATTATTGTATAATTTTCTGTACAAGGAACATGAATTCAGGCTTAAGTATCCTGGTTTTCTAGTTTTAAGCATAGCAAGCATTAGTTTGACAATAAGGTACAAGTTAATTCTGATAATTGCACTTTAAGAAGCTCTGAATATTATTGTTCATTTTAACCTCTTTAAATACAT
Organism: Panax quinquefolius; assembly: GCA_020205615.1. NCBI lineage: Eukaryota > Viridiplantae > Streptophyta > Magnoliopsida > Apiales > Araliaceae > Panax > Panax quinquefolius. The sequence continues at coordinate 115,691 of JAINUW010000708.1, read as the reverse complement.
GACAATATGGCCTGGAAAACCCTATATGAAGCTGTACAAAATCAGAAGATATACTAAAAAGTTACTTTTGGTCATTCATTTGGAGCTTACATGAAAGTTTAAGTTTATCAGTCATCGTGAAGTTATTTTACTATTTAGGTGTCACAATATACTGAATTTACCAGTGTCCTAAAAATCAATCCCATATCTTAACTACGTCTTGAAATGAAGCCAATATCTTATTTTTCTTCCTCCTAATTTACTTTTCCTGTTATTGGCTCACCATTTTGATTCCATCATTTGATGTTTGTGGAACAAAGACATGTTGCTAAAACTTTAATCATACCATTCATGCAAAGATTTGAAATTAAAGGTAGAATGCAGTGAAAATGAATATACCCATTCCACTTGCTCTACACCAAATGGTCTAAGAATCACAACTTCAAGATTGGAGACTCCTCCGATGTTTTTTTTTTTGCTTCTCTTAGTTTTTTTTTAATGTATGCATGATATCCTCAAATCTCACCAAAATTTATGATTTTGTGCGCATCCTATACCCACCAAGTCAAGATTCAGGTTGTTCAAGTAATGTAAAGCATTCTTACAACAAATTGCAAACTAAATAGATCCAATTGTTTACATGAACAATGGCAATTCTCTCTTCAACATTACCTCACCAGAGAATACTACTTCAAAGTGGACAACAAGACATGCCAAAAAATCATGAAAACTCAACATCTCTGTCTCTTTTCGGGTAATGGATCCTCCTCGCCTTCAACCTTCTCTCCATCTTATGGTCCTAATTGCATTGCAATTGACCCTTCCTTCGCAATAACTGGTAGAGGAATTGGTGAATTTTTCCATAGTGCTTAAAATGAGAGTATGCCAAATACCTATGTATTGTAGAACTTTGATAGCAAGCATTAGTTATTTCAACTACTACATAGGGCAGTGGTTGATTCTGTTGTAGTTAAAGAGTAAAATAAAACACTCAATGGCATATTAGGCGATCTTAAAAGATCCTACTTGCTTAAAATAATAGACTGGTTCACACAAGAATGATTTTGAACATATATAATTACATACCTTCTCAGAATGATGAACGACAAATGGTTTTGACCCTCCACTGATTATTGCCTCGATTTTTCTTGTTTACTTCTGAGCGATGCTGGAAAAAAAAAATCATGTATGGTGCGATAAAAAAATCATATCTTTTAAAAAAAAAAATTGAAAATAATAAGCATATAAAATAAACAATTAAAGTTAGAATAATCATACAATAAATTTTGGCGATGTCCAATAATCACACATTTCAGTCCACTTGGCAATATCAATGTTGTTTGGAGGATTTTTTCTAGCATCTTTGGTTGATTGAAAAGTTTTGAATAATTTGTAAAGCTTACACCTCTGCCCTCTATTCCTATCCTTCATTATTCCAAGTGCAACACGCTTCACATGAGGTTTAGAAAGGTCGATATCGAAGCGAGCCTAAAAAAAAAATCCAGCAACATTAACTAGTTCATGAGACAAAAAACAGTAAAATTAGCCTATTAAACTCTAATCCATGAATTCAACTGTTACTCGCACCTTTTATCTAACAAATCATGTATCCTAATGAGTGTCATTCTCCATGGATTTATAGACAAGGCATAAAACAAAAACTAATTGCCAAAAAGGACAAATGCAAACTCAACTATGAATAACAATATTTGTATAATTTAATATTATGCATCTTACTTCAACCCTTGACAATGATTCTTCAATTACTCCCTCTGTAATATCCTTGAACTTTGTATTCATTGGGAGGTGGGTGCCATCAATCCTATCTCTGATGACAACTTAGCAGATTCTGTAGGATCTATGGGCCTTCCTTTACTAGGTGACACATTGATAGCCAACTTCTTTCCTTTTGACTTGGTGAGTTTCTCAAGACCAATACCGCGAGTAGGTCCGCGTATTTTCTTTGCTGAAGATGAAGTTATTCAAAATATTAGATGTCAAAAAGTAAAAGGAACAACAAATTAACAAGAAAACAATAATTATGTATATCATATATATATATATATATATACACACACACGTGTATAACATATGTCTACTAAATAGGTTTACATAAAACTCACATTGTGCAGACTCTTGCTCATCGGGACATCGGTGTCGGGCCACATTTTGTTGGTGGGGTAGAATTTTCACCAACTATAGTGTCATTAGTACGTTGCATCGAGGTAGAAATGGGAGTACGCACATCATTCGCATGACCATCATTGGCATTCGGTGAACGTGCAATCATTGAACGTAATTTGCTTGTTCGACCCACAGGTGATGGTTGAGCAGATCGAGTTTGTGATCTTGTGATTGGGCTTCTTGGAGGACTTGATGTCAGCATAATTCTTGATCTTGTGATTGGGCTTCTTGGAGGACTTGATGTCGAACTTCTTTTACACGAGGATTTGAACCTTCAGTTAAGTTTAGTTCAACTTCTTCATTATCCTCAAAGACCTCAACATTTTGTGAGGCTAAATATTTTCTTGTTTGAGCTGCTCCTTTCCTCTTAAATCCAGGGCCAGACATTTTGAAGTACCAATTATGCAAGATGAGTAAATTTAAAAACAACATAATCGATCGCTTATATGTATTAGTAAATAAGACATGTTTGTTACTAGAAAGTAATACTTAAGCATGTCGTACATCTCAAAATCATAACAAGAATCACCATGCATGCCTAAATTCACACATCCAAAAGAAGCTGATTCATTTTTTCAAGTATATATGCACTAAACAATGAAATAAAAATCAAATTAGATAAACCAATTGGAATATTCCACTACTTAATTTGCCTAACAACAACAATAGTTATGTCAAATCTAAAATAGAGTACCTAAATGGAAATGTAAATCTCTTTTGCATTCAAGAACTATTAATACAGTCAAGAGAGTAAAACCTATGTTTTACCTCCAAAAGCACATGAAGAGAAGTACATAAACTCAGTTTGGTAGACCAAAATCAAAACATAAACCACATCGATCCATAAATAATCCACGATATTTACTCCATATTCAACATAATCAAAATAAACTATTATAAAAAACAAACAACAATATAAATCAAGTAAAGGTGAAGAAAGGATCCGACCGCCACAACCAAAACTTGACGATAGTTGACGCGCCGAGCCCAGAGGATACCTAGCGACTTATTTTGGGAATAAGTTAATGAGAAGTGAATGAGAAGTCCGGATTATATATTAATTGGAGCGACTTATCTATCGCTAAAAACGATTTTGGGAGGGAAATATAATATATTGGAGCGAAAATTATAAGCGGGATAAAGTATATATAATATTGTGTCTTAGCTTAATTAATATCAGTCTCTTAGACAAAAATATAAGTAAAGGAAAATTTAATATTTTTTTACATGTTTGTAATATTAGAGATGAAAAATAATTTCTTTTCGATCTCGGACTTGTGATATATATATGATATTTATTAAAAATACATATAATATTATTAATTTAATAGATAATTATTATTATTATTAGATAATTAGTTTTTACTCTTCGACTATATTAATTAAAACCTTCATTTGATTTTGTTACGTGAAATTTGATCATTTTTTTAAATTTAATATTTGAATTTTTTTAAAAAATAAAATATATGTCTATCGATTATGATCGTAATAAATTATGGAGAATTTACTACAATTGTCAAGATTCAAAATTTAAAATTTATGTATAAAATTTTTTAATAAATAATTTTAAAATTGATAATTTGACCATAAAAGTCAAATTATGATCTTTCCATTAAGCCGACACATCAGCATAGGCCACCAACGTTCAGACCTTTCAGCATCACTCAAAGCACCACCTACTGAGAACTACTTGCCGACAACCATCTTGCGTCATATCATGTCAACAAAATGTCAAGAAGGGCCCTCAACCGGGTGCGCGCATTTCCATCAAGCCAACTTAATTAATATTAAATAGAATATTAACTTATAATAATTTAAAAAATTAAAATATTATTAATTGATTAAAATAAACTTATAATAATTATAATAATATTGTTAATTTTTTTATAATAATTATTACTTTTTTGATAAAATGTTTATTTATATTACTTTTTTTTTCTACAAAAAGAGTTATATTTGAGTTTGTTATAATTAATTTATAATATCCTAAAATTTAAATTTATCTTTTAAGTTTTTAAAATAATAATAATTTAAGTATATTATTCCTTCTAATTTTTTTTTTAAAAAATGTTATCAAACTCTGTTTTTGGAACAGAGTCCCTAACTTACCAAACAGTTGTTTGGGTGTTATACTGAAGAAAGATATGCTAATTTTTTATTTCTCATTTCTTACCAAAACTTACACGATATAGTAATATAGGTTTTCTTCTCCTTCCTTTAGCCAGCCAAAACTCATCATGTGTCCATCCTCCACTTCTCCTCTTCTCCATCCATCCGTAGCTTCGCTTGCATCAAATCGATCCCATCCGGTTCTAGGGTTATTTTTCTTCTATTCTCTTTCAATTCGGTAAGAAATCAAATCTCGGTTTATTTATTTCTTAATATCCGCACTTTTTTTATTCATTTGTGCTTAATCAAATCAAATCGGTATATGGATGATCAAATCTGATATGATCAAATCGATTTTTGGTCATAGTCTTTGAATATTTTTAGTTGGATGAAAAATGTTGCTCTAGTTTTGAATATGTGGACATTTGTCAAATATTATGCACTTTTATCATTTGATTTATTTTTCAATCTTGTTGTAGTTTGAGTTATGATAAGGTTATGTTAATTTTAAATATGTGGAAATTGCATGAACTTGCGGATCATTATTTGTTTTTTTTAATACGTAAAAATACGATTATGTTAGGGGATAGGATAATGAATTGTGTTTGTTAAAAGGATTTTTGTTTTGGCTATTTTTTCCTTTGATCAAGTAGGGCTAATAATAGTATGGAGCCCGATACTAAAGTCTCAACACTACTCTCATTAGAGTCAAATGTGTTTATCATTCATTCATAAATGTGCATGATTTATCATGATCAACAACATATATATATATATTCTTGGAATGGTATTTTCACTCCATCCCTCTACTTGCTAAAATTGGGTAGTGCTAATAAAATTAATTCACACACTTACTTTCCAATTGATTGTAACAATATTCTCAATCTAATCGGTTTTAGTACATAACCAAACCCCCAATCATAGCCATGGTTTCTTTTGTTGGACTAAAGATGTCCTCATTTACATCTCTTTAAAATGTAGAACATATTGAGAATTCAGAATTCAATACCTTTGGCACATTTATCTGTCAATCTCCAATCTTGTTAATCAAACCCTCATTGGTCCATTTTTGTAATCTTTTCTATTTAAATTGTTCTTGATTGACCAAATTAATTTTTGATATTCTAAATAATATTCTCTCATATATATGTTATCTTATACAAGTTCATATTTTCGGTTGTGTGTCTCAACTTAAGCAAGCATGTCTGTAAAAACACATAATGATATCTTATTAAGTTACCTCACTTGCAAATTTGAAAGACACATAAGTGATAAAATCAAGCTTTTATGACCTTTTCTTTGACAATTGTTATTTAAACTATTCGTAAGAGTGACCCAAATGTTTCCCTTTAAACCGTGTAAGAGTAACCCAAATGTATGATAATGTACTCGTTTAACTAAAAGTTTGATTTAATCTCATAAAATATAAATGATTTAAATATTACCACACCGGTTATTGTTTTTTATCTGATTTTGTGTATATTGTGTTATTGTTTAAATCATTTGTTGAGTTGATGTAATTGAGTTGATGAATAAATTTCAGGTTGAACTTAATTTCATGGATAAGAGTTGGACGATCATGAGCGTATATCATCGACTTATCGCATCGCAATGGGGTCAAAAGCTTCATTGAGCATGTATGTATGCGCAATTTTTGGCCCAACAATTGACATTAGATGTCCTTGTATCAAGTGTATGAACCTATACACTAAAACCCAAGAAGAGGTGTCTTCACATTTGTGCATAAATGGGATAATGCCTTCTTATGATAAGTGGATTTACCACGGTGAACCCATTCCACGTATACCCAATGAACATGGTCGAATATTTTTTTCTCAAAATGAGGAGTTTATGGACTATGATTTAGATGGTGATGAGGATGAAATTGAGACACTAATGGAAGATATTAATCGAGGAACCTTTGTTGTTGGTGGGAATGAAGATACCTTCCAAAATCGAAATCATACCAGATTTGAACAAATGCTTAATATGTTAGATAGAGAGTTATATCCGGGATGCCAAAAGTACTCCATTTTGTCATTTGTTATAAAATTGTTGCATTTGAAGGTTTTCAACCATTGGACAAATAAGTCCATAGACATGCTACTTGAGTTGATTAAAGATGTTCTTCCTGATGGTGCGAATTTGCCAAAATCATACTACGAGGCAAAGACAATGCTACGTGAAATTGGCCTTGGATACCTTCCAATACACGCATGCAAGTAAGTAAAATAACATATCAAAAAGTCCTTAATTATAACACTCATTCATATATAGTTAATCAGTCTCATTTTTGTTGAAGGTATGATTGTGCCCTTTTTTGGCAAGAAAATAAGGATTTAGAAGAGTGTCCAGTATGTCGAATCAAGATGGAAAGTTAATGATGGGAAGGGTAAAAAAATCCCACACAAGATTTTGAGATACTTTCCTATAAAACCGCGGTTGCAAAGACTTTTTATGTCAAAAAAATTGCAAAAGACATGCGGTGGCACAAGGAAAAACTTATTTCAGTAGAAGGTGAACTGAGGCATCCAAAGAGATTCTCATATCGTGGAAGGAGTTTGATAGAAAGTATGAATGGTTTTCCAATGATCCAAGAAACATTCGTCTTGGCCTAGCCACGGATGGATTCAATCCATTTGGAAATATGAGTTGCTCATATAGCATGTGGCCGGTAATACTCACTCCTTATAATTTGCCCCCTTGATGTGCATGAAGGAGGAGCCTTTCATAATGTCACTTTTGATTCTGGACCAAAAGCACCGTAATGAAATCGATGTTTATTTACGTCCTTTAATAGATGATCTTGTTGATTTGTGGGAACAAGGAATTCAAACATATGACTCTTATACTGGGTGCAATTTCAACATGCATGCTTCTGTTTTATGGACAATTAACGATTTTCCTGCACCGCAAAAATCTTTTCTCGGATGGAGTACCAAAGGGTACATACGGGCTTGTCCAACTTGCATGTGTGATACACGCTCGACTAGGTTGAGGAGTAAAATCTCTTACGGGGGTCATCGTGCATTTCTCGGTCCTAATCATAGGTATTTTTAATACGCAACTTATTTTAATTTCAACTTCACATTTTTCACATAATTTACTTCCTATGATTTATCTTGCCCTTGTAGGTGGAGAAAGAGTTTAGACTATGATGGAAAGGAGGAACTCAGAGACCACCTAAGATCCTAGGTGGATCGAAAATTTACATCATGTAGAATCAATCAATTTCGGATTTTGGCAAGCATCCAAAAAATGTAAGTATGAATAGAGAAAGAAAGCGAAAGAGGACAACAACTCCATCCAACTCTAATTGACGAAGAAAAAAAGTATTTTTTAAGCTACCATATTGGAAAGATTTGAAGGTCAGACATAAGCTCGATGTAATGCACATCGAGAAGAATATTTGTGATAACATACTTGGGACATTACTAAAGATTGAAGGTAAAAATAAGGACACTTACAAGGCTCGACAAGATTTAGAGGATATGAATATATGAATAAAGAGTCGCACTTAAGACCACGGGGAGATAAGTTTGACAAGCCACAACCAAATTTTTTTTTTTTTCCAAAAAAGAGAGAGACAAATTCTTGTCCTTTATACGGTCTGTCAAATTCCCAGACGGATATGCATCAAATATTGCTAGATGTGTTAATACAAGTGATAATAGCATGTCGGGATACAAGACGCATGACTGCCATGTTCTTTTACAACGATTAATCCTCTATTTTGAGTGCGAGGAATCTTAATGACGATGTGGCAACAACATTAACTCGAAGTTGGTGCATTCATTCTTTAAAAATCTATGTAGTAGAACACTAAAAGTGGATGACTTAAGAAAAATGGAGAAGGATATTATAATTATCTTATGCAAGATTGAGAGGATTTATCCACCGGCCTTCATTGATATTTGTGTTCACTTGGTTGTTCATCTACCACAAGAAGCAATGTTTACAGGCCCTGTATGCTATTCGTGGATGTATCCAATTGAAAGGTATGTAACTATATATTTCTGGTTATCTATGAACTTTATAGTTGTGTCATACTTAATTTCGTAATTTTTTTTAAAGGTATCTATGCATACTGAAAAAGTACGTAAGGAACAAAGCACATCCAGAAGGATCAATTGCTGAAGGGTATGTCGCAGATGAATGTTTGACATTTTGTTCCTTGTACTTACCACGAAGTGAGAGCAAGTTCAATAAAAAGGACCGTAATCCTGATGGAAAAGTTAGAAAAGATGCTCTTTCTGTCTTTTCTCAAAATGTTAAACCATTAGGTGGTTTTCTTTTTGACTATGCTGATTCCAAGGAGATTCAAATGGCTCATTGGTATGTCTTGAATAATTGTGAAGACGTGCAACCTTATATTGAGTAAGTTATACATTTTATCATTAAATTATTCAAATAATTATTGCTTCATACTAGTTTTTTTTGTACTAATATTATTCTTGTAGGGAATGTGAGGAGGAATTGAAACTACCTTACCAAAACAACATCGAATTGGAAAAAAGATTTCCTCGGTGGTTTAAAAAGAAGGTAAAATAATATTTCTTCCCCTTTTAAAGTTGTTTGTTGCTATTTGAAAATCAATGATTAATTTAAATTTTTTCCTCTAATAGATTCATCATCTTTGGAATACCACATCAAATGTCATTAGTGATCAACTATTTGCATTAGCAAGTGGTCCAAATTTACGAGTATGGAAATATAAAGGATGCATTGTAAATGGAGTAAGGTTTCTTGTCAAAGATCGTGACAATCGTAGGCAAAGCCAAAATAGTGGAATAACATGTGAAGGAGAACACGATGGGAAAAGTATCGACTTTTTTGGCTTATTAAATGATATTATCAAAATAGAGTATGGAAAAGGGTATAATGTGTTTATATTTTCTTGTGAGTGGTTTGATTTATCTAATCGGCGTATGGGTATTAGGAAGGATACACACTTTACAAGTGTAAATGTAAGTAGCACATGGTATAGAAACGACCCATACATATTAGCTTCTCAAGCAAAACAAGTTTTTTTTGTTGATGATTTGAAATTAGGCTGCAACTGGAAAATTGTTCAAAGGTTTAACCACCGACACGTATTTGATGTTCCGGAGGATGAAATGGACGAGATTGAAGAATATACCACTGACAATGTTGTTAACCTTGATGATGACTCACCCGATATTGACATTGTTGTTCAAGATCGGGATATAGGGCCAATGAATAGAGATGATGTTGATCCAGAAACAATAAATAACAGTGTCTTAAGACAAAGAACTCAAAAAATTAACATTGAACACAATATCTTATTGGATGGAGACATAGATGATGATGTCGATGAGGATGATTTTGAGGAGGATGAATTCGACGAGGGGTGTAGTGAGGATGATACACCTGTAGATTATCGTAGTGAAGAAGAACAAAGTATGGATGAGGAAGAGAAAGATGATCAGAACTAGCAATCAAATAAGGTATGCCTTTCATCTTATCAAAGTTGAAACATTTGAATGATGCTTAATTATTTAGTTTAGTCAGATTGTCGTTCTGGTTCAGGTGTCCGAACATCTCATTCTACTGGCTCCTTAGAACAACCTTTATCTCTTGCCTGTTCTAATGCAAATTGGTCATCCCAATTTAGGAGTCGGCGCTTCTATTATATACCTCAAAGCGTAGCTTTGTCACTTGGGCCAAATGCACCTGAATAAAACTTGGTATTATTCTACTTCTTAACTTTGATTTATTGACTTAAATATGTTATTGGTTTATGTTATTACAAATTATGGTCCTCCAATTTTCTGGAAGCATGATGTTTAAATAAAATGATATTCCTTTTCCTCAACCTGTTTGTTCATATGCATGACTGCCAGCTGAGTAAATTATCTAAAATTTCAAAATTTTGAAAATCATCTACATTTATAAACCAGAACACGCCTTGATGGTATTCAGTAGGTGTAACTGGTTGAAAGTTTTGGTACGAAGACAGTTTCTTCATTAATGACAGTTGACAAAAACCTTATTTTGCAACTCTACCTGTATTGGTATAATAAGTTGTAGAGTTCCAACTCGATCATGTTTCTGCTTGATTAATGATCTCATATGACATTTAATAGTAAAAATTGTAAAGAAACAAGTCCCCGGAAAATGTGAGTTAGTTGTGGGTGCAAAAACTATATTTGTGCATCAACCTAGTTTCAGTGATTCAAATATGTCATTTTTCATTTTTAAATTGTATTGTTTTGGCTAGAAGTACACAGCTGATATACTTTGTTATTCTTTTGGTTTATTGATCTTGAGTAGTGATTTATCTGGTGCTTATTTGGTGGAAATTTAGTGATGATCTTGAAATGCTATAATATTATATTATGTATGTGCCAAAGACATTATTATTATAGTTGTTTATTAAAGTTTACGAATCGAGGGTAGTGATGCTTGAGTGTGCAGTCAATCCTCACACCCATCACCAGCTATATGATTTTGGAGAGTGCAAGATGTTGGTAAGTTTGTTTTAAAAAAAAACATGGATTTATGTTTTTGTGTGGTAGTTTTGAAATCCATTGGTCTTGTTGCGAGGAGAGCATACATCTGTTCACAGTGAAGACACCGAATATATATATCAAAGATGCATTTATATGTGAAGATGACAATCTGTAAGAATTCCATGGAACAGGGAGAGCTCTCCCGTGGTTATGTTAAAAGATTAAATTATTTTTCATGTGAATTTTATCGTAGTTGAGTTTCCCGAAATGGGATTGCTAGCTTTTGGTGCGATTCATCGAGTTTAGTATTATCTCCACCGAGAAATAACAAGACATTTTCAAGATCAATACATTATGGTGAGTTCTGCAGAGAAATAACCTAACCTTTTCTTGTTTTTCAAAACTGATTAAATCTAGAGCTTGTATTTTAATTACTAAATGATAGAAAGCCAATAGAAAATGTTTTGGAATTTGCAAGCAACTCTTAGTCCGAATATACATTTTGCCCTTGCAAACTCAACCTTCTAGCTTTCTACTGCCAAAATGTGTCATACAAGTCACTAAAAATAAGTAATGAGAGAAAAGTTGAATGAAATCTGCTATTGAACTGCTCCATATATTTAATATAATTTTGGATTGGACACCAAGTAATATGTATCCTTTTTTGAAACTAACATGACCTCACATGTTCCTTTACCGATCAGCTACCCAACTCTTCTCCATTCTTTCATCCTCAGTTTTGCTCGGTAGAATAAAGGAACTGAAGCTAAGGAGGATTTTAAGCAAGTCTTAAAGCATAACAAGAAGGTATATTCTATACTAATATTATGTTTTGAGAATTTTTATAATAACTTGAATTAATTAGTTATTATAGATAGATAATAGCTGTAAAGGCAGTTAATAATGTTTATATATGAAATCTAATATGAATTTATGTATAGAAATTACAGACATGAAATGTAAGCTAAGTAAGTTAATATTTGTATGGGTTAGTATGTAAACTAATGGTTTATATGAACTTTAATGGTGTAATCAGTTAGTGGTGATCTGAATTAGAGCCAATGAGTATAGGTTTGGTTGTGCGGAGTAATAAGGTGAGAAAAATTGGGCTAGAACACAAATCAAACCTTATGAAATCTGCGTTTTGAAAGAACGCACACTACTTATTTGATAAAAGTCATATATTAACTATTTTTGTTTAAACCAAGTATTAAATGAATCCGAGGCTAATGCAATGTATATTTACAATATATGTAGATAATTAAAGAGTTTGAGCATATCAAATTAGAACAAACAGTAGTTGGCCATGTGGTACCTATGTGATGTTTAATTTGATTTTCCTCTTTCCCATTGATGCGATTGTTAGGTGATTAAGTTTAATATGTAGTGCTAATTTGATTGCTCTGTTTGATTATTCAATCAGGCAATCTAAATGATCTAATGGAGACAAAAGGTGGGAAGAAGTCTAGCAGTAGTAGTAGTAATAGTAAATCTCTATTTTACGCACCCCTTGATACTGACATTGAGGACGTTAGACCCAACGGTGGAATCAAGAAATTCAGATCTCACCGATACTCCAACGTAAGTTTTTGAATGTCAATAATATTAATGCATCCTATTATTGTAATTTGGTTTTGTATGAGAATTGCCTTTATGTACAAAAATATTTATGTTTTCTTTTCTTCCATTTCTTATGCAATGCGCTTTCATGAAACCATCCTGATATTCCCTAAATTGGTATCTTGATCACGTCAGTTGACGTGGGTAGTTAGGTGTTTTTGTTTTTAATTTTGAATTTAATCCCCGTATCTCCTTTTCTTCTATTCTCGATCAATTTCCTATTTTCTATCTTTGTGGTTTTAAACTGTTCCTTTGAAAAATATGGCGTCCAAAAATTCTGCAATCGGTTTTGATGGTTTTGAAAAGAGGCTTGAAATCTCATTTTTTGAGCCAAGCATCTTTGCTGATCCTGAAGGAATGGGTCTGCGTACCCTTTCAAAAGCCCAGTTGGATGAGATTTTAGAACCTGTTGAGTGCACTATAGTTGTATCTCTGTCGAACGAGCATGCCGACTCCTATGTTCTATCTGAGTCGAGCCTCTTTGTTTATGCTTACAAGATAATCATCAAAAAGTGTGGAACAACAAAACTGCTTAAGGCAATCCCACCCATCCTGAAGTTGGTTGATTCAATTTCCCTTGTTGTACGATCTGTGAGGTACAGATCGTGGGTGTTTCATTTTCCCCGGAGCTCACCATACCCTCATCGGAGTTTCTCGGAGGAAGTTGCAGGTCCTTAATAGCTATTTTGGGAAGCTTGGTTCAGCAGAAAGCTTATGTTATGGGCGCTTTTGATAAACAAAGAAAATGGCATGTGTACTCACGTGTCTTGCATCTTTGCATGCACACTTTTAACCCTGTGTATACAATGGAAATGTGCATGACTTCTTTGGACAAGGAGAAGGCATTTGTCTTTTACAAAAGCAATTCAACCTCGGCAGTAATGATGATTGATAACTCTGGTATAAGAAAGATCCTTCCATATTCTGAGATATGTGATTTCGAGTTTGACCCCTGTGGTTATTCCATGAATGTTGTTGAAGGAGCTGCAATCTATATACCCTGAATGGCTATCAAGGTATATGTACACTCTATATATGTAGATATATACTTTGATTGAAGAACTGTGGAAGCTTTAGATGGTTAATTGTAAAGATAATGAATGATTATGTAGTGGATGATTTTATTAAGTTAATAATATTTTAGTTTTTTGTATTTTTGTCATTATTTGTTATGGGGACATTGAGCCAGCCAGGTACACAAAAAGAATGTCAAATTTTGATTTGACAATAATATAATTCGTTACCAAGGCATTGAACAAGTTTTAATATAGCAATAATTTTTTTATATATTTAGCAACAAATTTTCGTTGCTAATGGCATTAAAAATATAATATTTGGCAACGAAAAATTAACCTAATAACAACGGAGAGGATATTGTTGCTAATACTAACATAAAAGGCAACATTTTTTATCGTTGCAAATCATATCAACTTTTGTTGCACATATAAAGAAATAACAACATATAATGTCATTGCTAATCGACGACTTTCGTTGCTATTAAAAAATAACCAGTAACAAACATTTTCGTTGCTGATTCAGCATAATGTCGTTGCCAAATAATCTAATTAGCAACGAAAAATCGTTGCTAAAAAGTTTACATTCCACAACGAAAGCAAGCTTAGGCAACAATTTTCATAATTTACTGCAACGAAAAATGTCGTTGCAATATGGTGTCAATTGCAACGAAAATGCATGGTCGTTGCAAAAAAAAAAAGAGTTCATTTTGTTGCCAATTAGAAGGCTTCTGCAACGAAATGGGCTTTTTAGCAATAAAATGTTAATTATTCCACAACAATACATTTTGTTGCTAAAGGATTGATGTCTCTCTACGAAAGCCAAATTTCGTTGCAAAATGTATTACTTTTGGCAACGAAAAAAATACATTCGTTGCAGAACAATTAGCAACGCTCATTGCGCAACGAAAGACACAACGACATTAAAGTCGTTGCCAAAACCCTTTAGCAACGAAATTTGGCACCTTTAGCAACGAAAATTAGTTGTTGCTGAAGCCCCATTTTTTTGTAGAGGTGGAGCAACTATATGAGATGAAGACAAAGGGTACAACACAATATTTTACTAAGTAAGCTCAGATGAAGGGGTCAGACAAGGAAATAAGTTGTTGATTGAAGAGAAGACTGGTGTATGAGCGACAGAGATTGAGTCATGACTCATAGGAGGTTGAGATGATATATTTCAGAGGATAGGGATTTCTTCAACAAAGGAGATGATATTTGGATTATTCAAAAAGTGTTGGGAGCTGACCGAGGGTTGAGGAAAATTTTCAAAGTTGAGACTTCCAAATTCTTCTTCAAAGTTAGCAAGATACTTAGATAAGATAGTAGTCGGGAATCAATTACTTTAGTGAATAGAGTGAAATGGGATGAATCAGATGAGTGAGAATTCTATAGACTGGAAATGGAGACTATATGATAATTACAGTAGCTTTTGTTAGTTCCCCGAGGCACAATAGTTATCTAGAAGGGGGGGTTGAATAAATATTTAAAAATCTTTTCGTTTTACTTTATCAGTTTTGATAAGGATTTAAACACAGCGGAATTAAAGTTTGTTTGATCTTCCCTTTTAGATATAGTGAGTTAATGAGAGTGAGACAGTTATAACAGTTATTACAGTTATAGTAGTAATGAAATAGACACAGCTGTTTTAAGTGGTTCAGAGCACTTAAAGCTCCTAGTCCACTCTTCTACTCCTTGAGTACAAAATCCACTAAGGATTTCTTTTACATTTTTTGAATCCCACAGATTCCTTCTAGACCAGCAGTCTAGGAACTTCTTAGTTCACTCTTGAACTCTTCAATTCCAGCAGAATTGGTTCTTCACAGTTCACTTTAGAACTCTTCAAGTCCTTCTGACTTGGAACTCTTACTTCAGTTGATTGGTAGTTGTTTAGTTCTTGGTTGGTGCTACTCAGTTGCCGTTATTGTGAGACCCCGAATTTTATGAAATGAAAGTATTTAATTTTCTTATAATTATTATGTTATTTAGTAAATGGTTAAATTGATAAAGGGTTAAAGTTAAGGGTGAGATTTGAAAATTTTACAAAGTAAGCAAGTTGTTATTCGTTGTGTCGAGGAATATTCGATTGGTCGGGGAATATTCGTTTTCATCGGAATATCAAATGCGACGACATAATCATTGGTGGACCCCACAACGGAATTATTATCGTAGTTAGAAAATGACGAAATTATCATTTTTATAAAAATAACGGCGAAAGTGTTACCAATAAAAGCTGTTGAACTACCCGGTAGTAAAAGTATATGTCTGGCGTGGTTGCGTAGTAGCACATGGTATTGATTATTAATGCTTACGTGAAAAGTCACTCAGTTATACTCAATTATTGCTACAGTAATTGTTGCATCATATCTCTCATATTATTGATTCAATTATTGTCACAGTATCATCTGCATAATATGTCATATTATTAAATCAATAATTGAGATGGCAAAGTTATTCATATTATTATATGCAATATTGACAATGTCTAGAAGTTATGTCAAGGAGAGGTTTGGTCACCTAATTGCGCGCCAATAGGGAGAAATCCTTATCAGAAAGCCCCCTCTTTCTTGGGAATGACCTGGTTGTTAAATATTATGAGTTATAATATTAATGATGAATAAGTTCGTGTTGATTAAAGATGAAATTGATAGTTCCATTGAGTTGGAATTATTAGTGTTAGTGGAAATCGACATTTATTTCGATATTAATTGATGTCCGGAAGTTATACTGATCAATCGGGTAATTAACCGGATAAATGAGCAATTGATTACTATTAATTTACATGATTATTACTATTTGTTCACATGTGTGTACTATTGATTCACATTCATTTACTATTAGGATAGTTGGTGCAAGATTGATAATACTTGCATGACTAAGTTAAAAATGGAGGTATAGATGGAAGTACTATACTGTAATTTGTATTTTCACATGTCTAGAACTATTGAGTCACATGATTTACTATTGATTCACATGATTTACTATTAGGGAAGGTGGTGCAAGTTTATCATACTTGCAGGACTAAATTAAAAAGGAAGAAAAAGAGGAAGGTATTATACTGTAATATTTCGAGCCCCAAAATGTGCAATTATTGAAACTATATTTTTCTATAAATAGAAACTCATTCTTCCTTCATTTCTCACAAATTCACTAAAGCTATAGAGCAATTATTATAGAGAGAAATTATAGAGAGAAAGAAGAAGAAGAAGAAGTTTGCCTATCTCTATTCAAAGATCCAGATTTTCTTTCTTGTTATTCCATAAGGGTTATTATTTTATTATAGTCTCAAGAGATATTATTTTTCTTATTATTATGTATGAATATTATTATCGTTTAATATTCATTATATTTTATTATTATTAATTAATATTCTAATATTATTTTCGCTCAATATTAAGTAAGGAATATTATTTTTGTTCAACCGAATTGTAAGTAAGGGGTTTTTTCTTTATTATTATTGGGGCAATTTAAATTTTTCTGACCCTAAAAAATTCTAGAAAAATTTGAAATGATAATTTGATGAGTTTTCTAGATTTTGTCCAAAAATGGCGATTTTTGGATGTATAGATTAGGAGTTATGAATTTTATGGGAAAAGATTATTTTAAAAGTAAACCCTTATAACTCCTTGTGGTTAACTCCAAAATTGGTGAAATTTTTATTGGGAGTACATATATATAACAGCAGTATACCCTGTAAATTTTGGAATTTTTAGACAAAAGTACAATTTATGATAAATGTCTAAATATTCAATGATTTTGGCCATATGAAAAATAGTAAATGAATTTTAAAAATTTCGAGAAAAATATATGTTCAATATGGGACTATATTCTGCTAAATCCCAGAAATGAATAATTTTTGGGACTGATTTGGTATTTTTCATGAAAATAGTTTAGTTACTGAACATATATGAATTAAATATGTTATGTGAAGTTAAAAAATTGGTAAATAAGAGTTTATGGCTTGGAAATCCTATATAAGGTATATATGCAGATTTTTGATGAGTGATTTGATCATTGGTGATGAAATCTTATGAGTATGGCATTTTGAATGATTAAATGCATTATTTAGTAAAGTGTAAACAATTAAAATAAATTATTTATAAGTTTAAGTAAGAAGTGATTAAAATATTATTATAATATTAATAATATTAGATTATGAGTTTATTAAGTGATTGATAATATTTGGATAAATTTAAAGTCTTTAATATTTATCCTTGATTTCGTTGATTAATGCTTATATCATTGTCATCATCCTCATGCTTATATTGTGATGAAATTCATCTTTGGCTTACGTGCATAGATGGATTGTTGATTGATTATTTTTTTTATAGTTGTATATCTTTTGGCTTACGTGCAAAGATGGATCTGATTATGATTTATTGGTTTTATATTTTTATTTGGCTTACATGCAAAGATGGATTTTGATTATTGGTTTTACTGATTGTATATCTTTGGCTTACGTGCAAAGATGAACTATTGATTGATGAGTATCTTTGGCTTATATGCATAGATGAGCTGTTTATTGGTATGATTATGACCGGGATCATTCGGTATAATTATGACCCGTAATGTTATAGATGATGTGGTAAAAGTCCTCATTGGCCGTAGTGCATTGATGGGCGATTATTGGTATGATTATAACCGAGAATTATTTGGTATAATCATGATCATTGATGATTACATGAATATCCTTGGCCAGTAGTGCGAGGATGATTCGATGATGTGGATTATTTATTAAAATTTGAGTCTCGGCGATAAAATATTGATTATACACTTTTAATTAAGTAAAAGATAGTAGATATCATGCTCTACTTGACTCTTTTAAAATACTGATTTGTATGTCTTTGGCACATAGTGCAAAAAGATGAATTGTTAATGAATATCTTTGGTAGTAGTGCAAAATGAATTTATTAGAATATGATTATGAAGCGAGGAATTGTGATTTGGTATAACCATGATTTTTGATGTTTCGTGAAGATAGGTGATGAAAATTATCTTAAATCACAGGTGCGAAGAGAGAATTTAGAACCACAATTATGATTATGAGTTATTCATATGATTGTGGACGAGAATTGTTGATTGATGTTATAGGGATATAAAACATTATTGGTGGACTTTTAACATGGAGAAGATAATAGACCTTATGGTTACATTTGACTCTTTAATGGATTGCTCGTTTCGTTTGCTTAACTATGGTTGAAAAGTTTTATCATCTACCATATGTTCTAAATCTCTGATTTATTATTGATGAAAGCTATTGATAATTTAATTATCTTTAGTCATGCTATTCTTTACTGGGCTAGTTGTGCTCACCCTTTTTTCTTCACAATTCTTTTTAGGTAATAAAGGTGTAGTATTTGGTTGAAGCGGGGTAACGAGGATTAGAGCGGTGGTCTATAGTTTGTTGAGGTTCTCCTAAATAGTAGTATGGAAATAATTTTATTGAGAACTTTAGATAAGTGTGTCGTATTGTATATCGTCATTTGATATTTAATTTTGGTGAACCGAATAGGGTGAGGTGAACCCAACTTTGGAAGGGTGTTTTTCCACTATCATACAAGATTTCTAATGACATACAACCTCATGTTATCATAAGACAGTGTTGTGCACATCCACTTGCTGAGTATATCTACGAGCACTACCTATATAATCTTGGAGTTTATTTGAAATATAATTTTCATTTTCTCGGATCGTAGAGTTGAGCGTTGAGTATTCTTCTTTTTTCGTTCAATTTCTTGCTTGCTTTTTGTTCTTTCATCTGCATCTGCATGTCTTGCATATATATGTGATCTTTGAAATCTGCCCATTGAATCCATCCGTTGAAGCATTTAATGCGTTTGACGTTTTGAACTTTTGATGGAGACTTTTCACGCATATCTTCCGAATTGCATTACGGCCCACCGACATAGCGCATGATCGCTTTCTCACCTAACACCGAAAAAAGGTGTTTTCCTCTCGTCCCATGGTCCTTTCCTTAGCTTCTTTAATACGTCTTCTTTTGTTGCATACTAAGGATATTTTTATGCCATTGGGACTGTGATTACTTCAACGTTTGTAACCCATTCCACATTTGTTAAGATTTTATCTTTGAACAAATGATCAAGGCCCACAACTTCTCGACACACATGCCGATGATGATACTCTCACGATTCTTATCGTGGTGTCTTGCCACCTTGGTGCTTGATGCAACCAAACGAGAACACTACGATTTCTCTTAAGGATTGCACTACGATCTTCACTTGCTTGTTTGCGACTCTACATTTCACTTTGAGCACACTACGATCTCTTCGAGTTGGCTTTCTCTCGAGTTGGCTTTAAAACGTCTGGACCACTCTCTGATCTCTCGAGTTGGCTTCGAAAACGCTGACCACTCTACGATCTCTGGAGAGGCCCTTTCAAGGTAGTCATACTACGATCCTCGATGCTCTCACGATTTTGCCTTGCTTCTTCGCAGACTCTTGATCATTTCGATTAGATTACAAATTTTTGTTTTGAAGCCTATCTATTACATTTTAAGATATAGATCAACCTAACATCTTTGATCTCTTTATCTATACATTCATTTACAGAATTATGAACATTGAAAGCTTAGATCAACCTAACAATTTTGATCTATCACTAAGTCCTTGTACATATATTCCTTGAAGGACTTCACATATAATCATGAACGTTTACTTTAAACATCAAATCAAGACATGTATTCTTCCAATAATCTCCCCCCTATTTGATGTTGACATAACCAAGGAGATTTGTTGTCATGATTATCAAATTCTATATACAGTGCAGCAAAGTAAATATGACTTAATATTTCAGTGAGCATCTGAAATTTCTAGAGAATAAGCATGAATTTATTGATGTTTGAGGATAGATATTACATTTAAACTTAGTTACATCAATAAGAATTGAGTTTTAACTTATCTCTATTTCTTTTTTTTTTTTTTTTTCTCGGAGGATTTGCATATTCCTCACTCTCTTCTTCTCCTCTTTTCTTCATCTCTCTCGTGCTATTTCTTCCAAATCACTTTGACTTAGTCTTTCATTATGATCATGCTTATTCATGAATGCAGGATCTCCAATTGGCATTCTTAGGCTGTGTGGGTCACCTCGTGTGAGCCGGAGAAGGCCTTTGACTTTTAATGGTTGAGCCATGATAATTGGCTCATCATCGATCGTTGAGTATGATGGCCGATCGTGGAGTCTCGTTGATGATGATCTTGCCTTGGAGGACTCCTCTGATGATTGAGCGAGAGAAAGTCCTCTGCTCTGCCTCCTTTGCCTTGATCTCCTTTCCTTTATTCTCCCCCCCTTTATGTCAGCATCAAGGGTTCGAATGTCTTCTGAGAGGCGAGTCATTCCTTGGACAAGCTCGTTGAGTTGACTTTGAGTTTGAGCAATGTCCTCTCGATTTTCTTTGATCAGAGCATCAGATAGAGCTTCCCTTTGTTGGAGGATGGCTAGAACATTGTCGATCTGCTTTGTCTCTTTGTTGGTTGAAAATTGTTGGAATTCTTTTCACGGCAGTTTGCAGATTGATGAAGCTCTCCATCATAAGTTTATTCTGAGCTTCTTGAGTGTTCTGTAAGACAAGAACAACATCCCTGTGTCTTTTAGACTGCGAGAAAGTGGATCTCATCCATGTCCTTTATGCTCTGAATCATTTCCTTGATGATCTCCTTAAGCTTCTTTGTGAGCTCAGAGCTTAGGGTGCTTGGGAGACTATTTAAGCAAATGATCATTTTTGTTAGTCTCATTTGAATGAGTTCGAGTGTGTGCTTCAAGACTATCATCGATTTCCTTGATCACTTTCTTGGACATTCGACAAACCTCGGTTTTGGTGGGCGATTCTGAAAGAAGTTCAAGAGTTGGGGAATTGTGGAGGAGGGGGTTCTCTTTTGTATTGATCTTGTAATGAGTAGAGGGCAAGATCAAGGTTGAAGTATTCATTTGTGGATGAGGAGGGAATATCGGATGGAGGGGCCTGTGTTTGGGTGTTTCTGAGTAGGTGGCTCTACGATTTGAGCGAGGGACTCTACGATGGGGCTTAGAGTCGATAATCGTAGAGAGAGATGAGGAGAGTTGGGATCAATATGAAGTTGGGCATATTTGGTTCATCGATTTATAAATTTTGGGATTCTCATGAATCGGGAATTGATTTAGTGGATTAAGAACCACTTCCAACCACTTTGGAAATTCATAAAATTGGTTGAAAAAAATGATGGTGGATAGTGATTAACTCTTGAAAAAAGATTGGGATAGATAATACCTCATGCACATTCTTTCTTGAAGAGGGACATTTGTGATTAGTTGTTTTTGCAAAGTTGAAGTTGCTCGAAATCCATGAGCTAACACAGAGATGGGTTGGATATTCTTTGAAGCTCCAAAACATGTGATTCCAGGAGTTTAGAATTTGAGCTTGATGAAAAGGCATCATGGGTAGATAGGAGAACAACTGATCGTAGTTAGCTTTCCTATACCCATCATAGCCCACAACGATGATCTCGACCTCATCATCTTCATCCTCTTCTCTCTCTTCTTCTTCTTTCAAGGATTCCACTACATCAATGACTTCTTTTGTTCTTGCTTCTCTTCTCTCTCATTTTTCATAGGAGCAACTTCTTCATCATGGGGATATCATGAGGCTCCCCCTCAACATCATCCATTTGCATTTCCAGTGGCTCCCCCCTCACTGAGAGCACTTTCTAGGGTGAGAACTTTAGTAGCTCCCCCTCACTTTGAGCGGTGTTTTCTTTTCCAACTTTGATAGCTCCTTCTCAAAGCAGCTATCCTTTTATCTTCCTCCTTTAAGGCCTTTTTCATTGACAAGAATGTATTTCTTGACAAGTTTTTCTTCTTGGTTTTTTAGGGTTTGAGCCACAACCTCACTTCTTCTTCCTTTTCTTCACTCTGAATTGTTGATCGACCAGAGTCTCTCAGTGCAACAACTTCTTCTTTGGGAGAGGCGTCCAATCTGGTCTCTATGATAGTAGAGACTCTACGATCGAGGAGACAGATGGCCTCTTGGACTTGTGACTATTTTTTCTCTTCTTCAAGCATTTGAGAGATGGTAGCTCTGTCTTCATCTCGCTCACCTGTCTTCTTTTTTTCTTCTTAGGATTCTCGAGTCTCAATGTCGAGAAGACTCTATAGGTATATCGATGGTAGACCCTTGGGGTTCTTCTCGCCATTCGAGCCTTTAGCTTTCTCTTGCCCTTGCTTTTTTTCGACCAAAAGGCAGGGGGTTCTTCCTTATTAGTTTCTTCTTCTTCTTCTTCTCTCTCCTTGACCACGTATATATTTCCCGAATCCCCGACTCCTTTGCATCACCATCCTTCCACTGGACTCAGACATCATTCGTACATTTTCAGCTGGATTTCTTTTCCAGTTCTCGAACAGTTGTTGGGTCATTCGTCTGTTTGGATTGATTGATTCTCCTTCATCATCCCCTATCTTATCGCCCAAAGCAGACTGTAGGATGATACTGATGAATCGCCCGTAGAGCATCTTCCCAGAGCTCTTTGACTTCTTCGAGCTGAGAATCCACTTCCCAATCCATTCAAGCAACAGGGCTCCATAGTTAAGCTGTATCCCACAACTGATGGTTGTCATGAGCTTGAGCTGTACTTCGTTTACAGAATCGTGGCCTGAGCTCTTGCAGCATATATATTTTCCAACAATGTCTGCCAGAAATTCATACCTCTGAGGAAACTCCTTTTTCTTGTATCCTTTGACAGTGGGGAATTTCTTGTGATGCATCCTTTTAAGTCCTTCATGGAAATCTATGCCATCTATGAACGAAAACCCTTTAGATTTGAAACCTGGGGCTAGGTTGATGTCCTCAGCCTTCAGCTTGATTTCCATGTCCTTGACCCTCATTGTGATGACGTCGTTCTCGAACACACCATTTTTGTAGAATTTTTTTATCAGCTTAGGGTAGATCCATCGTGCTTGCATACCCGAGCCTCTTCGAGACCAACCTTCTTTTTATCAATGATAGAGTTTTGTGAAATTTGGGTTCAAATTGTTTTGAACTCATCAAACAGAGTCTCAGAGTCTGAGATGACGTTGGAGGCTGCCATTGATTTCTTTGCAAGGAGTATGGTTGATTGAGCTTTCTTGAGAGTTAGGGTTTCTACTTGTAGAGAGAAAGAGAGAGATAAGCTTTTTTGAACTTCTGATTTCAAAAGGCATTTTCAAACTATTTGTAACTTCCTCTCTCTCCATTTTGCTTTAGTGGGGACGTGTGTCAAATTTCGCTTGCTCTCTCACGAATTTGATTGAGGAGGATTATACTTGATTTTCCTTAAGCTCTTCTGAGCTAATGTGTCCTTTGGGAGGACTACGATCGTTGAGGAGATCGCTTTGTGATTTGTCTGATTATTGTTGTCGTATCTTTCGTGATTCGCTCGAGTCGCTTTCGCTCGTCGTCGATCGTCGAGTCGTGTCGATCGTCGAGTCCGAATCTCAATCGCTCGAGTCATCGATCTTGTCCTTGTGATGAACTTTTGACTTAGCATTCTTCTCGGTTTAAGGTAGCTCGAAGGGCCAACCTCTCATGGAGATGAATCAAGGGTTAGGTTTGTCCCCGAGGCGCTTATCGAGAGATTGCTTTGATTTGTTGAACTTTTCATCATGATGCTCCTTTCTTTGTTTTTTTGTGTCGCTGAGTCTCTGCTCGTCGATCTGATCTGCGATCGTCATCTTTCATCATCACTTTCACCTCTTACGATCGTGGACTTCCTTTGATCATGTCTATGATTTCAACATAAGTCTTTATATCTCATATGGTTAGCACAAACTAGAGCATATATTTCATGGTTGTAAATTAAGCATGCCTAGCTCACTTATTTAATTTGTTAAACTGGATTCATCTAGAGGCTTTGTAAAGACATCAACAAGTTGATTTTCAGTAGGGATATATTGTAAAGATATGGTTCCATTTTGCACATGATCCCTAATGAAATGATACCTTATTTCTATATGCTTAGTCCTAGAATGCATGACAGGATTATGAGTTATTGCTATGGCACTTGTGTTATCACAGTGAACAGGTATGGATTTGAATTCAAACCCATAGTCTGCTAGCTGATTTTTCATCCATAGGATCTGAGCACAATAGCTGCCAACAACAATGTATTCAGCTTCTGCAGTTGAAGTAGATACTGAGTTTTGCTTTTTGCTGAACCAGGACACAAGTCTGTTTCCTAGTAATTGACAAAAAGCACTTGGTACTTTTTCTATCTATTTTGCAGCCTGCAAAATCAGCATCTGTGTAGCCTGTTAGTTCAAATGAGGACTCCTTGGGGTACCAAAGCCTCAAGTGAGGTGTACCTTTGAGATACCCTCTTTACAACAGTTAAAAATCCTCTTTACAAAGCAGCTAAATGTGATTCTTTAGGATTAGCTTTTCATGAAATCTAGCATATTTATGTTGCAAACATTATTATCGGTTGATCTTCCCTTTTAGATATAGTGAGTTAATGAGAGTGAGATGTTATAACAATTATGGCGTTATAGCGGTATAAATAAAGAGAGAGCACTTAAAGCTCATCATTCTACCTCTCGAGTATTGAATTATATCAATACTTTTACCTTTTCTTCATATCTGATGACCAAATGATACTCTACGATTCTAATCGTGGTGTCTTGCCACCTTGGTGCTTGATGCTAGCAAACGAGAGCACTGCGATTTCTCTTAAGGAATGGCACACTACTATCTTCACTTGCTTGTTTCGCAGACTCTACGTTTCTGAGGGCACACTACGATCTCTGAGTTGTCTTCGACAAACGTCTGGACTACTCTACGATCTCTGAGTTGGCTTCGGCAAATGTCTGGACCACTCTACGATCTTTGGAGAAGCCCTTCAAGGTAGTCATACTACGATCCTTGATGCTCCACTATTTTGCCTTGGCTTCTGCAGACTTTTGCTCAGCTCATTAGACAACAAATCTGATTGAAGCCTATCTATTACATTTCAAGATATAGACTAACCTAACATCTTTGATCTCTTTATCTATACATTCATTTACAAAATTATGAACATTGAAAGCTTAGATCGACCTAATAATTTTGATCTATCACTAAGTCTTTGTACATATATTCCTTGAAGGACTTCACATATAATCATGAACGTTTACTATAAACATCAAATCAAGATATGCATTTTTCCAATAGCTTTCATACCAAGGCTTATTACAAATCAGTAGAGTTGCAAGTGTAGATTCTTGTGGAAAAACTACAAAAACTATGCGAATGTTTGGAAAACTGGAGAACCACCAACTAATGTAGCCCTTGTTATGAGAAGTTGGGATCTTCAGCAGAAGTACCGTTTGAATGAATTTGATGAAGATCTTTTCTGACTCCCATGAGAATGCCATTTGTTTCTTCTTCATTTTCCTTTTTATTTCTTAGTCAGATCTTTTCCTTTTCTTAAATCCATCATCATCTCTGTGTGATTGATGATTTCTTGAATTTTATTCAAGCAGATGTCATCCATGTCACCGTCTTCTTTAGCTGTTCCATCGGTGGATACCTTGAGGACCTCCATATTTTCAATTCCTTGCTTTGCCTTGCTATCGTCAGTTAGAATGACCTTTTTATTTGCTCTTTGAGAACATATTAAGGTTTCATTTGAACTTATTTAGGCATATTCATCATTCTTGACATTTTTATCTTTATTATTTTTTTATTTCTTCTAAGATGACTGGTTCATTGATGTATCAGAATCTTGAATGACGTTCATTTATGACGTTCATTTATGACTTATTTAGGCATATTCATCTGTTGTTCAAATTAAGTTTCTTACAAGAGATTAGTCAAAATCCTATGATAAATGATGAGTTCATATTGAGATTTTCATTTCTCATCACAAGAACAAGAGTAGATTTTCTCAATGCATATACTTTAGAATTCTTCTTTGAAGATTTCTTTTTGACTTTAAACTTGGATAGAGAGATAATTCTTCATAGAGTCAAAGTTCTGCCTACCATTTCTTTTCTTCCTTTTGGAGTAGAAATTGTATATTCAATAGAACACTAGAACATGTTAAGATTATTTCAACACAGAAAAAATAGCATATAAAATAATTCTTGAAACAAATGTACAAAAAAATAATGTCTTATACCTCACTGACACTAATATCTTGGCAGTCAGTGGTTCAACTTGAGCATTTTGGTTTTGTTGGTGAAATGAATTATCAAATCTTTACCTTTAGGAACAATCATTACTTCTAGCACTTCCAAAAAGATCATCTTGTTTTATAAGATAAAAGTTTAGAGGTGAGCATATCTAGCATATCCATTACTCTTAAAATAGAGGAAAATATTTTAACATCCCATATTCCTTGCATAGCCTGTGAGAACCTCAAGGTTTAGATCTTTGTTGAGATGAGTCTTGCACTTCAACTAGATTATTTTAGAAGCACATTGAGTCTTTCATTTTCCATTGATCATTTCTTCAAAGAACATAGATGACTTAAAAGTTGTGCTCTTAACCATAGCTAATGACACTTCTCTGACTCCTTTGGTATGGATGCAGAATTTGACATCGGCGAGTATACATTCTAAGAACGTATTCTTGAATTCATGTAATTCTGGCAGCTTTTTCACTTCCCTATAGATTAATAGCTCGATTTGCTGCTCTATCATTATTTTGATAGGCTTATCTGATAATATCAATGACTTCGTTTAAGCATGTAGATCAATTCTAGATAGCATCAAGAAGATCATTAATACTCCTTTGAATATACCTGTATATATAGATTTCAGCATGTTAGTTTATCTTCATTTAGAAGATGTGTTTGAATTTCATTACTCAGTTTAGAACTGGTTTTAGATTAATGCCTTGGATTAACTCAAAGCGTAAGCTTTATGTTCGTGAGAACCTGCTCTGATATCAATTGTTATTTTCCAAAAGGAATAATATAGATCTAGAAGGGGGCTTAAATAAATCCTTAAAAAATTCTTTCATAATTACTTATTTGAGAGTTACCAAATAATTAATTATTCAAGATTATCTATACCCAACGGAATATAAGTTTGAAAAACTCCCTTAAAGATTTACTTACAAATCTCAATTCTTAAACAAGTTTTATGAATAATCAAACACATAGCAGATATAAGAGTTTATAGAGTGTGTAATGTAAAGTGCAGAAAGTAATAGGCACGAGAGTTTTTAAGTGGTTCAGAGACTAAACAACTTTTACTCCAATATTCTACTCAACGAGTAGGATATCCACTATTGGATATAGGCCCAGCATACCATTCACAACTGAATCTATAGGATTCCTTCGAGTCAATAAGTCTCGACATCAAGTCACTTAGAATCTACAATTCGGTCACTTAGAATCTACAATTCGGTTATTCATTTAAGCTCTTTATCTTTGGTGTTTATCAGCATTGAAAAACCACAGGATCATAGACTTGTGTTTCACATTTTTGACTGGTCAATTCTGAGTGTTCATGATGAACTGTATAGTAGAGCTTTGAGATTAGCCTTCTGATTAGCCACAATTATGTCATCAGCATCAACTGCATGGCTTTTTTATATTTAAATCTTCAGTTCTGCCATGTCTTGTAGCGTCCCCAAATCCAGGCACCTTTTACCTCAGACCTGGTACATTATGATACATCATTTCTATAACTATTGCGGAAGGTATAAACATAAATTGTTTATACAATAAATCTTTACAACATAATTCCCAAGGTATACAACCTTAACTTAATACATATCTTCAATATCTTAAAAGATTTACAATGCATTTTGCGTCAAAAAATTTAATAATTCTAACTTCATAATAATCAAATTCTGAAATTTTCCTTTGTCTCTGTCTTTATTCAAGCCTTCGTCTTAATCTAAATTTTTTATCATGATATATAGCAAGGATGAGCAACAAATTTGCCTAGCAAGTTTTAAATACAATGAAGATATATCATGGTTGAAAAGAAAGAATATGCTTTCAAGTTTTCAACAATGTAATAATTGTGAAATAACATGAATCAAGTTTCAATAATTGAATGACTGAATCAATAATGTTTGAAGGTCAACAATGACCATGAATAATTTAACTAAACCTTATGGTAATGAAGGTGATCAGCCTTTCATACCCGGTGACCATATGCAACATGAACTAAGTGAGAATCAGTAATCAGTATAGAAATGAATAATCAACAATAATTATTCACTAACACGCTTTGAAAATTACAACTCAAGTTTGAGTTAGGGAAACTTGCTTGTACCGTCGATTATTGCTAAGCAATCTAATTTAATCTATCATAAAAGACCTATCATTTATAAGATTGATATTTCAATTAGCATATCATAGTATATCTCATAATACTACTACTTATAAGCAAATTGGCTAACACTTAACCACATAATCAAATATTAGATTACTCCTTAAAACATCATTATTATTATCATCCATTTGATAATTTTTCAATCACTTTATCATATACATTATGATTTAACACTTTAATCTTTCATATTATAAATTCTTTTCTATAATCCAGTAAGCTGAATACTAATACTATAATCTGGATTATTCAAACATACCAATCCAGCAACTTGGATTTACCAATCAAGCAACCTGGATTTAAACCGTCCTACAATCCAGTAACCTGGATTCACTAATAGAGCAACTCTAATTCACCAATTCAGCGAACCGAATATACCAATTAAGCAAGCCGAATTCAAGCTAACATAATTAATCTAACAAGTTAAAAAATACCAAATCAGTTTCAAAAAAAAATTCTTTTATGGGATTTGACAGAATATGAATCCCTTAGGAACATATTATTTTTCTGGAATTTTTAAAATTCCATTACTATTTTTTAAATGGCCAAAACAGCCGGATCTTGTGACATTTATCATAAACTGTGATTTTGTCCAAAAATTTTGAAACTTTCAAGAGAAGTTCCTGTTATGAATATGTACTCCCCCAGTAAAAATTTCACAAATTTTGGAGTTAACCACAAAGAGTTATCCAGGTTTACATTTAAAATAGTCTTTTTCCGTAAAATCCATAACTCTCATTCTATACATCCAAAAATCACCATCTTTCGACAGAATGCAGTTAACTCATCATATTAACATTCCAAATTTTTCCAAAATTTGTGAAGGTCAGAAAAATTACGAAACTGCCCCTAAACAGTCTTTATTTCTTCCTCAAAAATCGGGAAAGTTTTGACTAAAACAGCCACTATGGCTTGTAAACTCAACATTTTTGAGTGCAACTACTTGGGTTTACTAGATAACTTATACATCTAGCACCCCTCTTTGACGGATCGTCAAAAGAAGGTGTATATCAAAAATGGTGGACATCCAAAGTACATAAAAATTATGTACTTTCTAAACTAGAAAAAATAATTTTCTTTTCATTTGATTTCCATACAAATCAGCACCCAATATGGGTAGATCTAAACCTAAAACACTCATCAACAAGTAAATCCAAAGTTTTTTTTTTGAGTTTAGAAACATAGATTCAAGTTTTGATTTGGAATAATCTAACTAAAATGCATAAATTAGTTTAGGATTTTACCTTTTTCTCAAAGTCTTCCTTCTTCTCTTCTTTCCTTCCATGGATGACCTTTCTCTCTCCTCTTCTTTCACCCATGGGGCTGCCACCCCTCTCCTCTTCTCCCTCTCATGGCTGTCGTTCTTCTCCTCTTTCTCTCTCATTAGTTTCTTTTTCTTTTTCTTTCTTTTTTTTCTCTCTTCCTCTTTCTCTTTCTCTTTCTCTTTGTCTCTCCTTCTCTTTCTTCTTTTCTTCTTTCCTTCTTATCGTCTTTTCTCTTTAATTGTCAGCCATGTGGCCTTCTATTCTCCAAATATCTTTTTTTAATGCTTTATTTAATGTCCAAATTGCCCTTCTTCAGTTGGGCTTAAAAATTGGGCCACTTTATTTAATCTTTTGGGCTTTCATTTAGTTCCTTGGCCATGTAAAATTGACATAGTCCAATCCTTTTCATCTTATCATACCCTAAATATTTAATTAGGGTTTCCATTCCACACATTTAGAATTTAAATCATTATTCTTATATATTAAATTTTATAACCAAATTAAACTTGCTTTAATTAAGTTATAAAATTTATAAATTGAGATAGTAAAATATATCTCTTAAATTAGTATAATTTTTAATATTATTATCCTTCCGCATGTTCCCTAACCAATAAACTTAGCTTAACCACTTAATTTAACGTGTTGGGCTTATTGGGCCACTTTCCCCCATTCTTGGTTCAATTTCTAATACTTTATTTATTTAGCAAATGTATCATATGCTCCTTAACAATTGGGCTCACTTGGGCTTAACACTTAATTCTTTTGGACTTTCCGATTAAAATATTTGGACTTCCTAACTAAAATGTTTGGGCCATAAGAATTAATATGATCCATTATATTAAATTTTATCGTACCCTAATCATTTAATTAGGATTTCCATGTACTAAATTGGGATACAAATTCTTACTCATGTACATTTAATTTCTTAACCTAATTAGACTTGCTTTAATTATGTTATAAAATTAATTAATTGAGATGTATAAAATAAATCTCTTGGGATTAGTATATATTTTAAATACTATTATTTTCTCATACCATAAACCTTAAGTTATTCAATCTTTCATTCCTAATATATAATTAGGTTACATTAGTCTCTTTTATTTGTTTATATAATAAATAAATATAAACCATCACATAATATTCATATTCACTCACTCACATATTCATACAAAATAATTTAATAGGTTGAGACATGGTCCACAAATCTCTTAAATTAGGTCACTAGTATATAATTAAAATACTAGGACCACTAAATAAAAATAACCATTTAGGTCATTTAATTCTCATACCTAATTTAAATAACTATTTAAATTATACAATTTATATTGTATAATTAAATTTAATTTCCTCTTTCTCTCCATAAATTATTTTCAAATAATTTATTTACATATTAAGTATAAAATTTAATATATTCAATCATTTATTCAAATATGAATTTAATTTACTAACTAGTTGATACCAATATACATATTTTACATATTGGATCTCATCTCATATTTTTACATTACATCATTTGAAATAATATTAAATATTATACCATTATCAATGTAACATAATATCATATATCCAATTATTTTCTTTCCTTTATATAAATTGTCTTCACAATTTATTTAATCAGTAGTAAATATATTAATATATTCACCACATTAAATACATGTATACATTACACTCAATAATGTAGTATATGATTTCTTCAATAAAATAGTGGTTATACATGAAGTATATTTAATTCCACCAATTTACCACATTAAAATATTTTAATATTATAAATTATTTTAATTTTACCCATCTAATTTTCTTTAATAATTTACTCCTACACTTTGCTTACATATACTAAATATATAATTCTAATATATTTATTATACATAACATCACATATTGCATGACACATATTCCTTTGTGCACTACAATATCACATAAACATGTGACAACTCAAATTTTCATAAGTTATTAAAATAAGAATTTAATAATTGAAATTCTTATTACGATATGATTAATGTAACAATCCTGAATTTTAATTGTAATTATAAATATTTATTGAATTATATAAATATTTAATAAATGTGTTTATTGTTGAATAAATATTCACTTATTGTTGAATAAATATTTGTTTAATTTGATTTGATTTGATTTGGTTAATTATTTGTTTAATAAATAATTAATGGGTTAAGAAAATTAATTGTTATGAGATAATATTCTAATTTAATTTAATAATTAAGTTAGAGAGTTTATAATGATTAAATGATTTATTCAATAAATTGTTATTAGGATTAATTAAATTAAGTATGAAAACTTAATTAAATAAAGTGTGATAAATAACTATATTATAAAGGAGTTATTAAAATAAATTAAAGGAGTTTAATTTAGTTTTGTCAAACAAGGCTTAAATATATTAAGTCTTTAATTTTTAATGAGTTTTGCCAATCGGAGCCTTATGGCTTTTGGATTTTTTTAAAATTTGAATTATTAATAAAAATAAATAAAATATATTTATAATTTATACGTTATATTGGTAACTGATGGTATTTATTAGGTTTATAATGACCATATGCGTTTCTTTTATTTTACGTTCGCTTATCAGTTTTAGAGTACGCATAGATTATCAGTTGGATTTTTAGTTTACGTATTTGTCTAAATTTAAGCCTAAGAAAGAAAAAGAAAAATTCAGAGAGTTTTGAGAGAGTCTGAGAGAAAAGCAGGAGAGACTTCCTGAGACTTTAAAATAGTCGTCTGTGGTGTTTAATAGAGACTATCTGATCAAATTGAAGGTATGTATTTACCTTATATGTTTTACGCCAAATTTACTGTGAATTTGATTCTCTGTGTTTCTAAATTTGACTGTAGTATAAAAAAAATTCTTTACAAAAAGTGTCTGTAATCCATATGTTTTACTAATTGATTATGGAATCATGTGTTTTGGTAATAACTAGCATAGATATATGACTGTAGTTTACATGTACGTTCAAAAATAAGAAAAAATGGTTTTACAGTGATTACATGTACATGAACATGTTTTGTAGGATAACAAAATTAGTATCTGATTGTATGCTAATTGTGAAATTGAACCTTGAAAAAGGGTCAAAATGGTCATTTTTGAACTAATATGTATTAGGATAATCGGATTACATGCAAAGGAAACAAAAGATGTTGTCCTTAGTTATAAAACTTGAATATTAGTAAATATAATGATGCTTAACATTAATAAATGATGTAAATAAGATCTAAGTACACACAAGAGAGAGCGAATCGAACGTGATGAATGCAAGGATTTTTGGGATTTTTTCCAGGAAAAAAGATTTTGTTTCCTAAAATATTTATTCACATGGCTTTATATTCTATTAGCCTAATTTTTTTTAGGGATTTATTTTCGAGAATTTTTAGGGATTTATTTTCTTATCAAATTCTATTATAATTAGGATTTCTTTCCGGTTTAGATTTACATTCTAAATAAGGTTTCTATTGTTTTATAGAAATAGAATTTCTTTTCCAAATTGATTTCTACTTAGAAATTAGGGTTATGGTTTGTAATTCCTATTAGGATTAGAATAATTTGTTCTATTGTTATTAGGATTTGGATTGTTTTGAGTAGTATAAATAGAGGTCTAAGTTAATGTAATCAAATACATTTATCATTATTCATTATTCATATATTTGTGAGGTTATTCTCTACTTTTGGTTCTTTGAAGAATTCTAAGTATTTTTCTTAGTTATTTCTTTGAGATTGATTTGACTTATCATCTGACAATTCATAGTTGTGTGTGTGGCGTCTTCTAGCATCGATAAATCGATTGTCTTAGATTACCGCTTGATATAAGCGAGGGTCAAAGTGTCGTTGGTGTCCATTCAACCTTGAAATTCGAGCATGACAATTGTACCAAGATTACCGTCTACATATAGGCGAGGGTTAAGGTGTTGCAAGCAATTCACCCAACAATCTTCTAGAAAGCGATCGGGCGACGACCACCTCACTCCATGGCGTCTTGTGGAGTCTATCATTTGGTATCAAAGCTAAGCCTTTCTAGCAAGTTACTTATCTTTAATTTTTTGTGAAAATATATATTGTAAAAAAAAAAAAAAAAAAAAAAAAAAAAAAAAAAAAAAAAAAAAAAAAGGAAAAGAAAAATTCATTTCTATTGTCTTAACCCAATTTGTAGCACACCATCAAATCATCAAATTCAACCAGAGTTCATCTGGTTCCATCATCATCAATTACGAAGCGGACTATAATTTACAAATCGAAGCATCTGAGAGAGTCTGAAGACAATCGATCGGTGATTTTGTGATATTACGATAGTTACACCATCTATATATTTTGTTTAGTGATAAGTAATTTTGAATTGATTAGTAAAATCAAAAATTTTGCTAGGGAATTCAAGAAGAACCTATTAGAGAGAATATTAGAGGTAAAAGGCATGAGTGTAAGATTATTAGAGGTAAAAGCCAAATTTGAAGCGATACAGGTGATTCATCATTATTTGAAGCGAAACACGTAAAGGAGTGTGTGAGAAAATTTTTATCTACTAACCTTTGTTTCTGACAAACATGTATAGCTACTGATTATGAAAGTTCTTATGGGTCTCGAAGGAATACTTTCCAAGGCAATATTGATCTGAGGCATATCTGAGATGGGAGAGAAAAATGGCGAGAATTTGACTATCATGATTACTCAGAGGAGGAGGAAGGTCGAGACGGCGATTCAAGAGTTCTCCGATCATACAATTATATGGTGGCGACTTATCAAACAAAAAAACATGGGGAGCGTCCGATTCGAGACATGGGCGAAATTAAAAAGCAATGATGAGAAAGCGGTTTTGCTCCGATCTGACATGATGATAGAGGAGGAATATACATCTCAAAGACATTAGAGCAAACCTTGAAGCGATTCTGATGAAACAATAATAGGAGGTTACACACACAAGTAAACAAGGAAGATTATTGGATGCGATTCTGATATACTTCTAAAGCGCAAAAAAAAAAAGATCGGGGGGGGGTGGAAGAAATTATAGAATATGCGATCGAGGAGAGTTATTGGGTTCGAGTGTTCAAGATGAAATCCATGATCTAAAAGCAAGATGGTGAACATCCAGAAAAAAGTAATCAAGAAGATGAGTTTGTAAAAGAAATACATGTGGAAAAGATCGACAAAAAAAATTGTTCAAAAGATTGATAATGTAAAAAAAAAATTAAAAGAGTGAGAATGAAAAGAAAAGAGATTGAGAAAAAAGAGAATGAAAAGAGTGACCTTGATAAGCGAGAGAAAAACAAAGCGAGAGGGTGAGCATAAAGAAGAGAGA
The DNA here is from genome assembly GCA_020205615.1 of Panax quinquefolius. NCBI lineage: Eukaryota > Viridiplantae > Streptophyta > Magnoliopsida > Apiales > Araliaceae > Panax > Panax quinquefolius. The sequence goes on along the minus strand of JAINUW010000708.1, from coordinate 80,463 downwards.
AGAAATATGTGACTATGAAAAAGATAGTGAGTTGAAAAGTGAGTTATATTTTGAAAAGCCAATGACACATACATTAAATGCAAGGCGGTAGCTTTTGAATACTAACACTAATGATTCTTCTTTGTCTAGTTTTGTTTTGTCTCTTATGCGGGTTGTTGATGAAATACCCGTCTTATCATTCCGTCTGCCGTCGGTGATAGTATTCAGGAGAGACAGAAGAGTTACCAAGGGCGGGTTGGAGAGTTGGTGAAAGTGGGTATCGTGAGAGAAGACATGAGTTCATGTGTTGATTATGAGATCATAGTATCTAAGGAGGATGGGACAACGAGTTTGTTAGTCGATTTTGAATTGGTAAACAAGTATCGTTATTCTTTTCTTGTTTGGATAATATGCTTGATAAATTGCATAGTACTTGTGTTTTATCTACATGTGATAATGATCTGATGATGATGAATGCTAATCAATTTAGCACGAGAGATTATGATAAATGGAAAATTGTTTTAGCATGTGAGTTATATAGGTGGTTAGTTATTTACATTAGATTAACTAATGCATCTAGTGTTTTCATGAGTTATTTAAAACATGTTTTGCATGCTTCCATTGGAAAATTTGTTGTTAGCTATTTTGATGGTAGAATCATTTTTATCATAAACTATGGAGGATATTTGATTTATGTTGAGTTAGTTTATGATCATGATATATATTCTCGTTTTCAATGTGTTTACTTGCATGAAATTAATTCTAGGTTTTGTTATCCAGATATTGACTTAGGGTTTCATGCTAGTCGATCTTTACATGAATTGTCGTTAGTTGACAATGGTAGTAATCATGTTGTTTAGATTGGAAGCGATCTTCGTTGCATGATTTGCTTATCATATGGTTTTGATTCAAAAGTGTTTATCATCAAGATGGTTTGAGAGATGAGTTATTTGCATGTTTAGTTAGTTCACTTGGATTAGCTAAGGCATTGCATACTTCCATGGAATTGTTGAATTATATTTTGAATTCTTTCATGGGAAAATTTGTTATTCTCTATTTTGATGATATTTGATTTTTTGTCAACACTTTGAAAAATTCTTTAGCATGTGTTGAGTTTTGTTTGTGATCATCGTCGATATCTTATTGAAATTTCAACTTATGATTGTGACCTTTTTATTAGTTGGTGCTATTATGTGATTTTGATTGTGTTAATGTCGATGGAAGGAGAAAGGTTGGTTGTGTTTTTGCGATTAAGTGATAGGATCATATTCATCGAGGAAACATGGATCGTCTGATTCAATTCGATCGATGTATTGAGAGTTCTGAGGAAGTGTTTTGAATATTATTTTATTAGACTATATGCATTTGATTTTGATTTATTTGATTCCTTTGTGATTAGACAAAAAGGACTTGTTGATTTGTTTTGTTTTGTGTTTAATCCGAGGATTGAGTGTATGGGCTTATGCGACCTAATGAATTTCAAAAGTTGATATTTGACCGGGATCATTGGCGTGGTTATGTTTGAAATTGATCGAGATTATAAGATTTACTGTTTGATCAGGAATTCATCATTGGAAGAATCTATCACATGAAGAGTTTTCATTTTCATATTTGATCCGGGAGGAGTTGGAACTTTTCAAATTCTTGTTTTGCGTTCTTGATATTGCTTATTCATTTAAATTACCGGTGTGAGACTTGTGGTTATGTTTTGTTTGGTGATTCTAACTTTGTTTGTTTTGATGTAGGATCGGTTGTGGACAAATCCTTTTCAAGAGGAGTGGATGCGGTTGAGGACAAATCCTTTTTGAAGAGGAGGGAATGATCTGATCTGATCGATGAGTTATTCACATGTAGCTAGTATTATGTGGGTCTTTATAACTTTACATAATCGGTTACATGCAAAGGAAAAAGCAAGTTTCAGCGCGAAAAGATCCTAATATGGCAAGGATTTTGGGATTTTAGGAAAAAGATTTTGTTTCCTAAAATATTAGGCATATTCTATTAGCCTAATTTTTAGGGATTTATTTTCGAATATACTTATCAAATTCTATTATAATTAGGATTTCTTTCCGGTTTAGATTTACATTCTAAATAAGGTTTCTATTGTTTTATATAGAAATAAATTTCTTTTCCAAATTGATTTCTACTTAGAAATTAGGGTTATGGTTTGTAATTCTATTAGGATTAGAATAATTTGTTCTATATTGTTATTAGGATTTGGATTGTTTTGAGTAGTATAAATAGAGGTCTAAGTTAATGTAATCAAATACATTATCATTATTCATTATTCATATATTTGTGAGGTTATTCTCTACTTTTGGTTCTTTGAAGAATTCCTAAGTATTTTTCTTAGTTATTTCTTTGAGATTCAATTTGACTTATCATACAACAATTCATAGTTGTGTGTGGCGTCTTCTCTGATCAATCGATAAATTGATTGTCTTAGAGATTACCGCTTGATATAAGCGAGGGTCAAGGTGTCGTTGGTGTCCATTCAAAGAAATATAGTGAGTTATAAGTCTAAAGTTGACACAATCAAATTGAACATTGTGTATTGATTAATAGGAAGAGTTATAGGATGTAGATTAAAGTTTACATTACAACTACTATGCGTTGCTATGTGACTAATAGTTGATGTGAATGATTATATAATTGTTTAGGCACGCGTGAAGAACATATAACTGTAAGATGTTAAACTGTTATTGGTAAACAACGGTCAAGGCAAGTCTTTCAATTCCTATTTGCTATGTGAATTTGATGATGAACTGTTTGAAATCTTTATTGCAAATAGCATGGTGTGTTATATTAATGTTGAAAGTATGAAATGTTAGAGTCAATTTATGAGTACGTTGATTGAGTAATGAATGTTGATTGAGTAAGGAACTCAATCTTTATACCCATTATATGATCTACAGCATGTATGTTATGTTAGTCCAATGTTTATGAGATGTATATCGAGAATGTTATTATGTGCTATGTGATGCAGGTCATCGAGCTTTCAACCTTGCAAATAACCACTTTTGCAGGTTAAAAATTTAAGGTAATGTTAGAGTTTATGCCCTAGAGGCCAATTATTTGATATAATTGCTTAACATTTTGATATTATATTTGATTGAATAAATGAATGATTTTTATTATGGTTTTATTTACTGCGTTATAAATAAACTTTAACATAATAAAATTCCTTAGAATAGTGATACAAATTATATAGTTTCAAGTATGTGACTTGAACATGAGATTATATAATTACAATTAGTATCATTGCTCTTAAATGTCCCTAGTCGAGTATCATTGTTGATGGGACAACAATGATGCATTGAGACTAGTATGTGGATTGACTGATGACCAAATCTCATTGGTCATAAATATATGAGATATTAAGTCAATGCATAGGTACATGTTAGAGAACGATGTCTTTGATGCACCCACCATGAGAATTCTATGTGGAGCATTATGTAAAAGTGTCATTAGCGATTCTCATAGTGATAATGGTGTAATGGTCCTCCGACACAAAATCACTATATTACTACGAGGAATTTATGTACTTTGATATCATCAAATGTCACCTTTAATAGGGTGGACTATAAAGATGATTATTGGGTACATCATGAATCGTGTGAGGAATATGAGTGATCCAGATGGAATTTAACCCTCCTATATATTAGGGGTGATATCCATAGGCCTCTTGATTGAGTAGGACTATGAAATGCATGGCCATGCTCAAATATTGATTTGTTTCATATAGTCTACTCATTGATCAAGAAAACACATATTAAATTATGAAGAGTATGACTCGAGTTTAATCTAGGATGTCAAGGTTAAAAGGATTAAATTACATTGAAACATTTGTCATGAAAAGGTTGCATCGAATCATTGATTTTATTATTACTTGGGCAGCAGTGATGCATTACTAGATGCCGCTCACTGTTTATAATTTTATAATATAATTTTAAAATTATTTCCAACGTAATAATAACCTATAGGGTCACACACATAGAACGTAATTAAAAGGGAATTAATTTAAATTGTAAAGATTTAAATATGTCAATATGATTGATAGTAATTAAATTACGAATTTAAATTAATAGGATAATTTATATATAGGTATATTAATTAAGTAAGACTTAATTAAGATATATATATATATATATATATATATATATATATATATATATAAATTCAATTTTTTATTAAATTAGGTTTTGAATAATTCCTTTTAATACGCTATATATATATGATATGTAGCGACCATTTAGGTATTATTCATTAACCAAAACCCTAGCCGCTCTTAGAGAGAGACTAGAGAGAAACAGTTCTGAAATCCTCATCCTTGGTGGCTAGTACCGCAGTTCCTTTTACTGCAGATCGTACGACGGTTCGCGGGGCGTTCTTGTGGATACCGTAGAGGTGCAATTCGTTTGGATTAATTTGGAGATTCGAGCATCATTATACACTTTTTGTTGAGTTATTATTATTTGAACCATGTTTAAGGTTCCGAATAATGTATTAATGTTGAATTATAATATCGTTTTGCGATGTAAACTATTGTAGTATTAAAATGATTACGAGATATTTAGATGTAAAGGTTGAAAGTTTTGGGAACGAGAATAGTTTGTAATAGAAAATTTTAATTATTAGAAAATTTAATTTCAATGGTTGTATTATTATCGTTTAATGATGTAAAATTAGAGGTTGAATGTATTATTAACGACCAAAAAAGTCGAGAATTAAATTGTATGAATTTTGGGGTCGTTATATTGTTGGTATCAAAGTCGATAGGTTAGAAAAACTTTGTAAGAGTACCTTAGGCTATAACCTTAGAGAAGAAGAGGTGAAGATAATGAAAGAATAAGCTCAAATAGAGTTTGAACAATAAGAAGTAATTTAAGAAATATATAAAGAAGGGATTAAAACATGCGTGAGAGGATTCAAAAGAAGAATCTCTCGTGAGTTATAAGGAATATGAAAGTGGGGTTACCCAACTCCAATAATAAGGATGTAAGGTGATAATAAATAGATAATGTCTATAAGAAGAGAATGATAAAGAAGTTAAGAATAAAAAGTTATATTTAAGTATGGTACAATTGTACTCTTTAATAGTTGATGTATGGTATCTGGGCTAAACGATTCCTTCATAGAGCGGAGGTATATACGAACTAGCAACTCGGAACCTAGTTTGTTGGTTGTTTGTGGGAAACCACTCAGCGTACCATATTGAAACTATTAGAGACTCGATGTGTACCAAGTATAGAAAGTGGATACGTATGATGAAAATGTGGAACTCGAATGAAATGTTGAGCAATGTAAACGAAGTTAGAAATTCTTAAAGGAAGAATTGTTTTATAAACAAGAGAATTCAAAGAAGAATCTTGAAGAGATATAAAGATAAGAAATGGGAGTTACCTAACTCCAATAGCCAAGATAACGAATAATGATGAATACACAAAATTTGGAAGATTAAAAGCATAAATGAAATCGTAAATGATGAAAAAGAAAATAAAGATGATCGTAAAACAAAATGATCACGAGTTAAGAAAAGAATTTTAAGGGAGATGATTATAGAATAAGATCACGACGTGATCTGTTTAAGGAAGATGGTCTGTAATGTTTGAATAATTATAGCTTGATGCTATGAAGATAATGTACTATGATATAGTACAAGAGATAAACTCACGAGGAGTTATAGATAATGTGATACGAGGAATTCATTATTGAAGCAAGTTAAAGAAGTAAGTTAAGTTAGAGTAATATAGAGTTAGGTGGGATTTCAATTGAGGACTCATGTGATGGCTGAGTTGTACAAACCTTTGTATGGGCGAGGGTTTTGTGCTTGCACTCGGTTTATCACATTGATAATCATTGGAATGTTGGTGTCGCGCTATCAATGTATATGTGGTAAAAAGGTGATTCTTTTCTCATGTGTATATTTGATAGTTAGAAACTATTAAGATTAGTCAGATATTATTAGGATTAGGTGCGGTTCTTAAAACTAATGCATATGGTAAGTTCGTGACTCATAATAATATGGTATGTTTTGAACCCCTCAGCGAATGGACGCCTATGGTCTGACTAGGATAAGTTCTTAAACTCATATTATTGTGGCAAGTTCCTGAACTTCCAATGTGCGGTAAGTTTGATGAACTATTTTGGGTAGAAAACGGTTATAGTATAGAGAGCATTGATGAAGTTGAAGATTGATAGAATGGTTAAGTAATGAAGTAATGAAGTAAAGATTGAAGTTGATGGATACTTGGATATTCTAAATCTACTAGCTATGCTAGACTTTTTGAAATTTATTGACTTCGTGTTTGATGTTTGTACTTTTATTTTTTTTTGAAAAAATGTTGGATCAAATGATGAAACCAAAGAGTTTTAAAAACAATATTATTATTATTATGTCTATCTATGCTAATTGTTTGACTAGATAAAAAAAAAATGATTTGAAATATATCAAAATATATTTTTATATATCATAATCATATAACTTGATGCGAGATGATGATAAAAAAATGATGGAGTCATCAATGCAATGGAACTTAGTGTGTTGATGTGATCTAAGGATCGTCGACCACTATGGTATGATGTAGTATGATAAAAATCACCAAATGATGGAATCCTCAAACGACGTATGTAAATACATGCGGTATCATCATGTCGTAAAAGATAAAATTTTTTAAGATTTCTTTTCTTTAAGATATATATATATATATATATATATATATATATATATATATATTTTGATTGATGTCCAATTGTTGTAGAAGTCTATGCTATTTGATTAGACTAGATTTATTGAAAGATGTTCATGAAATTCAAGCGTTTCTTGAAAAGTTATGCCAAACCAAATTGTTTTGGTGCGATTTCGATGTTGAAAAGTCGAGATGAACAACCCTTTTATAGGGGATTACGCTGAGGCGTTTAGATGTTTGTGCACAATACATGGTACGAAGGGTTGATCACCCTAAGTAATGCGAGGAGTCCTATAGTCTTATTCTTGTAAAGTTTAAGTTGAAAGATTAAGTATAACTATGGACATACACATATAAGCGTTAAATGTTTGTGCACAATACATCGTATTTAAGGGCTTAACACCCTGAGTGCGGAGTCCCTATAGTCTAATATAGTCTAAGGATTTAAGTTTAAGTTGAAAGAGTACTTATAACCGTGGATTTAGTTCAAGGTCTTATGACCCTCAACATGATTTGGAATCTTTTAAATTCTTATTATTCATATCGCTTCCCAATTATTGAGCAATTGTGGAAGATTCTTATTATTCTAAAAGGTGAAAGTGGAAAGGATGAGAAAATTAAGAAAAACATAATAATTTGAATAAATTGAATAAGTGAAAAAAATTTTAAAGAAAGAAATGAAACTCTTAGAAGAGGAAGAGGTGAGAATATGATGATCTTAGAAAAGATCTTTAGAAAAAAATTTGGTTGTAGAACCCAATGAATGAATAAATAAAGTATTAACGTAAAATCTATTTTGATAGATTGAATGAATAAAGATTAATAATAGATAAAATTTTGAGGACGAAAATTTAGAAGAATGGGTGAATGTAATATCCAGTGTTTTTATGATAATAACGATCCTTAGAAAAGGAATGAATGGGTTAAAGAATATATAATACTCAAAATATAATTGAGTTCAAGTGAAAGTTATGAAATAAAACCTAGAATTTGTTGAAGTAATGAATGTAGTAGGAAATATAAAATCTATATTAAGGTAATGTGTTGAAGATATTCAACGATAAATTTTTTTTGAAAAGAGATTTGGTGAAAACCGAGTAAAGGAGGTTTCTTTGATTCCGAGGACGGAATCCTTATAAGGAGGGAAGGATGTGACAACCCGAATTTTCATAAGTTATTAAAATAAGAATTTAATAATTGAAATTCTTATTACGATGTGATTAATGTAACAATCCAGAATTTTAATTGTAATTATAAATATTTATTGAATTATATAAATATTTAATGGATGTGTTTATTGTTGAATAAATATTTGTTTATTGTTGAATAAATATTTGTTTAATTTGATTTGATTTGATTTGATTTGATTTTATTTGTTTAATAAATAATTAATTAATGTTAAAAATTAATTGTTATGAGATAATATTCTAATTTAATTTAATAATTAAGTTAGAGAGTTTATAATGATTAAATGATTTATTCAATAAATTGTTATTAAATTAATTAAATTAAATTAATTTAATGAAAATTAAAACTTAATTAAATAAAGTGTGATAAATAACTATATTATAAAGGAGTTATTAAAATAAATTAAAGGAGTTTAATTTAGTTTTTGCCAAACAAGGCTTAAATATATTAAGTCTTTAATTTTTAAAGGTTTTTAAACAAGCCTTATGGCTTTTGGATTTTTTTGAATTTTGAATTTTGAATTATAAATAAAATAAATAAAATAAATAAATATATATATAATATATATATATATATTGGTAATAATATATATTTATTATTTTTATAATGATATATATTTATTTTTTTTTTTATTTTAATATTTATAGGTTTTTTATTTTTTTATTATTTTTATTATTTATTTTATTTTTTTTAAAGATTTTTTTTTAAGAAGAAAGAAAGAAAAAAAAAAGAGAGAAGAGAGAGAGAGAGAGTTTTGAGAGAAAGAGAGAGAGAGATCTTAGAGAGAAGAAGAAGATTCGAAAGCAAAGAATTCGAAAATTAACAAGATTTTAAAAATAAATATATTTCTATAATATATATATATATATATATATATATATATATATATATATATTTTTTTTATTTTTTTCTCAATTTTTTTTATTAATAAAAAAAAAAAAAAATTACAAAAAATTCTATAAACCATATGTTTTATAATTGATTATATAATTATGTGTATTGTAATTTATTATTATAATATATATATATATATATATATATATATATATATATATAAAATATATATGTTAAATTAAAAATAAAAAAAAATGGTTTTACACAAAATATATGTATATGAACATGTTTTGTAGGATATAAAATTAGTATATATGATAAATTGTATAAATTGTGAAATTTGAAACCTTATGATGTTAATTGGGTAAGAAAGAATGAGAACGTAGTTCAAAGGAATGAATTGGTTGGATAATTATGGTTTATTTGTTAAACCTTGTAAAAATATCAACGTCAATGATGGAGTTTTGTTTTTAAAATATGGTTTCAAGGATTTAAATTTTCTAAATTATTGTTTAATTGTTTAAATTAGTATATGTATGATATGATTAATGTTTATGTGTAATTATATATAATTTTATATATTAATTTAGATTTAGCTTAGCGAAGTAATTAGTCCGTTAAGAATTTGTTTTTTTTTTTGTTACAAGTTTTCGTAAGTTTTGGCGCTTTAAAAAAAAAAATTTCCATTTAAAAATTTTTAAATTTCAGAACTCGCAAAAACACTTAAATAAAAAATTCAGCCAAATTCTTATTTTTGCAATTTTGCACTACTTTTATTCTGAATTGACTTAGTTCTCGCGTCATGGGCTGGAAAAATAGTTCTGGGTCGGACGATTTTGACCTCCTCAGTAAAATGGCCATAACGTTTCATACGAACTCCGATTGAGGTGATTCAAGATGATCCGAACGAGGACGAATAGACCTACAACTTTTTTTTCTTTAAGTTTTTCAATTTGAGGTCGGGAACAGGGGTCAAAATGGTCATTTGTGGGACTAATATGTATTAGGAGGCAATCGGAGGGCGTCGGGAATGCACATATGCAAATGTAGTGCTCCTGACGATAAAAGATGTTGTCCTAAGTTATAAAACATAATATTAGTAAATATAATGATGCTTAACATTAATAAATGATGTATTAGATAAGTTGTATAAGCATACTAAGCACACACAAGAGAGAGAGAATCGGGCATGTGGCGATGAATGAATGAATGAACGTCGAAAAGCATGCGTGCCAAGTGTTAATGAACTTAAAAAAGTGTTTCAATTCAATTGAAATGAATATTATAAGATATGGAATGGATTTAATATAAAACCAATAAGTAGTCCTAGCAAGACTTAAGCACTTGAATGAACTTGAGTTTGACTAAAAAAATATAGTGAGTTATAAGTCTAAAGTTAACACAATCAAATTGAACATTGTGTATTGATTAATAGGAAGAGTTATAGGATGTAGATTAAAGTTTACATTACAACTACTATGCGTTGCTATGTGACTAATAGTTGATGTGAATGATTATATAATTGTGTAGGGCACGTGAAGTACAGATAACTGTAAGCTGTTAAACTGTTATTGGTAAACAACGATCAAGGCAAGTCTTTCAGTTCCTATTTGCTATGAAAATTGATGATTAACTATTTTAAATCTTTATTGCAAAAAGCATGATGTGTTATATATATATGTTGAAAGTATGAAATGTTAAAGTCAATTTATGACTATGTTGATTGATTAAAGCATGTTGATTGAGTAAGGAACTCGATCTTTATACTTGTTATATGAACTATAGCATGTATGTATGTTATGTTAGTCCATGTTTATGAGATATATATTGAGCATGTTATTATGTGCTATGTGATGCATGCATGAAAACTTTAGATTTTCTGTTGGTTTGTCGAGCTCAACCTTGCAAATAACCACTTTTGCAAGTTAAAGATTTAAGGTAAAGTTATGTGTTACTTGAAAGATATGAATCGGATGTGATACTTGAAGATTTATATACTTTGGTTGTGTTATTATTATTTGAACCATGTTTAAGGTTAGAATAATGTATATAATGTTGAATTGTAATATCGTTTTTGATGATGTAAACTATTGTAGTATTAAAATGATTCTAAGATATTTAGATGTAAAGGTTGAAAGGTTTTTTGAATAGTTTGAGATAGAAAATTTTAATTATAATAGAAAATTTTAATTATTCGCAAATTTCAATGGTTGTATTATCGTTTAATGATGTAAAATTAGAGGTTGAATGTATTAATATATCTTTTCAGATAACTTGCTTTTGCCCAACTAGCCAATAAATATACCCTAATTTTTTCCAAGAATATATCTTCTGATGTCTTGAGATTATCTTTTTGTAATGTTCCATTTGTTAGCCTCTTTGTCAGATCTGACATATACTCTACGATCTGCTGTTGCAAGAATCATAAAATTGAGCCTTACGATTGGTTTGACCTTTTATGTTCTTGTACTCTTTTCACTTTGCTAGTATAGTGAGGGATATCGCAGTCTTATGTTCTGTATCCTCACTATTACTAACACCTCATCTTCTTTTATGCTTTCTGATGGCTTCATAATGGTTGAACTTGCTCAACAGATTCTTCTCCATTTTCTTGATACTTCAACTATCTTATGAAGTCGATGACATCTTTCTGGGTGAGCTGTTCTCTTTTGTTCTTATGTACAAAGTTTTGATTGCTCTACAATCTATTTTGTGATCAAGTAGAATGTTCTTGCAGGTTATGTAAGACCCCAACTTTCACGAATAAAGATTAATTTTTCTCAAAATATATTTTTGAATATTATGGTGTGAATTTGATATAATGTTATAGTTGTGGATATTATTTATTAATTTTACAAAGTAAACAAGTTGTTATAAAATATTTGATTGGTCGGGGAATATTCGTTTTAACAGGGAATATTCGTACGATGACACAATCATTGGTGGACCCCACAACGGAATTATTGTCGGAGTTAGAAAATGACAGAAATATCTTTTTATAAAATTAACGGCAAAAGTTTTATCGTTAACTGTTGAAATACCCGGTGTTAAAAGTACAATAATACGTGTGGTTGCATAATAGCACACGGTATTGATTATTGATGCTTACGTGAGAAGTCACTCAGTTATACTCAATTATTGCTACAATAATTGCTGCATAGTTTCTCACGTTATTTGATTAAATTATTGTTAATATTTTATATTATTAAATTAATAATTGAGATGATAAGTTATTCATATTATTATATGCATAATTAATAATGTCTAGGAAGTTATGTCAAGGAAAAGGGTTTGGTCACCTAATTACGCGACAATAGGGGGAAATTATTATAGAAAAGCCCCCTCTTTCCTGGGAACGATCTGGTTGTTAATATTATAAGTTATAATAATGATGAATAAATATTGTTAAAAATATTGAGGGGATTTTTATGAATTTTTTGTTGTAAATTTTGCTTATTATATGGACCCCCATTTACCCATTTTTTAAAATAATCGGTAGAAAATTATTCAGTATATATATATAATATTTGTGTGTGAGTGTGATGTGTGTGAAAGTGACATATGGGGTGGGGCCCACAAGTGGGAAGAAAAATGAATGTAGGAGGGGGAAATCTGATGATTGTCATGGGTGGTTGATAATAAAAGTCATGGTTATATAATATATATATATATATATATATATATTATTTTATTTTTTTGTTTTTACTTGATAATTGCATTGAAATTCAATCGCCCGTAATGTTGCATAATACGTCCGTGATTTCGCTAATTATTTCGTCCGTGAAAATAAAATTCTTAACATTGCCCCTTCCATTCTCCTATAAATAGGATTCTTAGTTTAGAATTAAAAATCTCACCAGAATCAGAGAATTCTTCTTCTATAATATTGAGCGTATTTCTTAGAGTTTTAAGAAGCTTTAAGCGTAGAAAACAGTGAAGGTTTTCTTCAAGAATATTCTCGTTATACCAGTTGGAATACTCTTCTTTTTAAGGTAAGGGTTATTATTTTTGTTCAATACTCGTAAGAAATAATATTTTTTTCCATACTCTGTAGTATGTAAGTAATGTTATTTCATTTCAAATTTCGAATTCTACACTCATTTTGTTAAGTTTTGGCTTCTATACTCCATGAAATTAGTAGAATATCCTTGAAATTTGCGCTTCATCCAGTATTTTTTTCATGGAAATATTATTATGAGCATTCTTGATAAGTTTTAACTTTTTCATGTTGGAGAACTATTCACGGGGTACTATTCCCGAAGTACTATTCATGGGGTACTATTCACTCAGGTACTATTCACTCGGGGTATTATTCATGGCAAAAATGGATTTCTTTTTGGTCCAAATCATTTTTGATACAATATTATTCTTGAATTTTACTCCACAAAGCAGTATCATGTTGACAATTTGGACATTTATTGAATTATGGATAAATTAAATTATAAATCTTTAAAATTTATCATTTGCTTTTATTTAATTGAATTATTATATCATTGTCATCATCATCATGCTTATATTGTTATGAAAGTCATCTTTGGCCCATAGTGCATAGATGGACTGTTGATCGGTATGATTATAACCAGGGATCATTCGGTGTAATCATGACCTGTAATGTTACAAATGATGTGGTAAAAGTCCCCATTGCCCCATAGTGCATTGATGGATAGTTGTTGGCATGATCATGACCATTGATGATTACACGGATATCGTTGGCCCGTAGTCCATGGATAATTCGTGGACGTGATACTAATAAATATCTTTGGCTAGTAGTGCATGGATGATTCGATGATATGGATTATTTATTAAGATGAGTCTAAGCGATAAAATTGATGATAAACTCTTAAATCATAGAAGATAGTAGATATCATGCTCTACTTAACTCTTCTAATGGATTGCTTGTTCCGCTGCAGTCAAACTTGATGTTTATTATATTTTATCAGTTTAACACTGTTAAAGGCTAACAATAATTTATTCTACATTATCTTATGTTAGTTCCCGGAGGCACAATAGTTATCTAGAAGGGGAGGGGGGGGGGGTTGAATAGATATTTAAAATTCTTTTCGTTTTATTTTGTTAGTTTGATAATGATTTAAGCATAGCGGAATAAAGATTTGTTTGATCTCCCTTTTTAGATATGGTGAGTTAATGAGAGTGAGGCAGTTATAACAGTTATAGTAGTTATAGCAAGAATGCAATAGACACAACAATTTTAAGTGGTTCAGAGCACTTAAAGCTCCTAGTCCACTCTTCTACTCCTCGAGTAGGAAATCCACTAAGGATGTCTTTTATAATTTCTGAATCTTACAGATTCATTCTAGACCAGTAGTCTAGGAACTTCTTAGTTCACACTTGAACTCTTCAAGTCTAGCAGACTTGGTTCTTCACAGTTCGCTTTAGAACTCTTCAAGTCCTTCTAACTTGGAACTTCTTACTTCACTTGTTTGGCTGTTGTTGAGCTTGATTGGTGCTACTCAGTTGTCGTTAAGCTCTTGTTCGAAAGAACTGAGTAGCTGAGCAAGCTTTCTCTTTTTCTTAGATCATAGAGTTGAGCGTTGAGTGTTCTTTCTTTTTCATTCAATGCTTGCATAGTTTAATCATCTGCAGATGTCTTTTATATATGTGATCCTTGAAATCTGTCTGTTGAATCCATCCGTTGGAGCATTTAATGCATTTGCCATTTCTGAACTTTGATGGAGACTTTTCCTGCATATCTTCTTAATTGCATTCTGGCTATGACAACCCGAAAAATTGGATTGTCTAGAATTTAAGATTTAAAGAATTAGTTATTAATAAAATGAATTTTTATTAATACTATTCTGTGCTATGTGTTTATAAATCGTTCTAGGACCTAGAATGATTATTAATCGGGAGGATTTTGGCTACGAGCTAAACTGAACGAGTAAGAATTTTCAAGACGAAAATAAAAATTTTCCGGGAACAAAATATTTTCGGGGAAAAAGACGAAATAGGTACTATTCACCCGATGAAACCCTAAGGGTTAGGGTTTGAATAACCTAAGCCATTCCGAGAGTTCGGTATGTCGAAATCACATTCTGTCGAAAGATTTGACGATAATATCGTGAAATGTTAAGTAAGCTGATAAAAGTTTTTCTCGAAAAATGTGCAGAAATCGGATAAAATAAAAATGACGAAAAGTACTATTATGTACTTTTCATTCGTTTAGCTACGTTAGGGAAAACGTGAAGGAAAACGCTTATCGTGGAAAAGTGTTTTTCAGCTTTTTGGAGATCCAAAGAATACGTAAAAGTTAATCGGTAAAGGAAAGGTGAAATATCCAAAAATATTTGGATTCCAAGAATCGCATTTTTTAAAACTATCGGACGAAACCCGAAAGATGGAACCACGAAGCTTCCAAGGGAAGCTACGTGAATAGTAAAGAGGTGGAATAGTAAGGATAAGTTACTTAATGAGTAAGTAAATTTAAGGGTTAAGTAAACTTAAGGGCTAAGTAGACATTGGCTAAGTAAGTGTGGAGGCCAAGTATACTTAGAGCTTAAGTAATGAATAGTAAGGAGGTGGGGTGAAATGACCAAAATACCCCTAGCCTTGAAAATATATAAATAGAAAGCTTATTTTGTTGTTTAAGGATTTTGAAAATCCTACAACTTTGAGAGAGAGAGAGAGAGAGAGAGAGAGTTCGGATGGGAGAAGAGAAAGAAAAGGAAGAGGAAAAGCTTGCCCGAGTGCACGCTTTGTCCAACGGAGGAAGATTAAAGAAGAGAGGTAATCTGAAAACCTAGCTTCTGATTAATTTTCTTTAAGTTTATATGTCGAAAACATAGCTTAATGAGAATAAGGAGTAAATGATGTTAGAAATGATTTCATATGATTGAAATCATGAGAGAATGAAGAAATAAGAATTAGAAATTTATTTTATAAATTTCTTAAGAAATTGTAAGATTCGTAATGAATTAGAACGATCCGAGTGGATTATATGAATAAGTAGGTGAATTAATTAAGGAATGGGGTTCTATAACATCAAATTCCAAAAAAAAGTAAAATCGTAATCAAAATATCGATTAAAAATAAAGAACGAACGAAGAACGCGAAGAATGCGAAGAACGTTATTGATGGACAAATTTAAAACCATAGTAGTGTAATAGTTATTGTATGCACAAGTTTAAAACCATCGTGTATAAGTTAGTTGCTTATTGTTTGGTTAGGAATGTTAGAAACGTTTATGAAGAACGGATTAAAAATGAGCTATAACGAAGTTATGGCGAAAATTTTGTAAAAGAAGAACGAGAATTAGAAAGTTTGGTGTTCACGATCCACAATATAATACCATCTAACTACCCATTTTAATATAAATAGGAATACATAACTCATTAACATAGATTGTTAATACATAAGTCCCAGTCTACTAACCTTAACATTACGAGACATACCCTTTAGATATACAAAAGGGTTTACAATACAATACAACATAATAATAATATATATATTATCATCATAACTAATTTATAACTATTCCTTTTCCTTTTCCTCTTCTTCGCGACACCTTCTCGCAATTTCGTCTAGTTGAAAAGTTTTATTTATAGCAAGGGTGAGCAACAAGTTTGCTCCATGAGTTAAGAGATACAATAAAGATATAAAATCAATATCAAACCTTCTCACATTCTACGCAACAATAATTCGATAATGAAAGAGTACAACGCTTTCAAGGTTTTCTACGATATTCAAATGAATAATCAAGAATTAATTCTACGAAATAGCAAAGTGGAATGTTTTCCAGATTTATCTTTGAAGCGATCCATTGGATCTTGAACTTCTCTTCTCGAGTAACTATCAAAGTTAAACTTTGATATACCCAGGTGTATCTAGATAACCATAAAGATTAAATCATACCCCTCTGCAAGTATATAAAGTGATCAACTTTAGTATACCCTATATTATGCATAATACTTAATCACATGCAAAAAGGCCCAATATACTCGATAAATAAAATATTCCCTTTATATAAAAGGTTGTTCTTCTCAGTCTTAGAATCAAGATTTTGATTTTACAACAAATACTTGTGATTTCAAATTCTATTTACTTCTCGATCTAGCCAAAAATAATTGGCATCGATCTATCGATAATAATTTAATTCTCTTCTCGAACCTATCAAGTTCTAACAAATGTTAAATCTAACGAAATAATTGGCTAAGACATTTCTCAACATAATTCGACAATAAAATGTGAATTATCTCATCTTTGTCGATTCTAGCTTCTACGGATATGTATATATAACAACAATTATTCTACGAATGTATATATATTATATTCAAATCGATAATTCAATTTGAATTATTAAACATGCACTAACTGCGAATAATCAACAATAAATCCACTGGCGTGGTCTAATAATTAGCAATAATTAACCACCATAATAATTAAATGAATATAACTCGAGGTTGAGTTAGGAACTTGCCTCTTCCGCGATTACGACTACACACAATAAACTTATCTCTGCTTTAAAAAAGACCTATAACCAATAATATCGGTCTCAACAATTAGCACAATAATTTATAACACATAACACTTTAATTCACAATCAAACTTCTCCTAGGCACATTACCACATAGCCACATCAGTGTTTATAACCTAGATAAACACTTATCAAGTCTAACTATTTTGGTCTGGTTTGACTTCGGTCCATTCTCGGTGATCTGGTCACCCTATCCGACAATTAACACAATTATTGTCAATTAAACTTGGTCTCTAAGCTTCAATATTATTTTAGATAAGTCAAATATCATTTATAATATTTTTTTTGAAAAGCTTTTAATAATTTATAAATTAATTATTATAATTTATAATAATTTTTTCAAACATCGAAATCATTTTTAAATGATTTAATTATCAAATAATCTTATCATTATTAATATTTAATAATATAAAAATATTAATAACATACTTGTCAAAATATTAAAGTTATTTTTAATAACTTAAAATATTTTTAAATCATCAATATTCTACTTAAATGATTTTTAAAGTAATTAAAATCATTTTTAAATCATCACCATTAATAATCAAATATTAATGAAATTATCATCAAAATATTAAAAGTCATTAATTATAACTTAAAATATTTTTAAATCATTTTTCTCATTTTTAAATGATTTTTAAATCAATAAAATCATTTTTAATTCATTTATTTAATATAATAATTAAATAAATCTAATATCATTAATATTAAAATTATTAATGAAAATTCTCTAAAAATATTAAAAATATTAATCATTTTATAATTAAATCAAAATATTTTTTTAAATACATTTATTCTTATTTAAAATGATTTTTATAATATTATTTAAAATGATTTTTTTTAATATTAAATCATTTTTTCTCTAATTTATTTAATACACTAATTAAATAAATTAAATACCTTTAATATTTAAATAATTATAAATATTAAAGAAAAATATTCCAAATAATCAAAATTATTTTTCATAATTTAAAATAATTTTTAAAACCATTTTTAGTAATTTTTATAATTTATTTTTTATTTTTAATCATTTTCCTAAAAATCGAAAAATAAAAAAATAATAAAAAATCGCTAAAGCCTTTAGCGACACTTATCGTCGTCTTAGGTGTTCTTGAGCTTCAAGAACACCGACAACAAATCGATTTAAGGTTGTTTGTTTTGCCGAGTGATTTTAATTTTTTTCTCTTTAAAATTTTTTTAAAGTTAACTTAAACTTCAAAATCGTAGTACATATGTATGTACTACTACATACATATATCAACAATTTGACATAACAACACACAAAAATAACATCTCAAAGCTCTCAAAAAAATTTTGTCAGACCAATTTCACGGGGTTTCCCGAAACCCGGAAACTTCGACTAGATGACACTTTTTCAAGCTCATTTTAATCTATGTTCTAATCATGGTTTATGTGATTTTAAATGTTCAAAATTATAGTAGTATATGTCAAGGTACAATAACAATATAAAAATCAATCAATCAACACAACAACAATCAAAATCATAAATCTCAAACAAACTATGATGTAAAATGTTCATTCACTTTTTCTAGAAATTTCCGAAAAAAAAAAAATCGTCTCGATGTGGCTACTTTGACTTTGACCATCCATTAAATCAAATCGATTTGATGTTTTATGAGATCTAAAGACATGGATCTATCTAATATACATATAACTACATACTACAACATGATATACAAAAAACAACAACAAAACAAAAAAACACATCGGATCTAGACTTAAAAAAACTTTGTCGAGACACTTTTTTTTTATTTTTCAGGTTTTTGCCCGATTTTTTATTTCATCGGCGTCGGTCGATCGATGTTTTGACCGTTATATAAAAATGAAATCTAGCTATTCAATAAATGGCTATACTACCACTTCCAGATTAAAGACAACATAACAAACTACCATCCTAACACATAAAATCATTACAAAACAAATCATCATATAACATAAATAGATCTAGGAGCGACTGACATTCTTGCTTGTCGGACCACAAAAATTCAAACTTCAAGAACGATTTTGAAAACTTGAATTTTTACCCACTTTGATGCTATGGATCCATGATGGATCAACATAGATCAACTAAAAACAACTTCTAAACATAAATATAAACACTTAAACACAAAATTTTTCTTAGCATACAAGATCTAGGTTGAGTTTGGGTTTATACCTTCTCTTGTCCAATCTTTGATCCTTGCTCTCTCTTATCATCTGATCTTGATGATCTAAAGGCTTAGTTAGTGATTTGAAACACTTAACAATTTCGGAGGTTTGAGAGAGAGAGAGAGAGAGAGTGAGTGGTGTTAGATAGCTAATAAGAGCTTAATATGTGAACTTTCTCTCTCTCTCTCTCTTATATCATAGATGTAATGAATCCAAGTGTGTGCAGTTGGCAAGATATGGATAAGATTTGATATATAATTTAAGCACACGTGGGATAATCTTAAGTGATGACTCACTAGATCTTGCAAATCTTCTAACTAAATATCTAAGTAAAAAGGGGTATTTTGGACTTTGTACATGAAATTTTAATGGCATACATGGAATTTACATAAAATTTACCAAACCCTTGGGGTTTAACCCTTAGGGTTTAACCTAAGGTTTTAACCCCTAAAGTTTTACAACTTTAGCTTCTAGGATTTTCTAAATTAGGATCTTTTAAAATAGAAAATTAAGATTTTCAAAAATATAATTAGTGTTCCCTAATTATATTAAAGGTTACTAATCACATTAAAGTATACTAATCACTTTAGAGCTTACTAATTTAGGATTAGGGTTTCTAAATTAGGGTTTAGGATTCCCAAATTAAAAATTAGGGTTTCGGCTTTTTTTAGGGTTCCTAACTAACTACGTGTTAGGGTTTCAAATCTTGAGATTAGAGTTTCCAATCCCTTATTAGGGTTTACAAATATTGTACCCTACCCCACCAATCATTGATCAACATTACATACTGATCTGAAACAAACGTACTCATCATTATAATTATTTATTTTATATTTTCAATCAATCCTCCTCCCTAGGACTTAGGGGGTTAGGGTTTTATTCTCTCCATAAAAGCAACTCTACTCTAATTTCTCGGTCAATACACAAATTGACTACTTCTCGATACTCGTATCACACGATACACACGATACAATATTAATAATAATAACGATGTCGATATATATAAATAAAAAAAAAAATTAAATGAAATTTTTTGATTATTCAAAATCCGGGTTATCACATCCACCCCCTTAAAAGGATTCCGTCCTCGGAATCACCGCTTTCTTATTCTCTACAATCTTTTAAAGTTGTATCATCAATTCATTTTTAATATTAATTTGTGTTTCAAATTCTAACACTCAAATTTGAATCTATAAAAGAAAACAATTCAAAAAATAATAACTAACCAAGATTACTCGCGAAATTAATTTTAAATAAATTAATACGAAATCTACCTCCACCTCCTCGAGTCTTAGTCACTACATCTTGCGTCGTCATGTTGAAAGTACGGGCGTT
Source organism: Panax quinquefolius (assembly GCA_020205615.1). Lineage (NCBI taxonomy): Eukaryota > Viridiplantae > Streptophyta > Magnoliopsida > Apiales > Araliaceae > Panax > Panax quinquefolius. The sequence continues at coordinate 59,778 of JAINUW010000708.1, read as the reverse complement.
GGTCTTCCCTGGTTGTCAGAGGTCCTCGAATCGCCAAGGTTCCACCACCGGTCCCTTTGTTGACACTTTCCTTCTCCGCATTCCTTTTTTGACGATTCCATACTATATGATCGGTTGATCCACAAGCAAAACAACCTTGAATTTTCTTGAATTTGGGACAATTGGGTGACATGTGCCCCTCTTGCCCATGCTTATAATAGACTCCTTTTTTCTTTTTAAACAGAGACTCGAGAATGGTTCTTTCCACAGTCGCGCATGGTTCCCTTCCTTTCTATTCTCTTCTTCTTGCTTTACACCCGATTGGGTATTCTCACCCACTTCCTCTTATTATTATTACTACCACCACTTCTTCCACCATCATTGGTCTTCTTCTTCTTCTCCTCTCTGATGAAATCGAGATGCAGACTCTCGCTTCCTCCTTCAAAGAATTAACGCTTTCTCCAACAAAGCCGCGAACGTGTTGATCTGCAATACCGCTACCTTATTGAATATCCCCGCTTTTCATCCGTTCTCAAATCTTCTTTTTTTTTTTTGTCCACACGATGAGGTGCAAATCTTGCTAATTCGTTGAATTTTGCAGCATACTCCAATACTGACATGTTCTCCTGCTTAAGTTCCAAGAACTTAACTTCCATCCGAGCTTGCATACTCGGTGAGAAGTAATTCTCAAAGAACAACTCCTTAAATCTTGTCCACGCTACCACCGTTGTACCAGCTCTTGCCTGATTAGTCTCCCACCAGTAGTTAGCTTCTCCCTTCATTAAGTATGTTGCAAAAGCCGTCTTTTTCTCTTCTACCACTCGCGCAATGACGAACGCTTTCTCCATCTCCTTTACCCAAGTTTGGGCTTCAATCGGATCCGTGGTTCCCTTGAATTCAAAGCGGTCCTACCGCTTTAAAAAGTCCTTGAAGTTAGCCAATCTGTCAATTTTGGTGATTCCTCGCTCTTCCTCTTGCGGAAGAAGCTCTATTCTCCATAGCTTCGGCTATCATATTTTTGCAAAGTTTGCATTGGGTCATCAACTTGACCTCCTTCGTTATTCATCGATTGCTTTCTTCGTTGGTTTTGATTACGTATGCGTCTAGGCGGCATGATCTGATAAAAATCTTATATTAATTTTCTTTCTCTATACAAATTCTTAACACAATAAGAATTCAACACATAGTTCTCATGTAATCGCATATTTATTCAAATAGCACATAGTACATATATAATACTTAACACATATTACTATCCCTTTTAAAATAATTCTAGGATTAACATACTCAACTTTACATAGGAAGCTACAATTTCTCCAACTTTACACAAAAAGTTGCCATTTACCAAATTCACATATCTAATCCTCGTTCATCAAACTTACCACACTTAGGAGTTCAGTAACTTGCCACAATTATATGAGTGTATGAACTTATCCTAGTCAGACCTTTGGCGTCCATTCGCTGAGGGGTTCAAAATATTTCATATAATCATGAGTCATGAACTTACCATAAGTATGAGTTTTAAGAACACACAACTTAATCTTAATCTTATATTCATATAGAAAAGAAAGATTTCATTCATTCAAACATATATATTTATATATGCTTAAACATCATTCTCGATATTATAACACTTACTATTATAAGCTTCTACCAAAAGATACTATTACATATATCTAAGTTGTCTCACCAAACCACTCCCCTCACCATCTTCTTCTTGTTGGGACACTTGTTAAATCAGTGACCCGTTCTTCCACATGAGAAACTTCTTCCTCATATTCGGCTTAGGACAATGCAAAGAAATATGTCCTTCCTTCTTACAATTGAAGCGGACGTTCTTCCACATCATGCATTCTCCCACGTGAGTCTTTCCACACTTCTTTGCAAGCTTGCCTCTTCTTCTTCTTCTTGGGTTTGAATTTTTGAGTTGTCGTTGTTGTTGTTGGCCTCTTTCTCTTCTTCTTTCTTTCTTGTTGGTTCCTTCGGATGATCCACCACCTTCGGTCTTCATCCTCTCCTCTGCGCCTTGCTTCATTCCGTTCTTGATCATTTTTCGCAAACGCCGCCTGCTCTGTCTTCCACAACTCCTCCAAGAGAAATACCTTACTCTCGGAGTTCTGGACTTCTACAGATTAAGGCGATCTTGTTCTCTCCAACTTTGATCTTATTCTTCAACTCCACCTTAGCTTCTTCAGACTCCGCCTCCTCATCACCACTTAGATACATCTCGGGATAATCATCATGATCACTCCCGAGATTGATCATTGGTTCATCTTTCTCCACTTCTTCCACTGACTCGCTTCTGCTCGGCACCTCACTCTCCTCATCTTCGACATGCATTGCGCGACGACGGCCGCATCTCTCATCTCATCTCTCTTCTCCTCCACATCCTCCTAATCGGTTTAAACAACTTGATTAGTACTTCACCAAGACACACTCCTCACTCACTATGTGTCCACTTATCTCACTATCGATACGCTTCTGCAATCCCTCACTTAGTACTCTAAATGAGTATTCTCTATCTCGCTCAGGGTTATAATCCTAGGGTTTTTCCCCACCCCACTTAAGGTTTATAACCTACAGCTTTGATACCAACCTATGACACCCCCAAATCCAGGTTACCTGACCCCCGAATTTGGTGTTCACGATCCACAATATAATACCATCTAACTACCCATTTTAATATAAATAGGAATACATAACTCATTAACATAGATTGTTAATACATAAGTCCCAGGTCTACTAACCTTAACATTACACATACATACCCTTTAGATATACAAAAAAAAGGTTTACAATACAATACACATAATAATAATAATATTGTTCATCATAACTAATTTATAACTATTCCTTTTTTTTTTTTCTTCATCACTTTTTCGCAACTTCGTCCCTAATGAAAAGTTTTATTTATAGCAAGGGTGAGCAACAAGTTTGCTCCATGAGTTAAGAGATATAATAAAAGATATAAAATCAATATCAAACCTCAAACCTCACATTCTCTTCTACTATGATAATAATTCGATAATGAAAGAGTACAACGCTTTCAAGGTTTTCTACGATATTCAAATGAATAATCAAGAATTAATTCTACTGAAATAGCAAAAGTGGAATGTTTTCCAGATTTATCTTTGAAAGCGATCCATTGGATCTTGAACTTCTCTTCTCGAGTAACTATCAAAGTTAAACTTTGATATACCCAGTGTATCGAGATAACCATAAAGATTAAATCATACCCCTCTGCAAGTATATAAAGTGATCGACTTTAGTATACCCTATATTATGCATAATACTTAATCGTACATGCAAAAAAGTAGAATACTACGATCGATAAAATATTCCCTTTATATAAAAGGTTGTTCTTCTCTCGGTCTTAGAATCAAGATTTTGATTTTACAACGAAATATTTGTGATTTCAAATTCTATTTACTTCTCGATCTAGCCAAAATAATTGGCATCGATCATCGATAATAATTTAATTCTCTTCTCTAACCTATCAAGTTCTAGTTCTAACAAATGTTAAATCTAACCGAATAATTGGCTAAGACATTTCTCAACATAATTCGACAATAATAAAAAAGAATTATCTGTCTTCATCAATTCTAGCTTCTACGGATATGTATATCCAACAATATTTATTCTACTAATGTATATATATTATATATATATAATCGATTTGAATTAATTTTTTGAAATTATTAAACATGCACTAACTGCGAATAATCAACAATAATAAATCCTGGGACGTGGTATAATTAGCAATAATAATTAACCACCAATAATAATTAAACAATATTAACTCAAGGTTGAGTTAGGAAACTTGCCTCTTCTTCCATTATTACACATTACTACAATAATAAACTTATCTCGTTTCGTAAGACCTATAACCAATAATATCGGTCTCACAATTAGCACAATAATTTATAACACATAACACTTATAATTCACAATCAAACTTCTCCTAGGCACATTACCACATAGCCACATCGGTGTTTATAACCTAGATAAACACTTATCAAGTCTAACTATTTTGATGCGGTTGGACTTGGTCCATTCTCGGTGATCTGGTCACCACTATCCGACAATTAACACAATTATTGTCAATTAAACTTGGTTTCTAAGCTTCAATATTATTTTAGATAAGTCAAATATCATTTATAATATTTTTTGAAGCTTTTAATAATTTATAAGCAATTATTATAATTTATAATAATTTTTCAAACATCGAATCATTTTTAAATGATTTAATTATCAAATAATCTTATCATTATTAATATTTAATAATATAAAAATATTAATAACATACTTATCAAAATATTAAAGTTATTTTTTAATAACTTAAAATATTTTTTTTAAATCATCAATATTCTACTTAAATGATTTTTAAAGTAATTAAAATCATTTTTTAAATCATCATCATCAAATCATTAATAATCAAATATTAATGAAATTATCATCAAAATATTAAAAAAGTCATTAATTATAACTTAAAATATTTTTAAATCATTTTTCTCATTTTTAAATGATTTTTAAATCAATAAAATCATTTTTAATTCATTTATTTAATATAATAATAATAAATAAATCTAATATTTAATATTAATTTATTAATGAAAAAATCTAAAAATATTAAAATTTATATTTTATAACTTCAAATATTTTTAAACACATTATTCTTATTTAAAATGATTTTTTATAATATTAAATCATTTTTCTCTAATTTATTTAATACACTAATTAAATAAATTAAATATCTTTAATATTTAAATAATTATAAATATTAAAGAAAAATATTCCAAATAATCAAAATTATTTTTCATAATTTAAAATAATTTTTAAAACCATTTTTGGTAATTTTTATAATTTATTTTCTATTTTTAATCATTTTCCGAAAATCGAAAAATAAAAAAATAAAAAATAAAAAATAAAGCCTTTAGCGACACTTATCTCGTCGTCTTAGGTGTTCTTGAGCTTCAAGAACAACACAAAATCGATTATTCAAGTCCCCCTGTTTGACCGACTTAAAATAATTTTTAAATATTTTTTGGCTAACTTAAAAGTCAATCGTAGTAGTACATATGTAATACTACAACATATAAACCATCAACTTGATCAAAACAACAAACATCAAGGAGATATCTCTGCTCTCAAACTTGTTGTCGACCATTTCTGGGTTTTCCGAAAACCGAAAATTCAGTGCAAACTTTTTTAATTATTTTAATCTATAGTTCCAATTTCATGTTTTATGTGTGATCTAAATTGGTTCAAACTTATAGTCCATATGTCAAGGAACAATATAAAAACAACAATCGGGTCCAAAACAACAATAATCACTACAGATTTAAGCAGCGGTCAAACTATAACGTCGAAAAAAGTTGTTCATAAATTTTCGGAAATTCCGAAAAAAAAAAATGCGTGATGAATTGGCTACTTTTGACCATCCATTACAACAATCTGATCTATTTTTATTTAAGAGATCTAAAGACCATGGATCTATAATATATAACTATACTAACACTACAAACTATATTACAAACAACAACAACAAAAAAACAAAAAAACATGATAGATCTAGGGCCTTAAAAAAAATTTGTCGACATTTTTTTTTAATTCTCGGGTTTTCCAGATTTTATGTTAAATCAACGCGTCGTCGGTCAATGGACTTTTGACCTTAAATAAAATAAATTGCATCTAGCTATCTAATGGCTATGATATACCACTTTCTAGATTAAAGACAACCTAACAAACTATAGATCTAACACATAAAATTACAATTACAAAACATTAATATATAAAGATCTAGATCGCGTCGACATTTGCTTGTCGGACCACTTTAAAATTTTCTTGGAACAGTTTTTGAAAAACTTCATTTTTACCCACTTTGATGCTATGGATCCATGATGGATCAACATAGATCAACTAAAAACAACTTATAACATAAATATAAACACTATAAACACAAAATATTTTCTTAGCAGCACAAAGATCTAGGTTGAGTTTGGGTTTATACCTTCTCTTGTCCAATCTTTGATCCTTGCTCTCTCTCCAATCTGATCTTGGTGATCTAAAGGCTTGAAGAGTGACCCAAAACACTTAACAATTTCGTGGGTTTAGGTGAGAGAGAGAGAGTGGGTTGTTGTGTTAGATAGCTAATGAGCTTAATATGTGAACTTTCTCTCTCTAGATCTCTTATATCATAGATGTAATGAATCCAAGTGTGCAAGTTGGCAAGATATGGATAAGATTTGATATAAATTTAAGCACATGGGATAATCTCAAGTGATGACTCACTAGATCTTGCAAATCTTCTAACTAAATATCTAAGTAAAGGGGTACTTTGGACTTTGTACATGAAATTTTAATGGCATACATGGAATTTACCAAACCCTTAGGGTTTAACCCTAAGGTTTTAACCCTAAAGTTTTTTACAACTTTTTAGCTTCTAGGATTTTCTAAATTAGGATCTTTAAAATAGAAAATTAAGATTTTCAAAAATATAATTAGTGTTCCCTAATTATATTAAAGGTTACTAATCACATTAAAGTATACTAATCACTTTAGAGCTTACTAATTAGGATTAGGGTTTCCTAATTAGGGTTTAGGATTCCCAAATTTTAAATTAGGGTTTCTCAGCTTTCGATTAGGGTTCCTAACTACGCGTTAGGGTTTTAAATCTTGAGATTAGAGTTTCCAATCCCTTATTAGGGTTTATAAATATCGTACCCTACCCGACCAATCATTGATCAACATTCTATACAAGATCTGAAACACGTACTCATCAGTATAATTATTTAAATTATATTTTCAATCGAATCCTATCCCACTTAGGGTTAGGGTTTCTATTCTCCGTTAAACACAACTCTACTCTAATTTCTCAATCAATACACAAATTGACTACTTCCATCATAATTATTGATACATTATTTTACAAAATGGTGAGGACTACTAAACAACTCTCTAGAACCTTCATTCCATACCCCACTAGTACTCGCTACATTCTCGCCTCCCGAGAAGAAAAATGGAACAAAAAGGAAAAGGGTGAGCTCAACTAGCCCAAAGAAAGAATATTATGACTAAGATAATATACAACAAATTATTGTTAGTCTTCAACAGGAAAAATCTAATAGAATACAATAGACAACAAATTTTAAATCAACAACTGCAGTGAAACAACAATTCATTAGAAGAGTTTAGTAAAGAATGCAAACTACTATCTTCTATGTATGAATTTAAAAGTTCATCGTCGATATTTTATCCTCAGAACATCAATCAATATATATCTGAATCAAATATTCATCTTTGCACTACAAAGCCAAAGATATTCATCACCGGTCATGTTCATCTAAACATCTGCTCATCTTTGTACTACGGGCCAAAGATATTCATCAAGAAAATTCATCTTTGCACTACAGGCCAAAGATATTCAAGAATATCATCATTTAAGACTCGATGATGATGAAAATATTTCAAAGAAAACGAATCCAAAGGAACAAAAGAACAATATTAAGGATTCGTATTTTAAACAATCCAAGTTCAAAAATACTTCATAAGTAATCAGAGTGGAGAGTAAAATTCAAGAATGATCAAAACATGGATACAATCAAAGCTAGTATCCACAATAGATATTTTAGACGAAAAGAAAAATTTTCATTTTTCTAATGAATAGTGTCGTGATTCGTGAATAGTGCCGTATACGTGAATAGTGCCGTATACGTGAATAGTAACTCCGACACCAAAAGATAGAAATTCCACAAAAAACATCTTCACGCTTCATGAATAGTACTAGTGAAATAGTAACTCGTGAATAGTAACTCATGAATAGTAACTCGTGAATAAGAACTCATGAATAGTAACCCGACATGAAAAAGTTCCAAATTTGATAAAAAGTTCCAACCAATATTTCAAAGATAATGATATTGAAGAAATAATATCATTTGAGAAGAAAATAACATCCCTTACCTCGAAAGACAAGATTTAGTTGAAACACCTGATATAAAGGCTATGACTTGAACTTGCAGACCGTATAGCAATACTCAAGTATACTCAAAATACTCACAAGAATACGCTCGATAATATAGAGAGAGAAAATTTCAGTTTCTGGTGTGATTTTCAATTCTAACCTAAGCACCCTATTTATAGAAAAATGCTTAGAACACCAAAGTAGAAAATTGAATATAATAATATTATTTATAAACAAAATTCCTTAGCCCACCTTTGAAATCTGATTTCAGCCATAGCACATGTTAAATGAGGTTCACAAACTCACCAAAAACGTTTTTCTCAAAATAATTAATTATAACTCCCAAAAATCAATTATTTCGGAACTCCGGAACTTCAATAATTCATAATAAATAGCCCTTTTATCAAAAAATTCGAATCTCGCGAGTTTTTATAGGAAATTCAATTCTCTACAACTTTGCAGAAGAAAGTTTTTCCAAATTCCAAACAGAAATTAACCGAAATCCACAAACCAAGCGATTTTACAAAGCTATAATCAAATTTCTATCGATAATTGTGTCCACCAACACACAAAACATGTGTTAAACATTTAATGCCACAAAATACTCTTCCTCCTCATATACTTATATATTCCACATTCATTGTAAAAATATCACCATTAATATATTATTAAAATAATATATTTAAATGAATTATTTTATCAGAAAAAGATAAAATATTAATTTTCAACAATTGTCACATTAAAAATTTTCTCCATCTATATCCACATAAAATCAATATTTTTCTCATCATATAAATCAATAATTTATTATTCACAAATAATATTACAGAATCACAATCTCGGCAACCAGTGCCGCTCCTCAGAAAGAGAGGGGCTTTCCAATAAGAATTTCTCCTCATCATGCCAAGAATTAGGTGACCAAACCTCTCCTTAGATGTAACTTCTCTAGACATTGCCAATAATGTTATCTAATAATATTATTCAGATAATATGAATTATTGCTCCAATAATGGAAAATACTATGTAATGACAATTTATTGAAACAACAAGAATATAAAATATCAATGCGCAAAGAATTATTGAATCAATAAAATAAAATAATCGAATAGTAATTATCGTGAACAATTATTGAGTAGTGTCTTCTTACGTAAGAATCAATAATTGGTGCAATACCGTAATGCTACTTCTTTCAACAACGCGTATTAGTGTGTTTTAACCACCGAGAGTATTCCAACAAGATATTAATTCTGAATAACCACGCCAAGTTATTTATAAACAACTTATATTTGTCGTTTTCTTCATCCAATCGCTTTCGCTATGGGCCCACAAAAGACTCGCCGTCAGCATTTAATATTCCCCGACAAGATATTAATATTCCACGACCAAACGAATATTCCCTACGATAATGAATATTTTATCACCACTTGCTTATTTAAAATATTTATGATTTTACCCATAAATAACCACATTAAACAAATCCACCCTTACTATTTCAAAATAATAAATAAAGGAAATTCCTTTTTATTTAAAAAATTTCGGGGTCTTACAATAAATATTTAATAAAAAAAATTATTCATGAAATTTGGATTATTCGAAATCCCAGGTTATCACATCCACCCCTCCTTAAAAGGATTTTGTCCTCGGAATCACCGCTTTCTTATTCTCTACAATCTTTTAAAGTTGTATCATTAATTCATTTTTAACAACACAGTATTAATTTGTGTTTCAAATTCTAACCTGTGACTTGAATCTATAAAAGAAAATAATTCACAACAATAACTAACCAAGATTACTCGCGTAATTAAATTTCTAAACGAAATCGTTACACCTTACCACCTCCTAAGTAGTAACTACATCTTGTGTCGTCATGTTGAAAATGTACAGTAGTTGGTCTTCCCAGTTGTGTGCGAGTCCTCGAATCGCCAATGTTCCACCACCAGTCCGTTGTTGACACTTTCCTTCTCCGCATTCCTTTTGGACAGCCTCAATCTTATATGATCATTGATCCACAAGTAAAACAACCTTGAATTTTCTTCTGATTTGGGACAATTGGGTGACATGTGCCCCTCTTTCACATGAGTTATAGCATTCCTTTCTTCTTTAAAGAGACTCCATAATGGTTCTTCTTTCAGTCGTGCATGGTTCCCTTCATTTCCTATTCTCTTCACCTTGCTACCCGATCAGGTATTCTCACCCACTTCCTCTTATTCTGATTACTACCACCACTGCTTCCACCATCATTGGTCTTCTTCTTCTTCTCCTGATGAAATCGAGATGCAGCCTCGCTTCCTCCTTCAGCAATTAACGCTTTCTCCAACAAAGCCGCGAACGTGTTGATCTGTAATACCGCTACCTTATTGAATATCCCCGGCTTCAGTCCATTCTCAAATCTTCTCGCTTTTCTTGCTTCTGTGTCCACCTGATGAGGTGCAAATCTTGCTAATTCGTTGAATTTGGCAAAGATACTCGATCTGATATATATTCTCCTGCTTAAGTTCCAAGAACTTAACTTCCATCCGAGCTTGTATACTCGGTGAGAAGTAATTTTCAAAGAACAACTCCTTAAATCTTGTCCACGCTACCACCGCTGTACCAGCTCTTGCCTGATTAGTCTCCCACTAGTAGTTAGCTTTTCCCTTCATTAAGTATGTTGTAAACGCCGTCTTTTTCTCTTCTACCACTCGCGCAATGACGAACGCTTTCTCCATCTCCTTTTACCCAAGTTTGGGCTTCAATCAGATCCGTGGTTCCCTTGAATTCAGGCTGTCCTACTTCCTTAAAGTCCTTGAAGTTAGCCAATCTGTTAGCTGGCTGATTCCTCGCTCTTCCTCTTGCAGAAGAAGCTCTATTCTCCATAGCTTTGGCTATCATATTTGCAAAGTTTTGCATTGGGTCAACTTGACCTCCTTCATTATTCACCGACTGCACTTCTCGTTTGTTTCGATTCTGTCGTCTAGGCGGCATGATCTGATAAAAATCTTATATAAATTTTCTTCCTCCATACAAATTCTTAACACAATAAGAATTCAACACATAGTTCTCATGTAATCGCATATTTATTCAAAAAGCACATAGTACATATAGTACTTAACAGATATTACTATCCCTTTTTAAAATAATTCTAGGATTAACATACTCAACTTTACATAGGAACTATAATTTCTCCAACTTTATACAAAAAGTTGCCATTTACCAAATTCACATATCTAATCCTCGTTCATCAAACTTACCACACTTAGGAGTTCAGTAACTTTCCACAATTATATGAGTGTATGAACTTATCCTAGTCAGACCTTTGGCGTCCATTCGCTGAGGGGTTCAAAATATTTCATATAATCATGAGTCACGAGCTTACCGTAAGTATGAGTTTTAAGAACACACAACTTAATCTTAATCTTTTATTCATATAGAAAATTAAGATTTCATTCGTTCAAACATATATACTTACATATGCTTAAACATCATTCTCAATATTATAACACTTACTATCATAAGCTTCTACCAAAAGATACTATTACATATATCTAAGTTGTCTACCGACCACTCCCTTCACCAGTCTTCTTCTTGTTGGGACACTTGTTAAATCCGTGACCCGTTCTTTTACATGAGAAACACTACCTCATATTCGGCTTAGGACAATGCAAAGAAATATGTCCTTCTTGCTTACAGTTGAAGCAGACGTTCTTCCACATCATGCATTCTCCCCCGTGAGTCTTCCCACACTTGCTACAGGCTTGCCTCTTCTTCGGGTTTGAATTTTCAGAGTTATCGTTGTTGTTGGCCCTCTTTCTCTTCTTCTTGTCTTTCTTACTGGTTCCTTCAGATGATCCACCACCTTCAGTCTTCATCCTCTCTACTGCGTCTTTCACTGCTCCGCTTCTTCACTCATTTCACAGAACGCCTGCTCGCCTTCCACAACTCCTCCAAGAGAAATACCTTACTCCGGAGTTCCTAGACTTCTATAGTTAACTGTTCTTGTTCTCAACCTTTGATCTTATTCTTCAACTCCACCTTAGCTTCTTCAGACTCCGCCTCCTCATCACCACTTAGATACATCTCGGGATAATCATCATGATCACTCCCGAGATTGATCATTGGTTCATCTTTCTCCACTTCTTCCATCGACTCGCTCATACCGGCACCTCGCCATCATCGCACTGTGCAAAGCGTAAATACCGCATCTCCGTACTTATCTTATCTTCTCCTGACATCCTACAATCAGTTTAAACAACTTGATTAATACTTCACCAGTACACACTCCTCACACTATGTGTCCACTTATCTCACTATCGATACGCTTCTGTAATCCCTCACTTAGTACTCTAAATAAGTATTCTCTATCTCGTTCAGGGTTATAATCCTAGGATTTTTTCCCACCCCACTTAAGGTTTATAACCTATAGCTTTGATACCAACCTGTGACGCCCTCAAATCTGGGTTACCTAACCCCCGAGTTTGGTGTTCACGATTCAAAATATAATACCATCTAACTACCCATTTTAATATAAATAGGAATACACAACTCATTAACATAGATTGTTAAAACATAATTCCCAGGTCTACTAACCTTAACATTACAGACATACACCTTTAGATATACAAAAAGGGTTTACAATACAATACAACATAATAATAATATTGTTCATTATAACTAATTCATAACTATTCCTTTTCCTTTGTTCTTCTTCAAGCATCGACTTCTCGAAACTTCGTCCCTAGTCAAAAGTTTTATTTATAAAGCAATCATGTGAGCAACAAGTTTGCTTCGCAAGTTACGAGATACAATAAAGATATAAAAATCAATATAAAACCTTCTCACATTCTACGCAACAATAATTCGATAATGAAAGAGTACAACGCTTTCAAGGTTTTCTACGATATTTAAATGAATAATCAAGAATTAATTCTACGAAATAGCAAAGTGGAATGTTTTCCTGATTTATGCTGAGCGATCCATTGGATCTTGAACTTCTCTTCTCGAGTAACTAAGAAAGATAAACTTTGATATACCTAGGTGTATCAGATAACCATAAAGATTAAATCATACCCCTCTGCAAGTATATAAAGTGATCAGCTTTAGTTTACCCTATATTATGCATAATACTTAATCGCGCGCAAAGGCCGAATACTCGATCGATAAAATATTCCCTTTATATAAAAGGTTGTTCTTCTTAGTCTTAGAATCAAGATTTTGATTTTACAACGAAATACTGTGATTTCAAATTCTATTTACTTCTCGATCTAGCCGAAATAATTGGCATCGATCTTTCAATAATAATTTAATTCTCTTCTCGAACCTATCAAGTTCTAACAAATGTTCGTCTAACCAAAATAATTGGCTAAGACATTTCTCAACATAATTCGACAATAAACAGGAATTATCTATACTGTTAATTCTAGCTTCTACGGATATGTATATCCAACAACAGTTATTCTACGAATGTATATATATATATTCTAAATCAGTAATTCAATTTGAATTATTAAGCATGCACTAACTACGAATAATCAACAGTAAATCCCTGAACGTGGTCTAATTAGCAATAATTAACCACCAATAATAATTAAAAAAATATTAACTCAAGGTTGAGTTAGGGAACTTGCCTCTTCCGCTGATTACAGCTACACAATAAACTTATCTGCTTTCGAAAGACCTATAACCAATAATATCGGTCTAACAATTAGCACAATCATTTTATAACACATAACACTGTAATTCACAGTCAAACTTTCCCTAGGCACATTCCCACATAGCCACATCAATGTTTATAACCTAGATAAACCCTTATCAAGTCTAACTATTTCGATCTGGTTGGACTTCGGTCCGTTCTCGGTGATCTGGTCACCCTATCCAACACTTAACACAGCTATTGTCAATTAAACTCGATTTCTAAGCTTCAATATTCTTTTAGATAAGTCAAATATCATTTATAATATTTTTAGGAAGCTTTTAATAATTCATAAGCAATTATTATAATTTATAATAATTTTTCAAACATTGGAATCATTTTTAAATGATTTAATTATCAAATAATCTCATCATTATTAATATTTAATGATATAAAAATATTAATAACATACTTGTCAAAATATTAAAGTTATTTTTAATAACTTAAAATATTTTTAAATCATAAATATTCTACTTAAATAATTTTTAAAGTAATTAAAATCATTTTAAATCATCACCATTAATAATCAAATATTAATGAAATTATCATCAAAATATTAAAAGTCATTAATTATAACTTAAAATATTTTTAAATCATTTTTCTCATTTTTAAATGATTTTTAAATCAATAAAATCATTTTTAATTAATTTATTTAATATAACAATTAAATAAATCTAATATCATTAATATTAATTTATTAATGAAAATTCTCTAAAAATATTAAAAGTTACATTTTATAACTCAAAATATTTTTAAATACTTTATTCTTATTTAAAATGATTTTTCATAATAATAAATCATTTTTCTCTAATTTATTTAATACACTAATTAAATCAATTAAATACCTTTAATATTTAAATAATCATAAATATTAAAGAAAAATATTCCAAATAGTCAGAAATTATTTTTCATAATTTAAAATAATTTTTAAATCTATTTTTGGTAATTTTTATAATTTATTTTCTATTTTTAAGTAATTTCCGGAAAAATCAGAAAATAAATAAATAGGAACCGTCGCTAAAGCCTTTAGCGGCACAAATCTGTCATATTAGGTGTTCTTGGCTCAAGAACACTGACAAAGTCAGTGTTTAAGGTCCCCTGTTTGACCGAGAATAATTCTTTGATTAATAGGATTCCGGGTTAAGTTAAACCTCAGTCGTGTAGTACTCATGTAGCACTACAACATACAATAAACTCTTTGATCAAACAACAAACATACGAGGAGATCTATGCAATCAAACTCGTTGTCAGAACATTTCTAGGTTTCCAGAAACCTAGATAGTTCGACCAGTCACTTTCAAGGCCGATTTAATCCAAGTTCCAAACATGTTTTATGTGATCTAAATGTTCAAACTTATTGTCCATACGTCAAGGAACAATATTAAACAACAACTAGGTCCAATAACATAACAATCACACTGTACTAAGCGGTCAAACTATAACAGAAAACTTGCTCATAGACTTTTTGGAAATTTCCTGAAATATAAAAACAGTCTCGGATGGCTACTTTGACCATCCATTAAAACCAATCCATTTGATGTTTATGGAATATAAAGGCATGTACTTGGAGTACATATTACAGGCTACAATTTTGTCACAAAAACAACATCAAACAACATCAAAATATGTCAGATCTAGACCGTTAAAAAGCTGTCAGACAAGGTTTTTACAATTCTGGGCTGCCCAGATTTGTGCTTGGTCAACGTCGGTCAACCGACTTTGACCGTGAATAAAATGCAATCTAGTTATTCAAACATCGTGGGGCTGACTACAAGAAAAAGGGCCATCTCATGATTAATGATATCAATCGCGCTCTATCTCGTCACCGATAATAGTATTAGCGATCGCTATCTCGCGAATCGAAAAGAAATCTAGTCGCTAGAGATCAACATCGCCGACGCGGTCACGACGGTCATTGAGAAGAATTTCCCCAAAAATTTGGTGCGAAACTTCACAAGAATAATCGATATCAAATAATCGCTAGCGGCCGCTAATATGTCCACATCATTAAAAACTAGCGACCGCACGCGTCACGATGATGGCGGGTCACCGATTCTTATAACCCGAATCGATTCGTGCATTCGCTCAAACCAAATGACAAGGAAAAAAAAGAGGAGAAACTCGACGAGGGAGAAGAGGGAGTAGGGGAGAAGAGAAGAGAACCACCAACATTCTACCGACGCCGACGCCTTCACCATCACCGCATTCACCGCTTCAGAACCCCTTTAATCTTCCTTTCATAATTTATCAGATATTACAATCTTCCTTTCACAATTTTTTACTTTCTTCGCTCCAAAATTACGGGTAAATCGATATGAAGACCGATTTACTTTATCAGATGTTATGGGTATATTCGCTCCAAAATTATGGGTATATTATGGGTAGCTCATATTTTGTTGAGACCCATTTTGTCGAGAAGTTCATATTTCCTTATGAATAGGAAGAAATTCATATTTTGTTAGTAATCGACTTTCGGTAGTCGATATGAAGAAATTTTATTTTGATAGTAATCGATTTTGTCGAGAGAAGTTCATATATACTTCCAATTAAGTCGCTTTTGAGTATACTAGTTTAATTTGCATTATTATATCGGGAATTTGTATATTTCTCTTGTTTGTGTCTTCGGGTGCCTAGAAATGACTTTTATATACATGTCGTCGCGTATGTGGCTAGTCCATATTATAGGGAGACTCGCTAATTTTTTTTATTAGCTCAGTAGTCATAACATTTATACTATTAACGAGCCTATTGTTGATCCACTAGAGCCTATTAAGGGCTATTGAGTCGATGGGTCACTTGGGGCAACGAGGCCACACGAGGCCACGCCAAGCTTAGCTAAGCTCACTCAGGCCAAGCCAAGCTCGTTGTTAGTACGGTAAGCTATCAAATCAAGTAAGCAAAATAAAGCAAAGGTTAGGGAACCGTTAGTAACAATGAGAAGGTAACTAGACCACATGGTCAATAAAGAGACTGCTTATCTTTTTTTAACAAGGGTATTTAACACTTATGTATATAAGAATAAAGCTACAAAATGTTATAGTGGTTTATAAATTGCTCAACCAAGTTATGATGCTTACAAGTATGCTCAAGTCATATGGTTACAAGTATGCTCAAGTCATATGTTAATTAACATTTATAATGTTGTCTCGTAGGGTACCGTGGAATCATGGACCTCTATTCGCATCAGAGTTGGATGGCACGACGAAAGTCAAGTGCCCATATAGTGCTACAAATTGAATTTAGAGTCGGCTGCCAAGTGTTTTTTGAGTATGCGATAGTCACCCGTAATGTATGAATGGTAAGTCGCAGATACGATGTCCATGTTTAAAGTGTAAGAATGTAAATTATATGGATGTAGAGACACGGTAAACTATCATTTACTTGTTTCGGGTTCATGAGAAATTACGAAGAATGCCAGTGGGCACACGGGCAGAGAAGAGATGGTGGTGTCACACAAGTACACACCGGGCAAGAGTACTCATCGTATTTGAATGAAATGGTCCATGATATCATAGGCCGATTTTGATCGGGAGCAAGGCAGAGAGCAACCTATGAATTCTGATGCCAAAGACTTTTTAAGTTGTTAGACGAGGGTAAAGAAGCCATCAGGGTATGGTTGCACCAAACACACTACATCATCTCAGCAGTATGCTACATTACTTAACATCAAGGTCGATCACAACACGAGCCATGAGTGTTTTGAGTCACTCTTGAAGGCAATTAAGAGTATGTTGCCTCGACTTGGAGAAATTACCCGTAACTATTACTTTTGTAAGAAAATGGTGAAGAAGTCAGGTCTTGATACCAAAAGATCGATGCATGTCCCAACGATCGCATGTTGTTTTATAAGGAAAATGAACAGATGACAAGGTGCACGCTTTTGCGCAAATATGATCGCTTAGGCCTAATAAAGAGGGTGTGACTACAAAAAATCAAGTATACCGCTTAAGATTCTAAGGTATTTTCCAATAACACATCGACTAAAAAGATTGTACATGTCTTCAAGATCACCAAACATACGAAGTCAGTATGCGAAATCTCCAAATAAAGATGGAGAACTAAATCATCCCGCAGATGCAAAAGCTTGGAAAGATTTCAACTTAGCACATCCCGAATTTGCATTGAACCTAGAATGTGAGGCTTGGATTGTCCACCGATGGTTTCAACTGCTTGGCCACTCAAATTGCTCCGCACTATGTCAGTTCTCGCGATTGTTATCTGCATAACTCGCTTCCTCGATGTGTAAAATGAAAAATGCCATACTTATTTCTTTTTCACTCATGATTCCCGGTCCTAAGAGTCCCGGAAAGAACTTAGATGTTTACTTGAGACCTCTTATGTACGAAAGTTAAAGGTATCAGGGGAGGATGGAGTACGATTTGGGATGTTGCAACGAAAACAAATTTCAACCTTAGGGCAAATAAGCATGTGGACTATAAGTGACTTCCCAAATTTTATGGTATGTTAATGGATGGAGTACACACGGAAGTTGGTTTGTCCGTATTGTATGGAGCATACAAAGTCGCTTAATCTATCAAAAGGTCGAAAGCCTTGTTGGTTTGATCACATCGCTTGCTTCTACCGGTAGATCACCCGCTTCAAGAAATAGAGAACACTTCAGAAAGGGAAAGTAGATAATGATATGCCCGCACCACATTGTCTTCGAACGGAGATGCGAGATCGTGTGATGAGATTGCCGGCTATCCCATTTGGTAAGGTTGATGCGACAAACATAATCAATGGGTTCGTGAATCTCATAACCGGGTTCTAGAGAAGCATCTTTTGGGAATCGCCTTATCGGGTCTACAAATTTGATTCGGCTATAATCTAGATGTGATGCATATTGAGAAGAATGTGTTCGACAATGTGTTTAACACGTGATGAATGTTACGGAAAACAAAAGATAACGATAAGGCACGCTTGGACATGAAAGATATTTGTAAGTCATTCCCGGATTAGAACTTTATGAATCTCCTAATGGTAAGATTGTCAAACCGCATGCAAGGTACACATCATCCAAAAAGCAAGTCAAGATGTGTGCACATGGGTTAAGTCTCCGAAACTACCAGATGGATATGCGCCAAACATTGCAAGGTGTGTTACGGTGGAAATTGCAAGGGATGAAGAGTCACGACCGCCATGTGTTCATGGAGAGACTCATGCCTATAAAGATTTCGGATCCGCTGATAAACCAATATGGGATGCTTGACGGATCTTAGTCGCTTTCTTCAAAGACTTGTGTTCAAAATCATCAATGAGAAGGACATGTTTGTACTTGAGAAGAACATCATAGAGATCACGTAAACCGGAAAAAATATTCCCACCGGTTTTTTTTCGACTCCACGGAGCATTTGCAAAATCCATCTTCCCTATGAAGCTCGTGGTCAGGGGTCCAGCTAATATAGATGGATGTACCCTTTCGAGAGGGTGATGGGAAACCTTAAGAGGAAGGTGAAGAATAGAGCTTATGTCGAGGGGTCGATATGCGAGGCATACAGCTTTTGATGAGATATCTACGCTTGTCTCGCATCATTTTCCTGGACGTAAGTCTCGACAAAGGCCAATCGAGTATCGAGACACGATGATGGGGGAAATGTTGAACTAAATGGTCGGCTCTCTCAGATTTGGTCTATCTAGCCGCTTTTTATGGAAAAGGGAAGCGATATTCCTCTCTCGAGCAAGAAGAATTACATGCCGCATATACTTACATTCTTCTCAATTGTGAGGAGATCGATTTAATTTGTGAGGTACACATGTAAACTTGATATTTTATCTTTTAAGTTGAAAATTTATTCTAATATGTTAATGTTTATAACATGGTATAGATTGTACGATGACGAAGTTAAAAGTGAAGCATGCCGATAAACCGATAAAGATATTCAAATCAATCGATAAAACTTTTGCACTTTGCTAAAGGACAAAGTAAGTTCAATTTTTAAGCAACGAGTGTATATATATATATATATATATATATATCCATATGTTAACTATGACTTCATTTAATAAGATGGAGTTTTTGTAGGCTTGAATCGAGGGATCAACGATTCCTATTAATGTACAAGTCCTAGCTATGGGACCGCATAAGGATCAAGTCACCGCAATGGTTACAAAATAAATGGTCAGTGAATTTCACACAAAGGCATACGGGCGCCAAAAAGAACAACGAACTCGAGTGTGTGTCCAAGGAGATTGTTACAATGAGCTTGGTCGTGCCTTTTTATGGGGAGTTGAGGAAATCGTAGAGTCACGTGCACAAGGGCACGACGGGGTCATATTCACTTGTTCAAGTGCCGCTGGTTTGATTCGTAAAAGGGATACGTGTCGATGCATACGGAATCGCCGATATCGACCTCCATAGTCTCACAGATCTAACGAACCGCTTGTTTTACCAACTCAAACAAAGACAAGTATACTACACTCCTAGTCCCGTTAGAAAAGGGATAATCGCCACACAGTCGGGCAAGTCAGTAATTTATACTCCCGCCAGAGTAGTCGTAGAATTAGTCGATGGGGAGATTTACCAAGAGAAGATGCTTCATAGTCGACTATAATAAATGTGGAGGACGACAAATGAAGTAATCCAGCTAGATGGTGGAGATGAACCACATGAATTAGATCCCGAGTCAATACTTGTGTCGATGACATCGATATCGAGGAGAAGAGTTATCGATCGAATCGACATACGTAATCAAGCGTATGATGGTTATGAATCAAGCAACACGATACAAGATGATTCTCAATCGTATATCGACACTTGAACTCATGAAATGTATGTTTAGCAATACATGTTTTTTATATCATCATCATGTTTATGTACTAAACTATTTAAATGCAACTTTTGTTTATTGTCATTTTATATTCATATATATACATGTTTATATCAATCGCTATGTTTATGTATTAAACTATTTTATTATTTTGTTAATTACAGGTGATCAAGGAGGGATGACGCTACATAACCTTGTACTTGTATATTCATTATTCGATGTTTGTATATATGTTACTTAAACAAGTTTTGAAATGTTATTATATTTATTCAAATCATATTGGTTTTAAAGGTTTATATACTAGTTCGTGTATGTGTTGGGGACGATGGATGTTTATATTGTTTCAGATGTTGTTTATCTTGGTGTGTATGTGTGTTAATTAATTATATTAAATTATTAAATCTCTAATTAATAAATAAATTAATTAGAGTACCATCATGCTTAATTAAATAATTCATTTAATTTAATAAGTCACATAATTACATACTTGATAATAAAAACTCTCTACATTAATTTAATAAATGTAACACATATAATTAAATTAATCTACCACAATTAAGGCAATTAATTATTTAATCTAATAATTAAATCATCGAAAAATATTTATTTAATTCAATAAATATTAAAATTAATTACAAAATTCTCGTCATCACATCTTTTCCCTTTAAAAGGATTCTCGTCCCCGTAATCACGACTCAATAAATTCACCTGCTATTCATTCTCTCCCCCCCTACAAAGATTCTGTCCCCGTAATCTGCTATACATAATTAAGTAAATAAATGAGGGTAATTCTTCATCATATTCTCTTCGAGTTCCCACGTAGCTTCACAAATTGTGGTTCCTCCAAATTACCTTAATGTAAGGTATAACTTTATTTCGAGAACTTGTTCTTTTCGATTGACAAATTGGACAGAATTTCTTCGTAAGATAAGTCTTTCTCAAAATGTAGGGGTTCATATTCAATTACATGCTTGTAATCTACCAGAGGGTCGTAATACGTAAACATGGAAGACGCTGTGGACATTCTCGAGTGTTGGAGGTAAGGCTACCTCAGACGCAACTTCTTCGATTCTTCTCAAGATTTCAAAGGGTCCAATGAATCTTGGGCTCAATTTCCTTTCTTTCCTAACTCGATCTTCCCTTCCAGGAGAGACCTTCAAGAAAACATAACCACCGATTCAAACTCGATATTTTTACGATGTGGATCAACAGATTTCTTCCGCCGATCTTGAGCCGCTACCAATCGTGTCTCTGATCACTTTGACTATTTCACGCCGTCTCATTGTACTCAATTCTCGCCCTAGCAATTTTCTTTTTCACCAACTTCATCCCAAAGAAAGTTTTAGTTCTGCACTTTCGCCAGATAACGCTTCAGTAAGGCAAGATGCCTTATACTAGCGTGGTAATCGTTGTTGTTGAACTCTAACTCTACTAACTGGTAGGTGATCATCCCAATTTCCTTTGAAGTCCATCACACAAGCTCTCAAAGATATCTTCTAATGTTTGAATCGCTCTCTCACCGTCATCCATCTGCTTGAGGGTGGTAAGTCAGACTCATTCGCAATCATGCACCCATGCATTCCTCAAGACGCTTCCAGAAATTTGATGTGAAGCGCATCTCTATCGAAACAATTGACACCGGCACTGTGTCTCAAACAATCTCTTTCATATATAACCTCGCTAATCGATCTAAGTTGAATCTGATTTTGATTGGAAGGAAGTGTATGGATTTCGCTACCATTAACGATAACCCATATCAAGGTCAGAGTTTTCTCGAGTCGCTTCAAGGCCAACCACGAAGTCCATTGTAATATGTTCCCATTTCCATTCTGGGATTTCTAACGGTTGTAGTAATCCACTCTGGCCTCCGATGTTCTCGCTTTTACTTTCTCGACAGTGTCGACACTTGGCAACACATTCTCAACAACATCGCTTCAAATTCGGCCACCGTAAATGTTGTCAAGATCTTGATACATCTTTGTACTACCAGGGTGAATCAAATATCTCAACTATGAGCCTCACTCGCAATTTCTTCCTTAATTTTCAGGACCGCTAATCCAGATTCTATTTTCAAATCTCAAGATTCCTTCCTTATCCATCTTAAATCTTGGTTCTGTTCCTTCAGATATCTTCTTTGTCACCTTTTTACATTCTTCGTCCTCAAGTCGAGCCTCCTTTACTTTATCTAGTAGAGTCACACCAGATTGCATCCAAATAGCTTCTCATCAATCTCCATAGGATACTTCACTTCCAACTCCAGCTTTCTCCATTTCGTAATTAGCTCCTCCCGAGCGCTTAACATCATCAATTTCTCACGACCCTTTTTCTACTTAAGGCGCTTAAGAACTACATTTGCTTTCCCCGGATGGTATAAAATCTCACAACAGTAATCCTTAATTAATTCCAACCATCTTCTTTCGACGATGTTCAAATCCTTCCGTGTAAAAATATATTTTACTCTTGTGGTCCGTATATATTTCACACTTCTCCCCATATAGATAGTGCCTCCAAATTTTTAGAGCAAAAACAATCGCAGCTTAACTCCAAATCATGGCTCCTGCAACCCTTCTCGTAATCCTTCAATCGTCGTGATGCATACGCAATGACTTTTGCCATTTTGCATCAAGACACACCTAAGTCCTTTATGCGATGCATCACTATAAACAACAAAATTTCCTCAGATCCTCCTAAGAGATAACACAGGGCCGTACTCAACCTCTTCTTCAATTCTTGAAAACTTTCTCACACTTATCCGCCCAAACAAATTTCACAAATTTTTTCGAGTTAAATTCGCTAACTGAGTTGCGATCTTGGAAAAGTCTTGTATGAACCTTCTATAATATCCTCGCCAATCCAAGAAAACTTCAGATTCGATGGCGCCCTCTACCGATCCCAGCTTAATCACGGCTTCGACTTTTTGATGGATCTACCAAATTTCGCTTTTATCGATCACGCGCCCAAGAAATTGCACTCGCTCAATCCAAAATTCGCATTTCAAAAACTCGGCATACAACTTTTCCCTTCTCAATACTTCCAACGTTAATCTCAAATGCTCTTCGTGTTCTTCTTTGGTTTTCGAATAGACCAAAATGTCATCTATAAATACCACTACTTAACTTGTCCAAAAACCATTGAACACACCATTCATTAGTCCCATAAATGTCGCAGAGCATTCGTAAGACCAAACGACATTACTAAAAATTCAGAGTGACCGTATCGTGTTCTCGAACGCAGCCTTTGGTACATCCTCCTACCTCACCTTCAATTGATGATAACCGCTTCTCAAGTCTATCTTGAAAAGTACCTCGCCCCTTTCAATTGATCAAACAGTCATCGATCCTCAGAAATGGATATCTGTTTAATCGTGACCTTATTCAGGGCCTCTCTGTAGTCAATGCAGAGTCGCATCGATCCATCCTTCTTTTCACAAACAACACCGGCGCCCCCCACTACGATACGCTTGGTTGAATGTACTTCTTCCAACAATTCTTGTAGTTGTACCATTAATTCCTTCATCTCTACCGGTGCCATTCTAGATGGTGCCTTCGATATTGAGCGCTTCCGGCCCAAATCGATTACGAAATCTACCTCTATCCGTGGAAGTCCCGGTAAATCGTCTGAAATACGTCGACGAAGTCCTCACAATCGGTATTTCTTCTACCTTCGATTCTCTTTTCGACTATCGACTATGTAAGCTAAGTATCCTACACAAATTGTTTTAACAACTTCCTCGCTCGCATCATCGCCGACAACTCGCTTGTCTCAGGCGACTTGCTACCATAAAACACAACCTTTGATGGAGTCATAAGGTTAATACGCTTTTTGGCAATCAATTACAAATCTCGTAATTGAATAACCACCATTCCCAAAATAACGCCAAATTCCCGTCAAGTCGAATAGGGATAAGATCTACGCTCATGATATTACCCTTAATATCCACTCTACGCTTCTTAAACACGTACTTAACAGAATTATCTCCTATTCGCAATTTCTATATTCATGGGATATTCCAACTCATCCATAAGCAAATCTAAACTATTAGCAAAGTCTTCTGATATAAAGGAACAAGTAGCACCCTTAATCAAATAAAACATAAGCATTAATTTCATTGATCGAATGATACCGACACCACATCACGAGACCGGATTGCATCCTCGCACCGCCATATTGAAAGTCCCAAGCGGTTTGCATTTGGGTTTGTCATGTTGGTCCGGTGATGGTTAAGGCATTTCCACCGTTATTTCCCCGCTTCTCCTCGATCCTCGACCTTCCCGATCCCTTCTTGGGACAATCTTCGCCGATGGTCCTTCAACCACAAGTAAAACAAGCACCCTTCTTTGGTTTGATGATAGCTTGTGCTATGTGGCCTTCCGGCCCCACAATTGTAGCACACTCTTTTCCTTTCATACAAACTCCCAGATGGGCTTTCCCGCAAGTCGAGCATGCTTCGATTCTTTTCTTCCGACTACCTTGCTAATTCCCTTTGATGAGTCATCGCTCCACCTTTTCTTCGATTGAAATTTCCACCTCGTACACTTCCACCGACCTTGTATTTCCTTCACCTTCACTCTTCTTCTTCTTTCGAAATTGAACGACTCCATCCTTCAAATGAGGATGGCGTGAACTAGACTGGGAACATTTTAATCAAAAATCATCTCTTTAAATCTTTAGTCCACGTAATTATACCTTCACCTCCTCAGAACTTGATACGGGCAAACTTTGCTAATTCATTGCTTAGCCAAGCCACCACGCCATATTTCCTCGCTTCAACTCTAGAAATTGAACTCCATCCGGTTCTCGTGAACTAGTTGGGAAATACATTTCAAAAACATCTCTTTAAATCTCTCCCACGCGGTTTGCTTCCGTCTTCTAAACGCTGCAAAAGCTGCTTCCGGTCTTCTAACCCTAAGAACGCCGAAAACCTTCTCCATTTCCATAACCCACGCTTGAGCCTCGATCGTTCATGGAACTTTGAACTCAAGCGGTCCCACCGCCTGAAAGTCTTTAAACGTTGTGTTTTGTGGAGCTTGCGGTTGATTATTCATGGCTCCAAATAAGAAGTTCACCAACCGCCGAACGGGATTAGCGCTGCATTATTGTTATTTATCGGTCGACTCTTCCCCTTGGTGACGTTGTTGTCTTCTCCTCATGCATTTTTTTCGTTAAATAAACGCTTATTAGAACTTTATTTATTTCTCTAAATAGTTAAGGCATTACTTAACAATTTAACATATTCATTTAACACATCATCTCAAACAACTTGATATATTTTCATTCAAATCAAAAGTTTTAACATTAAACGATAAAGATAACTGCTTTTACATCAACTATCCTCGAATAAAGAATCCACAGATTAAAACATTCAAATATTCTTTCGCTCATAAACATGTCGAATTTTACATCTAAAGACTAATTAAGTTCTTTACATAATTAAGCAAATCATATCACTACTTTGCTAAGGTGTTGAATAGCCTTGCACGCCCTCTTCTAAGATGCGATACATCGTCCCAAATGATCCA
Organism: Panax quinquefolius; assembly: GCA_020205615.1. Lineage (NCBI taxonomy): Eukaryota > Viridiplantae > Streptophyta > Magnoliopsida > Apiales > Araliaceae > Panax > Panax quinquefolius. The sequence continues at coordinate 33,885 of JAINUW010000708.1, read as the reverse complement.
TCATGTACAATGGTAGTCCTTCGAACCGGATTGGGTACCTCAAAACTCGATCTTGGGTTTCATTCATCGCTTTGTTAAGTGTAGAGTACGCTTCCCCAATCTTCGCTTTCTTTGACGACTATCATCCTCTCTCGCATCGATCACTTCGACGCGATTCTCTTACCCAAATTTTCCTCTGCTATGTTCAAATTTTCTGAGGTTTCCTTCGCCCTTCTTTAGTTTCTCTATCTCCTGGCCTTATCTTCAGCCACCCTTCTCATGGACCAAATCCCATTCTACATTTTCCAATGAGAGTGAAGAGTCGAAATCTCCTCTCCTTCTCCTCTAGAGTAATATGTCAATAACCGCCACCAACAAATCTTGGACTTCGCCTCATAACTCCACGCTACTATCAGATAACGGTCATACATCTCAAAGATCAATCGGTGCAGTACCGTGGTAACTCCTCTTCTTCCTCTTCCTTTTCCTCAACAAATTCTCCTCAGATCCTCCTCAGATCGGGCCTCTGCCTCATGCTCCCGACCAACAACAAGGATCAATGGAGATGACTCCTCCGTACTACCGCCTCCCTAACGACACTGAATGTCTCTGGGCCTCCTCCTCTGTTTGCACTATAGGTACACGGGTTCTTCCTCCCCACCTGACTAGCTTCTCCAACATTCGACATCCCCGACACAAAATTTTAAGTTTTAGTTATTAAGTCGTATCATCTAACGATACTTTAACACATAAACACATAAGGTCTTTTATTATCTTCAATGAATTACATAAATTCATTTCTTATAACTCGATAAGAGTTTTCCATCACTATCTTCTTTCTATAAGGCTACTACCTAAGGTTGTTCCCCACCTAAGGTTCATAACCTACAACTCGATATACTAACTTGTGACACCCCAAATCCGGATACTTCAATTCCACGGATTTGGTGTTCATCAGATAAATATCATCTATCTATCTATCCATAATAAATGCAAACCATGCAATAGATAGAAATAATAATAAATCTCCCTTATGGGGTTACATCAACTACATAATAAATACAATCCCAAAGTTACTCTAACCTTAAACATCTCTTCTAATCATAAACAATTAAGTCTTAAACAACATCATTAACTTAAGTCTAACCTAAATACATCATCAAATAAAATAACAAGTCTTCAACACTTGCTAACTTTGCCCTTGCCTTTACTTAGTGGAAGGTTCGTCGCTTTTTTCGTTCTTAATCGCAATGTTATTATTAAGCAAGAGTGAGCACTAATGCCCACAAGTATAATAATGAAATAACAAGATAATAACATGCGAAAAAATCAAAGACATCTTAATAAAAGCTCAACTTTTGAATCAAGAATGAATAACAAGAAACAAAAGAATTCGAGGGTCATAAGACCTCGAACTATGTCCTATGTTATCAAGGGTTATACTTGAAACCTTTAATAAATATAAGACTATGGACCTTTCTACCCGCATTTTGGGGGATCACCCCTTAGTACAACATCGCATGCAATAATATCTTAACGCTAACGATAAGTAAATCCTTTGCGTGGTTGTTCATCTCGCTTGATATTCGAGTCCGCACTCAAAGGAAGTTTGGTTTGGACAATTCATCAAGGGTTCTAAAATTTAGAACGCTTATCAACTATGGACTAGTCAATCAATAAGGGTTCTCTAGTCTAATAAGGTTCAATAATAATGATATTCAAATTGAATAATAATCTCGTAAAGCATACAATAGACAATTATTGTATAATCGAAGTCATGTTTTGAAAAGATAATCAATCTTTAATGTGACAACCGTAATTTTGTAATTTAATTTTAATATTTATTAGATTGAATAAATATTTTCGATGAATTAATTATTAGATTAATTAATTAATTGATGAAGTTGTGATAGATTAATTTAATTATATGTGTTATATTTATTAAATTAATGTGGAGAATTTTATTATTCAAGTATGTGATTATGTGTGCTTATTGAATTAAAAGAAATATATTTAATAAGCCTATGTTATTTCAATTAATTAAATTATTAATTAGAGATTTAATAATTTAATATTATTATTAAATGAGAAATTAAATATATGACTATGTGAATTTATGAGAAGTTATTATATTTTATTTATATTAAATAAGATATTTGATTATTGTTCAAGTGGGTGTGACATGAATTAACTATGTGATAAAGTTTTATTAAATTAAATTGTTTTTGAAACCTATTCTAGCTAGGCAAACATGGCACTAAAGGGAGTTGAGGCCAGTTAACCCATGACTGGGTAACTGACCACCAACGCGTCAGTTATTCATTATTTAGTTTACGTATTCTTTTATTTCTTCTTCATTATTTGCCTAAGTCTATGTTAATGCCAAGATCTTCTGCCACGTCCCAATCACGTAAGACGCCCTGATCCTGCACAGTAAACACGATAAACACCTCAAGCTTCGACTACCGTTCTTGTCAGGGGGATAACTTCAAAGCGAGAGTCAAGAACGTGTTCACAAGGTTATCAAAATGGAGGATTTAATGCCTAGTGTCTTGAGAGAGATGATAATAATTCTTAAGTGTATATGTGATTATGAATGGTAAAAATGTGTGTACATACCTCTTTGTGAAGACTTCCTTGCTAAGCTATACTCTCCTTGCTCGGATTATCGTACACCCACTATTACCCGACACACCCCTTGATCCGATGGGTTCTACCGATCGCATGTAGTTTATCCACCGCTTTTGTCATCTGCTTCTACCACTACCGTATATAATCCCATCCACATTAATGTATGGCAGTGTTCTCTCTAGTCAACCGTCATGCTTTTTCATCATTACAAGTCAAAATAATAGATATTAAAATGTCCAAAGGATCGATCCAATCGAACCGCATCTTATTTTATAAGTCAAAATGAAAATAATAGGATAACTGGGCTCAATGACTTTCATGGTTCAATAATAAAGGCCCAATAGATTAATTAAATGAGTAAGCCCAATCTACCCGGCCCAATGAGAGAAAATATCATGACCCAACAGTCTAGAAAGCATAACAGAGAGAAATACAGAGAAAGAGTTGAGAAGTCAGAGTTGTTAAGAGGATTGTGAGAGTTATCTGAGAAGGAATTCATCTTCCATTAATTATACTCTGGGTAATTCTCCTTCCCAAATTCTATTTTACGTCATTAAGTTTTTATAAGATGGTTTTCAAAGTTTCTGTAAAGCCTCTGTGATTGAGAAAGGAGTAATATTTATGAGTTATTTATGGGTTAAGATGTATCAAATCGTATTTTATATATATTGCATGATTCCATATCATCAGTTTCATAATATTACATCGTATATGATTTCTACAAAATCACAGAGTATGGGTTTTGGCCTTATGGCCTTATACGTGATATTTTATGTATCGAACGATATATTATCCCTAAATTTTACACTCAGATATTATTATGCATGTTGATACGAAGAGACCAAAGTTTAAATAAACGGATTTTGTGTTATAACGAATCCGTAGTGACAATTTTTTCATGTTTTATTTTCAAACCTTCACGAACATCAAGAACAAAGGAAGTAAATGTGTTGATTTTGCAAATTATGTCTCAGAATTTGTTAAAATCACGCTAGATGGGTTAAGTAATCATTATATATGTATTACAATGATTGGTTAAGTCTAAATTGTAAAAATAACTAATTGGAAGTTATGGCCATATTCACGTGTATAATTTTACATGATTGATTTTTTGGTCTAATTTGGCCTTGTTATGTTAATGAATCGCAGAATCATAGAATCGCAGAAAAATGAGCTCGGTAACTTTCATTTCCTGCCATGCTACTAAACTAAATTACCCCGCCTTTACTAAGGTTAAAAAAAAATAATAAAAAAATAATTAAAAAAATAAATATTTGATGAGAATTATTATTAAAATATTTATTAAATAAATTAAATATTTTAATTGAGATATTTATGGAATAAAATAAATATTTGATGAAAACTATTATTAAAATATTTATAAATTAAATATTTTAATTGAGATATTTATGAATAAAATAAATATTTGATGAAAATTATTATTAAAATATTTATCAAATAAATTAAATATTTTAATTGAGATATTTATGGAATAAAATAAATATTCGATGAAAATTATTATAAAATATTTATAAAATAAATTAAATATTTTAATTGAGATATTTATGGAATAAAATAAATATTCTATGAAAATTATTATTAAAATATTTATAAAATAAAGTAAATATTTTAATTGAAATATTTATGGAATAAAATAAATATTCGATGAAAATTATTATGAAATAATTTATTCGAGTGTAATAATAGTAAGAGAATGAAAATATTCTAATTTAATTAAGTAATTAAATTAGAAGGTAATTATTTGTTAAATAAAGTGGAGTTTATATTAAATAATTATGAAAATGTAACTAATGAATGTCGTGAATACATATGGTATGTGTGTAGGATTTGTGGTGAACTAAGTAGTAATCGTTAGCTTCACGACGAGGCAATTTGCCCATGAGTGTTCTGGTTTCCACGGCGATTCTTTACTTCTTCGTTGGTTCGGTTCATTATCGCTTCGTCTGCTTTTGGTTCAAGAGTATATTCAATCAGAATCGGTTCTGGCCATGTCAAGAAGGACCTGGCCGCCATCCGGCTTGGCATCTCTACCGCGCCTTGGTTCTACCTCTTGTCTTCTGAATCTGGGGATGTTGGTTTTGCCGGGTTTTGCCTTCGCCTCCTTCTTGTGGTTTTGGCTTTGCCTACGGGGTTCGGTATAGATGGTTTTGGCCCTCTCCTTCTGGCTCTCGTAGTTCTTCCTATGCTTCAAAGATCCCTTCTACCATCGCAATGTAGTTCGATTCAGTCTTCCCCCCCATTTATTTGGTTGCTTGGTTTCTCCTAATTGGTTGTCTATGTTGTTTAAGGTATCATGCTTGTATTTACTATTGTCCTGCTTAGTATCGCTTTGTTCTTTCATTTGGCTTGGTTGTTAGTCTTTTGTTGTCCATTTTGGGGGTTGTCCCATGTGGTTCTATCAAAAGCTTCTGGGGTATGCCCTTTTCGATTGTATTTTCTCTTCTTTTTCTATATACAAACAAACTTAGCGAAAAAAAAAATTATCTTTACTATTGTTCAAGTTCAATTGTTATATTAAAGATTTATTATCTTTTCAAAGCATGATTCAGTTATACAATAATTGTCCTATTGTATACTTCTTGAGATTATTATTCAAATCGAATATCATTATTGTTGAACCTTATTAGACTAGTGAACTTTATTGATTCAACTAGTCCTTAGTTGATGAACGCTCTAAATTTCGTAACCCTTATTGAATTATCCAAACCAAACTTCCTTTGGTGCGCACTCAATGTCAAACCGAGATGAACAACCCTTCAAAGGGATTTACTTATACGTTGCGTTAAGATATTGTGCACAGTATGGTACTAAGGGCTGATCCCCCTAAGTACGAGAAGAAAGGTCCATAGTCTTATGATCGTTAAAGGTTTCAAGTATAACCCTTGATAACTCTAGACATAGTTCAAGGTCTTATGACCTCGTAATTTTTTTTTTTTTTTTTTTTTATAATGTGGGTTTCCTGATCGCAACCCGACTAATCCCCACCGATATACTGCAGAGCTAGCTTGTTACCCGATCTTGCTTGGAGGTACTGTGGCCACCACGACCATTTCGCCTACATTTGTTGCTAATGGGATCGAATCAACCTCGTAATTCTTTTGATTCTTGTTATTCATTCTTGATTCAAAAGTCGAGCTTTCATTCGAGATGTTTTTGATTTACTCGCATGTTATTATAATTGTTATTTCATTATTATACTTGTGGGCAATAGTGTTCACTCTTGCTTAATAATAACATTGCAAAGAAAGAACGAAAGAACCGGCGAACCTTCCACTAGTAAAGGCAAGGGCAAAGTTAGCAAGTGATGAAGACTTGTTATTTTTATTAGATGATGTATTTATGTTTAAGACTTGAGTTATTGATGTTATTTAAGACTTATTTGTTTATGATTCCAAGATGATGTTTAAGGTTAGTTTAACCTCGGGATTGTATTATTATTATTCAGATGTTGTAACCCTTAAGGGAAGATTTTATTCTATCTATCGCATGGCTTGCATTTATTATGGGTAGATAGATAGATGATATTTGTATGAAGAACACCAAATCCCGTGGAATTGAAGTACCCTTGATTTGGGGTGTCACAAAGTTGTATCAAAGTCGTAAGGTTATGAACCTTAGGTGGGGGAACAACCTTAGGTAGTAGCCTTGTAGGAGATTGAGAACATAGTAGTGGTAAACTCTTATCGAGTTCTAAGAAATGAATTTCTAAATTCATTAAAGATAATAAAAGACTTTATGTGCTTATGTGTTAATCTATGTGTTCGCTAGCACGGATTAGTAACTAAAACTTAAAATTTTGTTGTCGATGTTTGATATTGGAGGAGCTAGTCGAGCCGGGGAGGAGGAGCCCTCATTACCTATAGAGGAGGAGCCCCAGACATTCATGTCGTCAGGAACAACTTGTACAGAGAGAGTCATCTCCGGCGATCACCGTCGTTGGTCGTGAGCATGAGCCGAGACTCGATCCAGAGGAGGATCCCGAGGAAGAGGAAGAAGAAGAGGAAGAAGAGGAGTTCCCACCGAACTCCATTGATGCAGAGATGTATGACGACTCTATGATCGTAACGTAGAGTCAGCAGGATACCGTTGGATTTGATCGAGCAAAGCAAGCAAGTCGTAAGATTGTGATTCTTCACACACGCTTAGGAAACGTGGAGTGGGATCTCGTTCACGAGAAGGGTCGAATTTGAGGATAAGTCCGCAGAAATAAAGAAGTTAAAGAAGGATCTCAAGGAGACCTCGAGAGACTTGCCATAGCGGAGGAGGGTCAAGTACGAGAGTCACGCCGCGTCGATCGCAGTGAAGATGATCGCCATGCGAAGAAGGCTAAACTTTAGGAGACATACTCTATACTACAAAATGCAATGAATGTGGTCCAAGATCGAGTTAGAAGTATCCAATCCAGCTTTGAGGTTCTACCATCATATATGCTAGATCGTAGAACGATGTGCCGCATCATGGAGGAGGAACGAGCAAGGCTATCCAAATACCTTACGATGCATAAAGGATAGAATTTGTTTAATTATGTGAAAGACTTAATTAGTTTTTATATGTAAATTCCGACGTGTTTATGAACGAAAGAATATTTGAATGTTTTAAATCTCGTGGATTCTTTATTCCGTGATAGTTGATGTAAATAGCAGCTTATGCTATCGCTTTAATGTTAAAACTTTGATTTGAATGCAAATATATCAAGTTGTTTGAGATGATGTGTTAAGTGATATGTTAAATTGTTGAGTAATGCCTCAACTATTTAGAGAAATAAATAAAGTTCTAATAAAGCATTTATTTAATAGAAAAGCCATTCAAATGGAAGCGATTCTTCATTCATAAACACGCTTAATTTACATCTAAAACTAATTAAAGCTCTTGAAACATGAAGGAATTAACAAATCGGTGGAATATCACCTTCTAAGTTAAGGTGTGAATAATTTCTGCTACGCCCTCTTCTAAGATGCGATACATCGTCTCCGCGATCCATCATGTACAATGGTAGTCCTTCAAAAGAAGAATCTGATGAAGCGTGTACCTCAAAACTGCGGAAAAGTTGAAGCCTCTCTATTCATTGCCTTGTTAAGTGTTGAAAACGAGTACGCTTCCCCAATCTTCGCTTTTGCAGGCCTTATCATCCTCCGCAGACGATCACCGACGCGATTCTCTTACTCCAAATTTTCCTCTCAAGCTTATGTTCAAATTTCTCCTGAGGTTTCCTTTAGTTCCTTCTTCTTCGCTTTCATCTCCTGCCTTTATCTTCGCTTGCCCTTCTCGGACCAAATCCCATTCTACATTTGCAAGGGATTGTACCGAGAAGGAATCCGGAGTCGAACAAATCTCCTCCCTTCTCCTCTCAGAGGTAATACGCTGAATAACCGCCTACCAAGCAACTCGACTCGTCCTTCAGAATCTCCACGCTACTTTGGCCGATAACGGTCATACATCTCAAAGATCAATCTGCGCCCCCGTGGGTAACTCCTCTTCTTCCTCTTCTCCTCTCTCAACAAATCTCAGATCCTCCGTCAGATCCTCCTCAAGATCAATCGTGGGGCGGTATCATGCTCCCCGACCAACAACGGTGATCATTCTTATGTATTAGATGACGACTCCTCTTCAGGTGACTACCGCTTCCCTTTCAACGACATACGTATTTAATGTCTCGGCTCCTCCTTCTACTTCCAGACTTAGGTAAACAATACACGGGTTCTTCCTCCCAAATAAGGATGAGTTGACTATACCTTCTCCAACATTCGACATCCCCGACACAAAAATTACGATTAAGTTTTAGTTACTAAGTGCACAGAATATTTAATATAACATTTGAACATGAATAATAATAATGATAATTTACTCGAGGTAATTAATAAACTTGAACAATAATGACAAGTAGGGTTAGGAAACTTGCCTCGTCTAAGTAGGCTAAATGATTACTACTTCCGCTCACCACAAATCCTACACACATAACATATGTATTCACGACATTCATTAGTTACATTTTCACTTAATTATTTAATATAAACTTCCACTTTATTTAACAAATCATTACCCTTCTAATTTAATTACTTAATTAAATTAGAATATTTTCATTCTCTTATTATTATTACACTCGAATAAATTATTTCATAATAATTTACATCGAATATTTAATTTATTCCATAATATCTCAATTAAAATATTTAATTTATTTTATAAATATTTTAATAATAATTTTCATCGAATATTTATTTTATTCCATAATATCTCAATTAAAATATTTAATTTATTTTATAAATATTTTAATAATAATTTTCATCGAATATTTATTTTATTCCATAATATCTCAATTAAAATATTTAATTTATTTTATAAATATTTTAATAATAATTTTCATCGAATATTTATTTTATTTCATAAATATCTCGATTAAAATATTTAATTTATTTTATAAATATTTTAATAATAATTTTTATCAAATATTTATTTATTATTATTTATTTATTTTTATTTTTATTTTATTTATTTATTTATTTATTTTGATTGGTAGGAAATAATAATTTAGTTTGGTAATGCCGTAGGAAGCGGGTTACCTGTGCTCATTTTCTCGATTTTTACGTAGTTTTGCGATTCATGAATATAACAAGGCCAAATTAGGCCAAAATCAATCACACGTAAAATTATATACATGAATATGGCCATAACTTCCAATTAGTTATTTTTTTACAATTTAGACTTACCCAATCATTGTAATACATATATAATCATTACTTAACCCATCTAGCATGATTTTTAACAAGTTACAACACATAATTTGCAAAATCAACACATTTACTTTCACCGTTCTTGATGTTCTTGAAGGTTTTGAAAATAAAACATGAAAATTGTCACTACTGGATTCGTTATAACACCAGAATCCGTTTATTTAAATTCTGGTCTCTTCAGTATCAACATGCATAACAACATACAAGTGTAAAATTTAGGATAATATACGATCAATACATAAAATACCACGTATAAGGCCATATGGCCAAAAACCCAAACTCAGTAAATTTTGAAATAGCAAAGTTATCGTATTATGAAACTTATGATATGGTTTACAAAATATATATAATTAAATACGATGTGATGTGCCATAACACATACAAAACCCATAATCATTACTCCTATCTCAATTACAGAGGCTTTACAGTATGAATGAAAGCTATTTTCATAAAACTCAAATAATGTAAAAATAGAATTTGGTTTGGAGAAATTACCCAGAGTATAGATTAAGAAGAGGTGATCCAAGATGATCCTTTCACAATTACCTGATGATTACACACTCACAATATCTCTAATTCTCACAAATTTTCTCTGATAAATTCTCAATCTCTCTCCCTCTCTGCTCTTCCAAACTTAGAATAACAAAAGAAAAGAAAAGAGAACGTCGTATTATAAGAACTCGACTGACGCGCAATAATGGTCAGTTAACCCAGTCATGGGTAACTACTAGTAACCCCCACTAAGGCCATGTTTGGCTAGCATAATAGATTTCAAAACTCCTTTAATTTAATAAAGCTTTATCATATAGTTTAATTCACGTCACACCCACTTGCACAATAATTCTTATATCTTATTTAATATAAATAAAATATAATAACTTCTCATAAATTCACATAGTCATATATTTAATTTTCTCATTAATTAATTATATTAAATTATTAAATCTCTAATTAATAAACAAATTAATTAGAATACCATCATGCTTAATTAAATAATTCATTTAATTCAATAAAGGCGATATAATTACATACTTGATAATAAAAACTCTCTACATTAATTTAATAAATGTAACACATATAATTAAATTAATCTACCACAATTAAATTAATTAATTATTTAATCTAATAATTAAATCATCGAAAAAATATTTATTTAATTCAATAAATATTAAAATTAATTACAAAATTCTCGTTAATACATGAGATACCACTTCCAGATTGAAGACAACCTAACAAACTACCAATCTAACACATAAAACATTACAAAACATGAATAGACAAAGATCAGTGGCGTCTGACATTTGCTTGTCAGACGACTTTGACTGTTCTTGAGCAATTTTTGAAAACTTGAATTTTTACCCACTTTGATGCTATGGATCCATGATGGATCAACATATATCAACTAAAACAACTTCTAACATAAATATAAACATATAAACATTAAATTTTTCTTAGCAACAAAGATCTAGGTTGAGTTTTGGTTTATACCTCTCTTGTCCAATCCTTAATCCTAGCTCTTCTCCACTGATCTTGATGATCTTTAGGCTTGGTTAGTGACTGAAACACTTAGTGATTTCGTGGGTTTAGGTGAGAGAAAGAGTGGGTTGGTGTTAGATAGCTAATGAGCTTAATATGTGAACGTTCTCTCTCCTAGATCTCTTATATCATAGATACAATGAATCTAAGTGTGCAAGTTGGCAAGCATAATAAGATTTGATATAGAATTTAGGCACATGGGATAATCTCAAGTGATGACTCACTAGATCTTGCAAATCTTCTAACTAAATATCTAAGTAAAGGTGTAATTTGGACTTTGTACATGATATTTTAATGGCGTACATGAAATTCCATATTTACCAAACCCTTAGGGTTTAACCCTAAGGCTCTAACCCTAAAGTTTTACAACTTTAGCTTCTAGGATTTTCTAAATTAGGATCTTTAAAATAGAAAATTAAGATTTTCAAAAATATAATTAGTGTTCCTTAATTACATTAAAGGTAACTAAACACATTAAAGTATACTAATCACTTTAGAGCTTACTAATTAGGATTAGAGTTTCCTAATTAGGGTTTAGAATTCCCAAATTAAAAATTAGGATTTTCCAGCTATCGATTAGGGTTACTAACTACGCGTTAGGGTTTTAAATCTTGAGATTAGAGTTTCCAATCCCTTATTAGGGTTTACCAATATTGTACCCTACCCGACCAATCATTGATTAACATTCTATACAGTACAAACACGTACTCATCAGTATAATTATTTCAATTATATTTTTAATTGAATCCCTATCCGGACTTAGGGTTAGGGTTTCTATTCTCCATTAAACACAACTCTACTCTAATTTCTCAGTCAATACATAAATTGACTACTTCTCAATACTTGTATCACAGATACATAGTACAATATTAACATTCAATGTCAATATTTAATAAAAAAAATTATTCGTGAAATTTGGATTATTCGAAATCCCGGGTTATCACATCCACCCCTCCTTAAAAGGATTCCGTCCTCGGAATCACCGCTTTCTTATTCTCTACAATCTTTTAAAGTTGTATCATCAATTCATTTTTAACAACACAATATTAATTTGTGTTTCAAATTCTAACCTGTGACTTGAATCTATAAAAGAAAATAATTCACAGCAATAACTAACCAAGATTACTCGCATAATTAAATTTCTAAACGAAATCGTTACCTGCCACCTCCTGAGTAGTCACTACATCTTGTGTCGTCTTGTTGAAAGTACGGGCCGTTGGTTTAGGTGAGAGAACTCGTATCACAGATACACAGTACAATATTAACAGTCAATGTCAATATTTAATAAAAAAAATTATTCATGAAATTTGGATTATTCGAAATCCCGGGTTATCACACAGGTGATGAGTAATGAATGAAAGTGATTAAAACCTTAAGTAAAGGTTCAATGTGAGATTAAGGGAGGAACAACGTAAACGTTAAATAAGTAATTGATCCTCGTGAATCGTATTCACGTCGAGCGAACGTTCTAAGTGTACATTGGTTGTATAACTTAGACGTTGACGAAGGTAGTAAGTAAGATATGAATTATCAAGAAAGTCGTAGCAAACGGTAATAGGATTAACGAAAGCCGAATGTGAGTCAGAGGAGAATGTTAGAATGAAATGTAAGCGTTGAACACTTGAACCGACGTGAAGGTTAATTATACGCGAATATTAAACGGGTAGAACCTACACCCCGTGTATGGTTGGACCATAGGGTAATGAAGATCAATGATTAAATCTGTGAATGGTGGAGAAGTTGAATTAAAAGACAAGCATGTATAACGTAAAGAAGCCGAGTTAATGTTTATAACTTGGATGACTTTTCGAGTCTAATGAACCAGACATTGTAAGATAAGAATAAGTTAATGTAAAATGGTTAACGCTATAAATGCATAGAATGAATATGGAATGATCGTCCTGAATATACAAAAGACTGTATGACTTAGACAATGACGAATGAATCCTGAGGTATGGCATTTAGTTGCCAGAAAGTCATAAGGAATAAGAAATTGACTTAACGAACATTATAGTTAATAGTTGGTGAATATGAATCAATGTCCATTACTGGCTTTGGGTTCGATGGGTCCGATCACGTCCATTCCCCACATTGAGAAGGGCCATGGCGAACTCATATTGTGGAGTTCCCTTGGAGGGGCGTGGATAGCATTCCCATGAATCGGCATTGATAGCACCTCTTGACGTGATCATCACCGCTATCGACTTTGAGTGTAAGCCAATAATGTCCTGCTCGAGAATTTTCTTGACAAGTAGGGGCCGCCATGTGTGGGCCACATACTCCACCATGGATCTCATCCATGATTCTCTCGAGCTTGGGTCTTTGTCTGAGACATCCGAGGAGACCTAATCCTGCATCTCTTTTGTAGAGTGTTTCTCCGCTCGGGTAGAATTTCATAAGTCGATGAATCCGCCTCTTCTCGCTTAGGCTCGCCAAATGTGGTGTAGATCCATCTCGTAGATACTCCTTGATGCATTGATACCAAGGGTTGTGGATGGGAGGTAGCTCATCCGATACTTCTCCAACGTAATTCCCATAAACTAGGGCTTTTTGCAAAGTAAACGTGATGCTTGGCATGTTTTCCTTGTCAGGTATGTAAACCAAGGAGGTCAACGTTGCTAATGTATCTGCAAAATCATTCCTATTGCCAAGAATGTGTAGAAAGGAGATTTCTTCAACTCCAAAGCCATCTAGAACTTCTTGGATGGTAAGGCAAAGAAATGTAATTCTTTGGTTTGATAGATTTACGTGGATTGCTTGATTACCAATTCAAAATCCCCAAAGCAGAGTTAACCTTTGATGCCCATTGAGCGGGCAAGTTTTAGCCCATGATCTGACCTTCATACTCAATTTGTGTTGTTGGTGCCGATAAATCGCAATTTAACGCTGACGACGGATATTTGCTCCCCGTCTGGGATATTAAAAGCGCTCCACTCCAGAGCCTTACAATTAACAACTCCATCAAAATACATTCTCCACGTATGGCATGTATTATACTGATGTTGTAGCTGAATTGTCATTACCCCATATCAGTATTTCCCAAAAATTCCCATATTTCCTTCTCTATTTGAGGAATGGGCATTTCCTTGATGGCCTAGATTTTGGTAGGATCCAGTTCAATCCCTTCGTGGCTGACTAGGAAACCTAGCAACTTGCCTAACTTAACACCAAAGGCGCACTTGGCGAGATTCAACTCCAAGTTGTACTTACGCAACATGTTGAAAAGCTTTTTGAGATGGTCTAAATGGTCATCCTCCTTCCGGGATTTAACAATGATGTCATTCACGTAGATCTCTATCTCTTTGTGCATTAAATCGTGGAAAAGATCCATCATAGCTCGTTGATAGGTTGCCCCGGCATTGATGAGGCCAAATAACAACCGTCTATAGCAAAAGGTTCCCCAAAGCGTGATGAAAGCAGTTTTCTCACGATCTTCCTCAGCGACCATAATTTGATGGTACCCCGCAAAGCAATCAGCAAAGGAGTACATGTCGTATTGAGCAGTATTCTCAATAAGAATGTGGATAAAAGGCACGAGAAAGCTATCTTTAAGGCATGCTTTGTTCAAATCCTTATTATCCACACAAAGCCGCACATTTCCCCACGGTTTAGAGCATCGGAACAATGTTGGATATCCACTCCGGATATGTAGACACCATGATGATGCCAGCTTGAAATTGTTTCACAATTTCCTCCTTGACTTTTAAACTCCATTCAGGTTTCAATCGCCTGAGCTTTTGCCTAACTGGCTTGAATCCTTCTTTGATGGGAAGGCGATGAAGAACAATGTCAGTGGACAAACCCACCATGTCTTCATGAGACCATGCAAACACATACTTGAATTAGGTTAATAGTGCAACCATGTCATTCCGTTGATTTGTGGTAAGGTCTGAACCAATCTAGATTAGCTTAGGGTTGTCTAAGGTTCCGAGATTGAAAGGAGTGGTTTGATCAAGATTGGGTTTGGGTTTGTCTGCGACCCATTCCTTAATCTCCTGAGGTGTCTCAATGTCCTCTTGGATGTCCATCAAGTCTGAGTCCAACTTTGCATCAAAGTTACAGCCCTTGTGGAGAGAAGGCATGTCATCGCGCAGGGCAGGCACATCTAAATTCGAGTCCTGAAATAAAAAGATGCTTTCACTTAATATATGCAAATGTTCTATCATACAAAAGTGTTAGCATGTACTTGATAAAATAACTGCTAGTTCTGTAAAGGAAAGCAAGCAATTAAAGTTATCTACAGGGCAGAGGGATTTTCTGCCCATTTTACCCTCGTTGACCAATGAATGGAGTGCTGCTCCAATTGTCGAGGGAAAAGTCCTGATGGACTGCAGTGATGGAAGGATCGTCATTATCCTTCTTTTCCCGAATGATAACCATGACATCTGAGCAATCATCGTCTGGGGTGTATCTATTTGTATGTTCATCATGAACAATGACGCGTATGTCTGCCATCATACAGGCAATGTCATATTTACATTTCCGTTCCTTTTCTTTCGCCTCGGGATCAGGAATCAGCACCTCTTTAGCTTTGATTGGCACTGGTTTAGGAAACAACATGGGCTGACACCTTTACTGGAGACTACATTAGCTCATGGGGTAAAGGTATAGAAAATCACCGTGCGGCGGAAGCTTGAGGAACCTGCTTGTGCTTATGAGGATTCCTGTGAGTGGAATTGGCAGAATAGCCTAGTCCGGCTATTCCAATTTGACTGGACATTTGAATAGGGTGCTTAATACCCTACTTATCTTTACCAAGCCCTTGTCCAGGTTGATGACCCAATGACATCATTTCTTGAGTGGCCGACATAACCTCGAAATCTTGGGTATGGGAAGTGGCGCTCCAATAGAATGGTATTGTGTGTTACTCACTTCCAAAGTATGGAAACTGGCTGGGTTCAACTTCTGAATTGAAGCTGATGATTGGTAGAGTTCCTTGTTCAGGACAATCCGGCTCAGCGTTGACAGTGACTAGACTGTTGTTGATAATGTATTTGAGTTGTTGATGTAGCGTGGAGGGAACGGCTCCAACCATGTGTATCCATGGTCTCCCCAATAGCAGGTTGTATCCTGAGTCTATCTTGAGGACGTGGAAGGATACATTGAATGTATTTGGACCAATCTTAATTGGCAATTCAATCTTTCCGACGGCATTTCGTCGGGATCCATCAAAAGCTCTGATAACCGTATGGCTGCTTTGGATCCGCCTGAGATTGACATTCATCTTCACCAAGGTGGCATAAGGACAGATATTTAGAGATGAGCCTCCATCTATCAAAACTCCAGCTAGCATGTACCCGGAAGACAAAACTGTAATATGCAATGGCTTGCAATGACCGGTCCCTTCGGGAGGTATGTCATCATTAGTGAAGGATATCTCATTGTTGTTGAAAATGTGATCAACCAAATGTTGAAATTTTTCCACGTCCACTGATTTTGGAAAATAGGCTTCTTCGAAAACCTTCAGAAAGATCTTCCGATGATCCTCATAAGAGAAAACCAAGTCCAGTATTGAAATCTGGTGTGGAGCTTCTCGCAAGCTTAAAACCACTTTGGCTTCATTGTGGCCCATAGTGCGGAGGAATTTTTCAATCTTCTCCATGGGCAACTTCCCCTTTGCTTCGCAAGTAGGTTTAATAACCCGTTGAGGAAGATACAGTGGATTTTCCTTCGACACTGTAGCAGTAGTATGAGACGTGGATCCTTCACCTTCTCCATATTTCCATGGAACGTTGTGTAAGCTGACAATAGGATATTGTGGTCTGCAAGATAAAGAAATTGGCTCTGGTGCGGCCACTTTCAAAGGATTGTCAGCTCCTTTAAGTTGAATTGGTTGTGTGGGAAATACTTTGACAGTCTCATCATCCACTTCAGATATAACTGCTACGGATCCCTTCCATTTGGTAGGACATGCATTCCCACCCTTGAGTTGTACAGTGTAATCATTTGCTATTTGCAGGACACCGCTATCAATAAGATTCTGAATGAGATGGCGGAGTGCCCAACATTCTTCTGTGCTGTGACCGCGAGAATGTGAATGATATTGACACATTTCATCAGGATTGAAACGTCCTGAACGGGGATTGATTAGAGGGAGAAGGAAGGTAATTCTTCCTTCGTTGATCAACATCTGTAGTATCTCCTCCATAGATTGGCCCAAATAGGTGAGTTCCCTCTGATTGGCAAAATCCTGACGGGCTTTAGCATTTGCTCTCTTCGCAACCTTATCCCCCATAGCTTTACTTTCTGAAGGTGGTGAGGAGGCATTCATAACAAAAGGAACGAGATAGGCGGGTGCTCTGCCCGATTAATTAAGCGTGTGACTTGATCTTTGGTGGGTCACCGGCTCGCCAATTGATCAATTTGTTTGCAAAAAGCTTTCATCTTTCATTCCATGGTAAACTGGAACTTTGCATAATCCCATTTGTCAACACCGTCTTTGATGGATTGGGATGATTCGTCGTTAGAATTGGAACCTTGTCACAAAGGTCTCAACTCGATCATGTTGACCTCTTCTTCTTTGTGTTGAGGAAGAGGGTTATCTTGCACATGAGGTTGATCTGGTTTGGTGACCACGATCTCACCATTGTCTATTAGATCTTGAATCTTATGCTTCAAGGCCCAACAATCTTGAGTATCATGTCCAGGTGCTCCGGCATGATAGGCACACTTCCGAGTAGCATTAAAACCCCTCCCATCAGGGTTGGCCGGTGGAAGAAGATGTGTAATTTTCTTCTGAGCAGTCAGAAGAGAAAGAACATTCTCGAGCGAGTCCCCTAAGGGTGTGAACGTTCGAGGCCGCTTTACTTCTCCTCTTTTAGACAATGGAGGGTTTGAAGATTATGCTGGAAAAGGGGAGTAGTTTCTCCTCTGCATAAGCATGCTTTGATTGCCTTTTTGTCCTTGTAGTACCAAGGAAACATCCTCCTCTTTCTTTTTATGGACCCTCCGAGGGTTGTTTCCATATGATCCGGACTGGATGTGCTCAACAACATCTTTAAGAGCGGCTAGGTCTTGAATTTTACCGAACTTCAATCCCATCTCAGCCATTTCTCCGTGCTTGATCATTTCAGATAATGGTTTGCCAATACTAGCAAGAACTCTTTCATAAAAAGGAGCTTCCTGTACATCTATGAAAGTCATGACCATTTCTCGATTCCGCCATGGAAGGAATAACTTGAGCAAAGGCGCCTCCACCTTTGAGCGCATCTCTAAATGACTCATTAGATTGTTTCTTGACCTTGGTAATTTGGTACCGGTCGAGCCATCCGAGATTGAAAATCAGATTGAGTAAGGAAAGGCGTGAGCTAGCTCTTCCCAAATGGATCTTTGAGTTGTCTAATCTGTATACTATGAATCAGCTTCTCCAAATGACTTTTCATTTAAAATAAAGTTCTCCAATGCATTCGAGATTTTCATTTTCTCAAAGAAGACCCAAGTTCTCCAATGAACACTTTTAAATGTGTATAAGGATCCCCTAATCCATCATATTTCTCAAAATCGTGGCTCTTGAATTTCTCCGATAATGAACACCGGAAATATGCAAAGTGTCTCATATGTATCAACACTTGCCATGTGTTCCAATCCTTTGAGAACACGAATAGTTTCCTCCATTTGAAAGACCTTCTTCCCCAGGAGATGACAAAAACATAAACTGTGAGTTTTAATACAAATATTGTCATCTAGACAATATCCACACTCAAATAAGTCCTCATTACATTTATTGTCACACTATTTAACAGAATAGTGAGGACTACTAATGCTATCATCTGGACCATCACTCCGTTCCCCGACTAGTCCCAGCTATATTCTCATTTCCTGAAGAGAACAATGAAAGAAAGGGTGAGCTCAACTAGCCCAAGAAGAAATATTATGACTAAGATAATGCGAAAATAAATTATCATTAGTCTTCAACAATATTAAACGATAAAATATAATAGACATCAAGTTTAAATCTGCGGTGAACAAGCAATCCATTAAAAGAGTCAGTAGAGAATAAAATCTACTATCTTTTATGATTTAAAAGGTTTTTTCATCACTTTTATCGCTTTGAGACTCGACAATAAATAATCCACATCATCAATTCATCCCCCGCACTACGTGCCAAGGATATTATTTAGTATCACGACCACAAATTATCCATGCACTACGGGCCAAAGATAATTGTGTTTTCATCAACGGTCCCGATCATGCCATAAAAATAATTCATCTTTTGCTCCCTTGGTCAAAGAGAATCCATAGCCATAATCATACCAAAAACATCCCATCAATGCACTACGGGCAATGAGGACTTTTTCCACATCATTTGTAACATTACGGTCATGATTATACTTGAATAATCCTCAGTCATAATCATACCAAGTCCATCTATGCACTACTGAGCCCACAGATGACTTTCAACAAAATATAAACATGAGGATGATGACAATGATATAAGAATTCAATAAAACAAGTTCAAGAATTAAATTATCCAGAACTAATAACGTCCAAATTGTCAACATGATACTTCTTTGTAGAGTAAAAATTCAAGAATGCTCGAAGAATATTTCCATGAAAAGATCTTTGGATGAAGCGCAAAATATCAAGATATTCCACTAATTTCATGGAGTATAGAAGTCAAAACTTTAACCAACCGAGTATAATAAAGAATGGAATAACAAAAGAAATCACCATGCATGCGGTACTTAGCATAGAAAGTTATTCAACGAATAATAAATAACGGAACCGGTCGGCGTATCACGCACAAGCGGGATATTCCAATGAATAATAAAGAATGGAATAACAACGAAATCACCATGCATGCGGTACTTCGCATAGACGAGTTATTCAACGAGAATAATAAATAATAACGAATCGAGTCGAAAATACATGCATATATTCAGCAGAATAAATAAAGAATGGAATAACAATGAAATCAATGGATGTAAAATAAAAAATAAAATATTATTCAACGAATAATATATTCAACAATCCGATGAAAATAATAAATAATAAAAATAAATAATAAATAAAATCCCAAAAGTAAACACATGATGAGGATATTCAAACAGAATAATAAAGAATGGAATAACAAAAAATTTCACCATGTATAGCGGTAATGGCCAGCATATATGAATAGTTATTCAAATAATAATAAAATAATGGAATAACGAAGAAATTTCACAAGTATAGGGTAGAATATATATATCTGAGTTATTCAATGAATAATAAAGAATGGAATAACGAAGTTCTCTTCATGAATATGAAAAAAATAATAATACTTACTTATATACAAAAATAATATCCCTTACCTTATAAAGAAGAAAAGTACTCTCGACGATAGGGCGAGGATATACTTGAAGAAACTTAGAAACTTAAAAAAATTTCTTAAGAAGCTTTCTTAAACGCTAAAGAAATACGCTTTAATTATAGAAGAAGAATTCTCTATAGTTTCTCTCTCTAGAGTTTGAAAGAATTAAATAAGAAATAATGAAGAAGAATGAGCTTATATTTATAGAAGAATGGATGAATAATAACCAATCCATGAACGGTCCAGATTGATTTACTTTTAAACAGACGGTCCAGAATTGGTTTTACAATAAAATATAATATATTATATTTATAATCTAATAAAACGAATAACTTTAAAAAGATATTATATTTTAATAAAAATAAAAAAGATTTACTATCTGAAACACTATATAAAAACACTATATACTATAATAATAAAATATAATATATTCTATTATTTATCTAATAAAATATTATACTTTATAAAAGTATTATATTTTATATAAAAATTTATATATATATTATAATATAATAATAATAACTTTATAAAAAAATTCTATTTTATAAAAAAATTTTTTATTTTTTATACATTAATAATATAATAAAACAAAAATATATATATATATATATATATATATATATATATATATATATATATATATAAATTGAATCAAATAACGTGAGATATCTATATAAAATTCATCAGATAATAATAATTGAACAAAAAAAAGTGACTTCTCACGTAAACATCAATAATCAATATCAATATGTACTACTATGCATCCACGCGTATTATTATACTTTTACTACTTTTTTACTAGTAGTAGTTCAACAGTATTAACGGTAAAAACTTCCGCCGTAGTTATTTTCATAAAAATATTTTTTTCGTTTTCTCGATCAAAATAATTACATTGTGGGGTCCACCAATGATTGTTGTGTCAGTCATGAATATTCCCTGTTAAAAAAAAGAATATTCCCAGACCAATCGAATATAATATAACAACTTGCATACTTTGCAAAATTTATAAATATTACCCACAACTATAACATTATCTCAAATCCACACCATAATATTAAAAAAAATTTTGAGAAAATTAAATCTTTATTCAGTAAAATTTGGGATTTTACAATCTCCCTCCTTATGAAATTTCACCCTCGAAATTTACGTACGTTACTGGTATCTTAGAATGCAGATGATGAGGACACTTAAATTTCTTCTAACTCTTGAGGTATAACCTTTGAGTGTTGAATATATTCGAGATTTTAACAGTACATCTTCATACGTTAAATTATCCGCTATCTCGTCCGGTTCTAAATCAATAATGTGGTTGGGTCGTCCACATATTTACGTAACATCGATCGTGAAAAAAACGTTATGAACACGCGACATACTTGGCGGTAAAAGCGAGTCTATAAGCCACGGTTCTACTACTTGATCGAGGATTTCAAATGGGCCAATTAAATCGAGGGTTGAGATTTCCTCTCTTCATCGATTCTTGCTTCTAGAATAACGCCTCTTGAACCTTCTTCTTCACATTCATCATTCATCTCAAGTATGTAGCTTGAGCGGCTTTTTAACTTTATCGATTAAAGTCGATTCTACTTATCTTCACGTGGGTTCGTTATCTTCACGTGGGTTCGTATATTCACACTCATAAAACATCGCATCGTAAACGCATCTCTTCTACTCAACGCGTCGGCTACCACGTTCGCTTTCCCACGATGGTATTGAATGAGTACGATCGTAATCTTCAACATTCGAGCCAACGTCTCTTTGGCGCGTATTTACGTTCGTTTTAGTTGAAGAAAAATATTTAAGGGTTTTAGAAATGGGGTTTTGTCTTTGGGGTCGATACAAAAATTTGATTTCACGCTCTCTGGGGTAGGCTAAGAAGTCTTCAAGAATACGTCGAAAAATTTATTAACAATAGAAATATCATTCAAAATCTGTGACTCTCATCCAAGACTTGGATAACACGTCACATTGATACCTATCAACTTGCCATCGTTATTCACAACGTCCCCCTACTGAAAAAGTCGGCTTCGGTGCATTCCACACAAGGAAGTCAACAACGAAAGGATCGGGCTCTTTACTTATGGCTTGATATGACAATGATTGACTTTAGTGGTTTGGTTGCTTTGATTTAGCATAACAGGTTGGTTAGGAATATGAAAGCTAACAACCTTACTAAAAAGCATGATGAGTAGTTAAACCAATCGATTCCTAAAATCACATCAAAGGCAAGTATTTTCAAAGAGATAAGATCGACGAGTAGCGTGAAAGTGTTGATTTGAATCAAACAAGATTTATAAATAGTGGAGGTAACGAAGGTTTCTCCCAAGCGAGTTTAAACAGATAAATCAAAGTCTAACTTCTCGAGAGTTAAATTCAAACATTGAACACAACTAGGTGAAATAAAAGAGTGAGTAGAACCGGTATCTAACACGGTATAGACTTCATAAGAGTTTATGATTAACTTACCCGTGATAATTTTATTCGGGTTCCTCGTCATCACGAAAAAAAAAAACTCTCTCTTAAACTACTCGGCTTTGGCTTGTGCAGGACATCCTTTGGCATCACTATCCCAATTGGACTTGACTTCACCATACGAAAAAATCGAGCTAGGTGACCTTCTCTTCCATAATTAAAACACGCTTTGGATTCTTTGCGTATGGGTTTGGACGGATGTGTCCCTCCCATCGCATTTGAAACATCTGACCGGTGGTGGTTCTTCTTCCTTTGAAACGGGTCTTTGGTGCTTTCTTTGTCTTTCCATCATTATTGAACCTTCTCTTCTTGAAATTTCCATTCTTATTATCTTGGCCATGATTACCATTAAGTGGTTACCATTCTTAATAATTTCCCCCGATGGTTATCATTGTTCCATTTGATATTATTATCATTATTATCATTTTGGTGGTTGCCCATTTCTTGGTTGTCTTATCTTTTTGGTTTGCCTTTTGGTTGTCTTGACTCATTATCGCGCTCCAATAATGAGCCCTATTCACAACATCGAATATAAACAAAAGTTTATGAGAGAATGAGATATTGGCGTATATTGGGTTTCAAACCTCTTAGAAACATTAGCGTCATTCTCTCCTCATTATCGACCAAATGGGATGTGAATCGGATAAACTTCGCAAACTTAGCCTCGTTTGCGACGACGATCATATTGTTTTTTGCTCCAACTTGATAAACTCCACCTCCTTCATGTGTGATGAATACTTTTGGGAAAAGTACTTGTCGTTGAACAACTCTTGGAACTTCTCCCAAGACATCTTGAAGTGCGTCGAAATTTGGAGTGTTTTTGATTTCCCACCATGATCTCTTCTTCACGCTGACATAAAAGGTGGCGAATGGAACCTTTTGCTCCTCGGAGCATCCCAGACATCAAATATCTTGGTGATCTGCTTTAACACGTCTCCTCCTTAAGTGGTTACGGCTTTCCCAAAAACTCGGGTGGTCCACTCCTTGAAGCTACTTAGCGGTGGTGACCACCGTGGTGGTTGCCATTATTTCCACATTATGAATGAGAGTCTCTCTCTCTTTGGTGTTGTTGCATGAATTCTAAAAAGCTCCTAACGTCTCATCGCATCATCATTTGATTTGATCGTTGTTGTTTTTACGGGAGGATTATCGCCTTCTGTTGCATTATCCACGATTATTGATGATCTGTGGAGACTCAACGGTCTCACATGCTCCATTGCTATTCTCAACATTTTCGGATGCCATTTTCAAATCACTACCACAAAAAACAAGGGTTAATTAACATATCACATATTATCCCTATACTCGACCCAGACCAATTAAATACCAAATAAACTTAGGTAGGTCATACTAGCGAAGAATTCCCCGCTCTCCCCCCTAGTTCTTGTCTCACATCTCGGCCGGGGATCATATCCTAAGCTTTGATACCAACCTGTGACGCCCCCCAAATAGGTATACATCACCCATCTTGAGTCGCCAAATACATGGTACAAAATACAAATACAACTTAATAATACAATATACAATAAATACGACAAAACATAAATTGAGAGTTTTTATACAAATATTGTCATCTAGACAATATCCACACTCAAATAAGTCCTCATTACATTTATTATCACACTATTTAACGAATAGTGAGGACTACTAATGCTATCATCTGGACCATCACTCCGTTCCCACACTAGTCCCACTATATTCTCATTTCTCAAGAAAAGAACAATGAAAGAAAAGGTTGAGCTCAACTAGCCCAATAAGAAATATTATGACTAAGATAATGCGAATAATAAATTATCATTAGTCTTCAACAATGTTAAACTGATAAAATACAATAGACATCAAGTTTAACTGCAGTGGAACAAGCAATCCATTAAAAGAGTCAAGTAGAGAATAAAATCTACTATCTTTTATGATTTAAAAAGTTTTTCATCACTTTTATCGCTTGAGACTCGACAATAAATAATCCACATCATCAATTCATCCACCACTACTGAGCCAAGGATATTATTTAGTATCACGACCACAAATTATCCATGCACTACAGGCCAAAGATAATCGTGTTTTCATCAACGGTCCTGATCATGCCATAAAACAATTCATCTTTGCTCCCTTGGCCGAAGAGAATCCATAGCCATAATCATACCAAAAAACTGTCCATCAATGCACTACGGGCCAATGAGGACTTTTTCCACATCATTTGTAACATTACGGTCATGATTATACCGAATAATCCTTGGTCATAATCATACCAAGTCCATCTATGCACTTTTCTGAGCCCACGACTTTCAACAAAATATAAACATGAGGATGATGACAATGATATAAGAATTCAATAAAACAAGTTCAAGAATTAAATTATCCGAGAACTAATAACGTCCAAATTGTCAACATGATACTTCTTTGTAGAGTAAAATTCAAGAATGCTCGAAAAATATTTCCATGAAAATCTTTGGATGAAGCGCAAATATCAAGGATATTCCACTAATTTCATGGAGTATAGAAGTCAAAACTTTAACCAACTAAGTATAATAAAGAATGGAATAACAAAAGAAATCACCATGCATGCGGTACTTGCACATAGAGCAGTTATTCCAATGAATAATAAATAATAATAAACCGGTCGGTCGTAATACGCATGCAAGCGAGATATTCAACAAGAATAATAAAGAATGGAATAACAACAAAAATCACCATGCATGCGGTACTTGGCATAGATATAGTTATTCCAACGAGAATAATAAATAACGGAACCAGTCCCGAAAAAATGTAAAAGAACGCGAGGATATTCCAACAGAATAATAAAGAATGGAATAATAACGAAAATCACCATGCATGCGGTGCAATTGCATGAACAGAGTTATTCCAACGAATAATAAATAATGGAACCGTGTCCGTCAAAAAATAAATGACATGAGGATATTCAATGATATATTCAAATAATAATAAAGAATGGAATAATAAAAGAAATTTCACCAGTATAGTCGGTATTAATAGATTCATGAATAGATTCAAATATATAATAAATTCAAATAATGGAATAATGAAAACAACAGAATTTCACCAAGTATAGGGTAGATCATATATATAAGTTATTCCAATGAAATAATAAAGAATGGAATATTTCACCAAGAAGTTCTCTTCATGAAATAATAAAAAATGGAATAACCCTTACCTTACCTTATAAAAAAATAGTACTTACCTTATAAAGAAGGTAGGAAGGGAGGATATATACTTGAAGAAACTTGCACTACGCTCAAAGCTTTCTTAAACGCTAAAGAAATACGCTTTCGAGATTATAGAAGAATAATTCTCTCTACGTTTCTCTCTCTAGAGTTTTGAAGAATTCGTAAAAAAATAATGAAGGAATGAGCTTCTATTTATAGAAGAATGGATGAATAGTAACCCATCCATGAACGGTCCAGATCGATTTACTTTTTTCGATACGGTCGGTCGTATTAAAAAAAAAATCTTTTAATAAAATATAATATATTCTATTTATAATCTAATAAAATGAATAACTTTATAAAAGTATTTTACTATAAAAAGATTTTACTATATAAAACACTATATCTATAACACTATGCAAACACTATGCATAATAAAATATAATATATTCTAATTATTGTCTAATAAATAATATAAAAGATAACTTTTTATAAAAAAGTATTACATTTTATATAAAAATAAAATATATATTATTATTAATAATAACTAATAACTTTATAAAAGTATTACATTTTATATAAAAAAGTTTTTTTTTTTATTACATTAATAATACTAATAAAAAACAAAACTTATATATATATATATATATATATATATATATATATAATAATCAACAATAATTGAATCAAATAACGTGAGATACTTGTCAAAGAACTCATTTGTAGCAATAATTGAACAAAAGCGAGTGACTTCTCACGTAAGCATCAATAATCAATCACAGTAATACTACTATGCAACCACACGCACGCATATATTTGTACTTTTACTACTTAGTAGTTCAAAGAGTATTAACGGTAAAACTTCCGCCGTTATTTTCATAAAAATATTTTTTTTGTTTTTTTCTCGATCAAAATAATAATTCCGTTGTGGGGTCCACCAATGATTGTCTTTAAATACGAATATTATTCCCTGCTAAAAATAATATTCCCCACCAAATCGAATATAATATAACAACTTGCAACTTGCATACTTTGCAAAATTTATAAATACTACCCACAACTATAACATTATATCAAAAATCCACCATAATATTAAAAAAAAAAATTTTGAGAAAATTAAATCTTTATTAAGTAAAATTTGGGATTTTTTATGGAAAATGATGACATGTGAAAAGCACTAATATCACAAGATAGATATTTAGCGGTCTCACCGAATTAAGATGCATTCGTAGCACATTCATCATAAATGTAAATGCAATATTCACACACAAGCATATAACAATTTTGAAAAGCTTGTAATAGCGGCTTAAGCCCTCTTCTTTGGAGTCCCAATGATGGTCGCCACACAATCCCAAGCAGACGCGGGATTTTTAGTGTCCTTTTAGTTACTTGTTCTTTGGTGTTCTCATGTTAATGTGAGATTTGTTTGAAAAAACAAGTGAAAAAGGTCAAACATGTATAATGTCGACGATTTGACTTTAAAATTCGCCAGTTGGTGTATTTAATTGGTTGCACCAACGCATGATAGAAAAGGTTTGCACATTGACCTAGTGTATTGACAACGCTAGGCAGATCTGTGAAACCGAGATTCATTTTGGGTCAGGGCTTGATTATGCGGAGGGAAGGTGTTAGGCACCCCAGACATCCGTGTTACCACGGTGACCACCACTTTTCAAAGATATTGTTATATGAATGTGTGTGTGTGTGTGTGTATCAATGTGCAATTATTTGAAAGTAGTGTGAGGCCTCGTTCGCACCTATATACACAAGGTTTGAATTTTATAGAAAAATCAGGTTTAAACCAAGATATATCAATGAAGTTTTGTAAAGAGGTTTTTCAAACCACATGCTCAATAGGAATTGAGACCTTTTCATACTTCCATTTTATTATTAAATGTTTGGCTTGTTTGCTTTTATTTTTGAGATCTGAAGCATTCTCGAGAAAATAATATCTGACGATCTTAGAACTCCTCATGGGCATGATGACCATCGAGGAAATTCGAGACCTTTGTAAAATAATGTACAATTGCTTATAATTGAAAAATATGTCCATCATGGGAATCAAATCTAGATTCATGGTAATCAATCTGATGATCACATGATTCCTAAATCACATGATAATCTGAATTTGTATGGAAAGCGATGGCGAGTTATATATATAAAAGTAAATAAATATATATATATGATATATGATCATCCACCACGAAGCAACTCCTCCATGGGGGATCGAAAATGTAAATATATAAAAGCGGTAAATATATATATATATATATATATATATATATATATATATATATATATATATATATATATATGATCAATCAACCACCACAAGTAAACTCCAGTGTGAGACGAAATGTAAATAAAAGTTTAAAAGCGATCAAGCCACAAAGTAAACTCCAGGCGAGATGAAATGTAAATAAAAAGCATAAAAGGCCACGAAGTAAACTCCATGACAAAAATATATATATATATATATATATATATATATATATATATAAATATATAAACGCATATTAATGTGAATCCGGGCTCATCGGATATGTCCGACAACAATTATATATATAAGTATATATATATATATATATATATATATATATATATCGAGTAAATACTCAGGATGTAAAATCCGGGCTCATCGATATGTCGACAACAATATATATATATATATATATATATATATATATATATATATAAACGCTCTCGATCAAAGTCTAGGCTCAATCGAGGCATAACTCGATAATGTTAGTCCATATATGAAATATATACATATATATATATATATATATATATATACAAGAAATGAAAACCACAGGACCAAAGTTCAGGCAAACACACTCACACGACTCTCAATGTGTATAACGGTGTGTGCTAATATGAAAGAAGGCTTTATATAATGTGAGAAAGGCTTATAGTGGGCTACATGAAAGTAGACTTCTATGACTTTAAATGGATAAACACTCGGCTCCACTAGGATAAAAGATAGCTATATGTGAGCTAACAAGTGTTTAAAAGTGAGAAACACTCAAAAGATGTGTATCTGAGTAAAATGGACAGGGGCTTCCTCACCTTTTCTCTCTCTCTCTTCTCAAAATGGGTGACCCCAAGGCTTGTATATATAGAGCGGATGGCCACAAGTACACTACTGCAGCGGCCGTGGTTGTACTACTTGGTGGTCGTGGTGCATCCAGAGCCTCATGGGTCCCGTCGTCTCGTAATACGTGCACTCGTGCACTTATAATGTCCGCTCGAACTTGCGAACTTCAATCCGAGCATCCGAACGAGGTATATCTAACCTTCTTGGACCGCTTATTGTGTGTCGAGAGTTACTGTGATGACATGGATTAGAGGTTATGCGAAGTCGGGGAAGAGGGTCTATGCCCATGGTCTTCAAGCTTCAAATTCTATCCAAAGTACTGCCACGCGTAATAGTCACTCGAGATTGTTAGTCCTCGGTTCTTGTGGGACATTGTTTTATGTATGTATGTATGAATTGTCGAGACGACGCGCAGGTGTTGAAGAGACAAGATGATGTTTGACTCCTCACCGGGGTTATCACCGGTTTGAGTTGAAAGTAGACATTGCTCAGGGTTACATCTGAGATTGGACTACTTGTTGGTATGTCGCGATATCATCTTGTTGAGCCGGTAAGATGACGCTTTTGACTCCTTACCGGGGTTATCGCCGATTTGAACGAAAAGCAGACGTTGCTCAGGGTTACATCTGAGATTGGACTGCTGCAAGTGTTTGAATACCGCAAGGTCATCTATAAAAGAACCTATCTGCCCATTGTTAGCTCCGGGTCTGAGGTATGATTGCCTCGGTAGGAGGTCTGAGCATGAAGCTGATCGCATATGTTTGAAACATACAATTAGGAGTTATCATGGGATCGCAAAAGCATCCTTGGGGCTATCACCAAGGATGGAGTTCTTACTCGGTGTTGTTTACGGGATTTGAACTCAACGAGCGTTGCGGTGTTATCGCCGAGAAAGAACTGTCATCTCCGTGTTGTTAGGTCTTTTGATCTTTTGATCTTTATCTCAAACCTGGAAATAGGTTATCTCCTAGATTAGAAATTGGATTTTATTGTAAAATGATTTTATTAAATTAAATAATAATAAAATTATATTTTATGTGATATCAAGATGGTTGTCATTCTATAACCTATTGATGTTGGAATGTCGTAGTATTTTAGCTACGTGAAGGAATTAAAGTGTTTGAATTTCTAAGACAAAAATAAAAGTTTTCCGAGAAATTTTTCCAAAAACACTATTCATCGGTATTTGCTCGGGAAATTATTTTTGAATTTCCAAAAAATACGTAATGATAGAATATCAAGGTAAGATGGATTATGTAATAATAATCTAGTTATGGAAAATGTAATATTTTTCAACTTGCGGACTTAATTTGAGAATATTAAGGAAAGCGAAGTATTATTATGTAAGTAATAATTGTATGATACTTATGTATTGTACAAGGTAATGAAAATGAGTATAATACTGATATTATACTGAGTTTGGAATGAATGATGGATTATCATATATAATAAATTTATATACTGAGTTAAATACGAGAATGATACATAAACTATATGTATATGTATTGAGTAATGATATTGGACTTGTAAAGATTGGTTAGGATTTTGTACAAGCCCAAGTGAATTAAATGTGAGGCCCAACTATTGAATTAATAAACAAGTTAGTGTTTGTTAATGCAAAGCCCAAAGGTTAAGTTAAGTTAAGCCCAAGATAGAATCCAATGGGTTGATTAAACCATGGGGCAAACCATATTAATATGGTTACTCTTGGTAACCAAGTTTTATGTGTGTGACCAAGTTAATGTAATGACCAAGTGTTGTAATGACCAGTGTTGATAGTAATGACAAGCAAAGGATAGGATTTGTGCTAAGCAAGTAATGAATAGTAAGGAGGTGGCTTAAGGAGGTGGGTGATTTAATGACTAAATTACCCTAACCTTGTGAGTTCTATAAATAGAGAAGGTTTGCAAGTCATTTAACACTTGTTCAAACAATCCAAACTATTACAAAGTGCTTAAGTGTTAGGAGATTAAGCTACAAATAAGTTACTTCCATAAGCAAAGAAGAAGAAGAAGACTACTTTGCAAATACTTCAAAGAGTAGACTTCTTCTCCAATTATCTTCTATCTCTATCATGATAGGTTGATAAGAAAAGTTGGATTAAGGAACATGAATGTTAAGAAGTAAGAAGAATGTGTAATCAATGAACTTAAGTCACATAAGTTGGAAATAAGTCATTTGAACTTATAAAAGTTAGGAACTTGTTATAAGTTAACCTTGAATGTTAGTATGAAAAGTTAAGGGTTTATATGAATTTGTATCATGTAAACATGAATGATATTATATGTTAAGAACATATAAGTATGATGATTAAAAGACTTTAACTTTCATAAGTTATGAACAATGAATCTAAAAGTAGTTTATAATTTAATAAGTTATAAGCTCATGAAGGAATAAGTCAAAATCCAACAATGAATATAAGTTGTTGTATTAAGTATGTTGAGATGTTCATAGAATAAATTGAATGCATTTGAAGTAATGAACAAATCATAAGTAATGAAGATTTGCCGAAAATTGCACGATTGGACGATAATCGTCGAATTCGTGAAATTCCCGGATTAGAAGTCAAATTTTGTGTTTGAACTCGAAAATGTTGGTTTTCGATGGAGACAAGTCATATTTGGCATTCTAGAGTTGCGGACTCAAAAATGACCGAATTCGACTTATAACGAAGAAACGAGCGTTGAACGTTCACGAACGTTTATCGTTTACGTTAAAAATGAACCAATAGGTGAATTTTTAGCAAACAAAGTCAAATAGATAAAATTCTTGCATGAACGCGTAGAGTACGTAATTTGTGAACCGTAGGCTTTTGAACGAGCCAATTCGGACTTATAACGAAGAAATTATGCGTCCGGGAAGTTCACAAAATTCAAAGTTTGTAAAAATTTTCTGGTGCACAGAGTTGGTGCCATGGCGCCAAACCCTAAACCATTTGAGTGGTATGCCAGCGCCATAATAAAAGTTGTCCGAGCACACATCGAAAACTCATGCTGCAAAGCGCGAACCATAAATATAAATGATGGCGCCATGAATGCCATGAATGAAGCCATGACCCATCTCAGAGAGTGGCCAGTGCGCAGCGGCCAATGAGAGTAAGGACTCGCAGCGCATAAATACCAAGTCAAGGACCTCTCCATTGTTAACTCATGCCGCAGCGAGAGATGTGAGCTTATATTATGCTGGCGCCAAAGCCCAACCTTTAGAACAAAGATGGTGATGAATGTTTATAAGTACAAAGAAAGGAAGGTGATTGATTTCAAAGTAAACATACTTTAAGGAACATAAAGTAACATTGTTAAAACTATGTTAAACCTTAAGGATGTTGTATAAAGGTTGAGATAACCTAGTCAAATATGAATGCAAGTTTAATGATAAGCCGGAATGGATAGTAAATGAATCTAATACACAATTAGATTGAGATGAAGGGTAAGATAGTCATATACATACTTGATTATATATGACCTAATATGAGGCATTATGTGATCATGTGTTGTAGAGACTTGAAAGATTCAATCATAAAGTAATTATACCATAGCAGACGCTAAAGGCAAGTATTCTAACTCTTGTCTCAGTTCAATCTGAACAAGTTTTTGAAGTTCATGTATCCTTACGCATGAATTGATGTACAATGAAGTTAAAGCCAATTCTTTTGGCTAGACTTGATATATTGAGTGGATTATTGATAATCTATTCATCTGTTATCAAATGTTGTTATCTTTTGTCAACTACTTGTTATGGTTTTCAAAAGAAGACTGAAATGTTAAACAAATGTTTTGTCGGTAAACGACAGGCACGTGAGGTTGCCACAATTAAACGTACATACGTTTAATGAATGTAGTGTTGATCAACATAGAGTACAATAGGCTGATCACCTAGAAGTGCTCGTAAGTAATACCGGGCTTACGGACTTAGTTCCGGGTTGTCCTTTTCAAAGAAGAATGAAATGCTCAAGGTCTTTGACCGGAGTGAATGTTTTACTGAATATTGTTATTATTGTAAAACATTTTGAAAGAAAGATGAAGTGCTATTTTGAATCATCAATAGTACTTCATAACTATTGTTCAGTTATTGAAGATATACGATTCTTATGTGTCAAGCATGTTATTTATTGAAATTGTCATACTTGCTGAGCTAGTTATGCTC
Source organism: Panax quinquefolius (assembly GCA_020205615.1). NCBI lineage: Eukaryota > Viridiplantae > Streptophyta > Magnoliopsida > Apiales > Araliaceae > Panax > Panax quinquefolius. The sequence goes on along the minus strand of JAINUW010000708.1, from coordinate 822 downwards.
ACTCTTGCTTGAACCATATGAATGCAGCTAAGACTGAACGTCCCGAAGGATCGAATAAGGATAAAGGAAAAGCTAAGGCAGATCGTTAAAGTCTTCTATGTAATAGTATAGGTTTAATGTTATAATGTAATTGATATTATGACAAAGAACCTTTGTAATGGGTTTAGAACTTGGGAGAATGTAAATATTATTTTGATTATATATAAGAGATATTCGATATTTTTAGATTCTTTTGAGGCTTTTCAATTGAATGAATGTATGAAGTTATCTCTGTACCCTTGTACCCCTCTTGGGGCGCTTAAGTAATTTGTATACCTCTACCACTTTGCCTCCAGTGGTGAGGTCTTTGATTTTTACGGACTTACACCTTTGACCAATCGAATTCAATTATTGATTCACTCTATTCAGCTCTAAACAAACACCCCCTAAATCTTCCCAACCATGGACCTTGGAGTTATCAATCTGGGCATACCAAGTTGGGGCTTCACCAGTAAGGCTCTTTTGGAATAATTGCATTCAGAGGTTCTCATCCTCGGCATATGATCCGTGCTCGCCTCTGTAGACTTTCAAGTGGGTGTAGGGGTCGCCCAATCCATTGCATTTTTCAAATTCTAGGCCTTGAAATTTATCTGGGTATCTCACCTTTGGGAAGATACATAAGTTATAGTAATTCACACTCTAATGGGATCCTGTCCCCTTAATGGATCAGATGGCATCCTCCATCTGTCTAACTTTCTTCCTGATGTCTCCGGTTTCTCTATCCTCTACAAGGACTATTATTTCCATCATCATATTCTTATCCAGGGCCTCTTTGGCTTCTTT
>JAINUW010000683.1:0-126101 GCA_020205615.1 Panax quinquefolius | reverse complement strand
TCATTCGAAATCTTATTGATAGCGGTGTCCTGCAAATAGCGGATGATTACATTTGTGCAACTTAAGGGTGGGAATGCATGCCTACCCAATGGAAGGATCGATGGCGATTATATCAAGTGGATGATGAGGCTATCAAAATTATTTCCCATACAACCAATTCATCTCAAAGGAGGCGACAATCCTTTGAAAGTGGCGCACAGAGCCAATTCCTTTACCTTGCAGACTACTGACATCACATTTGTCGACACAAAGTTTCCATGGAATTATGGAGAAATTGAAGGATCCACGTCTCATCTACTACTTTGCTACGATTGTCGAAAGAAAATCCATTGTACCTTCCTCAGCGGGTTATCAAACCTACTTGCGAAAGCAAAGGGAAGTTGCCCATGGAGAAGATTGAAAAATTCCTCCGTACTATGGGCCGTAATGAAGCCAAAGTGGTTTTTAAGCTTGCGAGAAGCTCCACACCAGTTTCAATTTTGGACTGGTTTTCTCTTAGGGATCATCGGAAGATCTTGCTAAAGGTTTTGGAAGAAGCCTACTTGCCAAAATCGGTGAATGTGGAAAAATTTCAACATTTGGTTGATCACATTTTCAACAACAATGTGATATCCTTCATTGATGATGACATACCTCCCAAAGGGGGGAATGTCATTTCTGCAAACCACTTTGCATCATGATGTTGTCTTCCGGTACATGCTAGCGGGGTATTGATAGATGGAGGTTCATCTCTAAATATACGTCCTTATGCCACCTTGGTGAAGATGAATATCAATCTCATCGAATCCAAAGTAGCCATACGATCATCAGAGCTTTTGATGGATCTCGGCGAAATTCCGTTGGAAAGATTGAATTGCCAATTGAGATTGGTCCTAATACATTCAATGTATCCTTCCGTCCTCAAGATAGATTCGAGATACAACTTTGCTTATTGGGAGACCATGGATACACATGGTGGGTTGTTCCCTCCACCTTACATCAACAACTCAAATACATCATCAACAACGATCTAATCAATTGTCAATCTTTGGTTGGCGATGTCCTAGATCGGGAACTCTACCAATTATCGACTTCAATTGAAGTTGAGCGGGCGATTTCCATACTCTGGAAGTGAGTAACACATGATACCATTCTATTGGGCGCCACTTCCCGTACCCAAGATTTACGATGAGGTTATATCGACCACTCGAAAAATGATGTTATTGGGTTATCAACTTTGGACAAGGGCTTGGTAAGGATCAGCGGGGTATTAAGCACCTATCCAAATGTCGATCAAATTGGGACGGTAGGACTAGGCTATTCTTCTAGTTCCACTCACGAGGAATCCTCATAAAGCATAAGCGGGTTCCTCGAACTTCCATCATTGCGCGGCGATTTTCTATACCTTTACCTCATGAGTTGATGCGATCTCGATAAAGGTTCCCGCCCATGTTGTGTGCTATCTTTTTTTCAAAACGATGCCATCAAAAGCTAAAGAGTCTTGATTCACGATCCGAAGCGGAAGAAAAGGCGCGAAAAAACGTAAACATGACCTTGCCTTGATGATGATGGCGGCATTAGCGTCATTGTTCATGATGAACATACAAATAGATACACCCCAGCGATGATTGCCCGGATGTCGTGGTTATCATTCGGAAAAGGAGGACAATGCGATCCTTCTTCCATCACTGCGATCCATCGGGACTTTTCCCTCGACAATTGGAAGCGACACTCCATGCATTGGTCGACGAGGGTAAAATGGGCGAAAAAAATCCTACTACTACCTGTAGATAACTTTAATTGCTTGCTTTCCTTTACTGACACTAGCGATTATTTTATCACGTACATACTAACACTTTTTATGATCGAGCGATTGCATATATTAAGTGAAAGCATATTTTGTTTGAGGACTACGAATTTAGATGTGCACTGTACTTTTGCGATGAGGTGCCTTCTCTCTCCTGAAGGTTTGTAACTTTGATGCAAAGTTGGACTCGGACTTGATGGACATCGAAGAGGACATTGAGACACCTCGAGATTAAGGAATGGGTCATGAGAACAAACCCAAACCCAATCTTGATCAAACCACTCCTTTCAATCTTGGAACCTTAGACACCTAAGCTAATCCAGTTGGTTCGGACCTTACCACAAATCAGCGGAATGACATGGTTTGCTTTATTAACCCAATTCGAGGATGTGTTTGCATGGTCTCATGAAGACATGGTGGGATTGTCCATGACATTGTTCTTCATCGCCTTCCCATTAAAGAAGGATTCAAGCCGGTTAAGCAAAAAAGCTCGGCGATTGAAACACGAGTGGAGTTTAAAAGTTAAAGAAGAAATTGTGAAACAATTTCAAAGTTGGCATCATCATGGTGTCTACATATCATCAGTGGATATCGACATTGTTCCGTGCCTAAACCGGGGGAAAGTGTGCGAGTTTGCGTGGATTATCGGGTTTGAACAAAGCTTGCCTTAAAGATAGCTTTCCGTGCCATTATCCACATTCTCATTGATAATCTTTGCTCTCGATCGGCATGTACTCCTTTCTTTGATTGATTTGCTGCTGGGTACCATCAAATTATAGTTGTTGAGGAAGATCGTGAAAAAACTTTTCATCACGCCTTGGGGAACCTTTTTTTACTGAGGCGTTTGTCATTCGGCCTCATCAATCGCAGGGGCAACCTACCTACCGATGAGACTATGATGGCTCTTTTCCATGATTTAATGCACAAAGAGATAGAGATCTATGTGGATGACATCATTGTCAAATCCGGAAGGAGGATGACCATTTAGACCATCTCAAAAAGCTTTTCAACGGGTTGCGTAAAATCTGACTTGAAGTTGAATCCATTGAAGTCGCCTTTGGTGTTAAAGTCGAGGCGAGTTGCTAGGCTTCTAATCGACCACAAAAGGATTGAGGCTGGATCTACCAAAATCCGAGGCCATCGAGGAAATGCCCATTCCTCGAGCGAGAGAAGAAAATCTGAGGATTTTTGGGAAGAATCAACTTCATTAGCGATTCATTTCTCAACTCACGGCGGCACACTTGAGCCAATCTTCAAATTGTTAAGGAAGAACTCCTCCATGAAATGGAATGATGAGTGTCGAAAAAGCCTTCCTCACAATTAAAGAAAAATGATCAACGCTCTGTTTTGGTACCTCCGGGATGATGTTCCCCTGTTCATGTACACATCCATAAATGATGATGCTATGGGGCATATCTTCTTTGAAGCGAAAAAAGATAATAGAGGCGAAGCGAGCTATCTATTACCTCAGCAAAAGATTCAGCATCAGTGAACACAAGTACACTCTGATTGAGAAGACTTGTTGTGCTTTAGCATGGGCTTCCATGAGATTACAACATTATCTCCATGGTCACACAACCCATCTCATATCCGCGTGGATCCTCTTAAGTATGTGTTTAAATGAAACCCATACTAAATTTGTCGGTTATCCGGATGGCGATTGATCCTACAACAAATTTGACATCGTCTACGTGACTCGAAGTGGTCGTCAAAGGTCGAAAATTCGAGGAATTGGGATCAATTGGCCTTTTTTTGAGGGATTACAAACCCTTAAACATACTTTCTCGATGAAGGGGTAATGATGAATTCAATTACCACATCGATCATGATACATGCATGTGCGTGGAAAATATATTTTGATGGGTATTAACTTCGAGAAGGCTCGGGGCGGAAGCGGTTTAATATCTCTGCAGGGGGCGGTATCCGTCGTAGTCAAATTGCGGTTTATCGACACCAACAACACACGGAGTATGAAAGGTTGTATCATGGGACTCAAACTTGCCCGTTCGATGGGTATCGGTGGTTAAGCTGTCTTTGGGGATTACGAATTGGTAATCAAGCAATCCACGAGAATCTATCAAACCAAAAAATTACATTTCTTGCCTTACCATCGGCAAGTTCTCTGAGATGGCTTTGGAGTTGAAGAAATCTCCTTTCTACACATTCCTCGTAATAGGAATGACTTTGCGAATCATTAGCAGCGTTGGCCTCCTTGGTTTACATACACGACAAGGAAAAACATGCCAAACATCACGATTTGCTATCTGAAAAAGCCCGATCTATAGGGAATTACATTGGAGAAGTATCGGATGAGTTACCTCCCATCCACAACCCTTGGTATCGACATATCGAGGAGTATCTGCGAGATGGATCTACACACATTGAGCGAACCCTAAGCGAGAAGAAGCGGATTCATCGACTTCTTTATGAAATTCTACTGGCGGAGATGCACTCTACAAAGAGATGCGAGATTAGGTCTCCTCGGATGTGCGGACAAAGACCAAGCTCGGCGACTCATGGATGAGATCCATGGTGGAGTATCTGGCCCTCACGTGGCGGACCCCTACTTGTCGAAAAATTCTCGAGCAGGACATTATTGGCTTACACTCAAAAGTGGCTTGTGATGATCACGTCGAGAGAGTGCTATCGATGCGATTCATGGGAATGCTATCCACGCCCCTCGAGGGAACTCCACAATATGAGTTACATCATGTGGCCTTTTCGATGTGGGGAATGGGCGTGATCGGGCCCATCGAGCCCAAAGCCGATGTAATGGACATCGATTCATATTCACCGTGATCGATTACTTCACCAAATGGGTTGAAGCGACTTCCTTCCCGGGGTTACTAAAGAAGTCATCATTGCTTTCATCCGAAAACAATGTTGTTTGTCGATATGGACAACGAGAGGTCATTGTGTCGAACACAATGCTAAAAACCTCAACAACAAAATGATGGAGGAATTATGCGAAAAATTCCACATCAAACATCTCAACTCTCATCATCTCTGACCAAGATGAATGAATGGTTTGTTGAGGCGGCTAATAAAAAAAACATCAAAAAGATCATGCGAAAAATGTCAGCGATCACGAAAGGATGGCACGACTCTTGCCTCTAACTTTATTAGCCTCTGAGAACTTCATGCGTGCTTTCCACTGGGGGCGACCCCTACTCGTTAGTCTATGGGATGGAAGCGGTGCTCCCCATAGAAGTGGAAATGGAATCCTCGGAGTATTGATGGATGCTCGGTTGGATGAAGACCAATGGGTACAAGAGGCAGTATCACCAATTGTCTCTAATAGATGAAAAGAAAGAACCGCGACTATCTTCCATGGTCGATTATATCGACAAAGGATCGCGCGATCCTACAACGAAAAAAATCCAACTCTGGCGATTCAAACAACATGACTTGGTTTTGAAGAAGATCATTGACAACGAAGATCGATCTAAGGAAAATTCGCTCCTAAGCTGGGAAGGCCCATTTATTGTCAAAGAAGTATTGATGGGAGGTGCTCTCGGGTTGCGAAATGGATGGCGATGAATTTCCACGACTTATCAACTTCGGACAGTGTGAAAGCGGTACTATATGCGAAGTTACCATCAAACAAACATCCTGGTTTTGATCATCCAATCACCGGTCATTCGGTTTTGAACCCTCTCTCTTTTTTTTACAAACTTACGCCCCTCGAGGAAACATACACTTCAAACCAATGACTGGTTTTACTTCATTTCAAACTTTTCACACTTCTTTTATCACGAAGGCGAGATTAAACTTTTCACACTTTTGCTTTATCTCGAAGGCGAGATTAAACTTTTCACACTTTATTTATCCACGAGGCGAGATTAAACTTTTCACCCTGCTTTAGTTTATCCTCGAAGATGAGGATTAAACTTTTCTCACTGCGGTTTATCCTCCTCATTTAAACTTTTCCCACTTGTGGTTTATCCCCATAAACTTTCTTCTCCCATGATATATCTTTGCATGGGATTCACTTTCTTCTTGGTTAACTTGCGATTCACGTCTCTTGATTGAGGGAGGCGAACTACGTCGACTTGATCTCCACGATACACGAGAGTGCGTGGCAACCATATTATATATGGCGGTCGTGATAAAAAAAAAAAAAACATTTCTACCCCTTTCTTCAAAAAAAACAAAAAAAACTTCATACACCCATACGCGCCTTCACATTCGTTGAACCTCCTCTTACACACGAGTTTGAACTACGAGACTTGATCTCCTCTTCATAGAGTGCGTGGCGACCATTCATGGTGCGATCTAACCCCTACCCGAACAAACATACTTGTCACACGATGCTTGGGATCAACCTTGATTTGCCCCACTTCATGGGTTTGAGATCAAAGGGATGGAATTATCCAACCTCTTCTCACAAATAGAAGATTCGGTGACCATCTAAAAAAGCGATCGTGCCTCGAAAAGAATACCAACCCATAAGAGATGGAATTAACTAGGCTTCTCACAAATAGAAATCTTGGCGACCATCGTGGTGCGGTCGATCTCGAGAGAGAAAAACCACCCTCCTCTCTCACATTTTCATCTGAGATACCGGTCCCAGACACCAAAGATGGTAGGGATTTTGAAATCAATGATCCGTTCTGAGAGACTTGCGACGTCTCGATGTCCATCTATCGAGGATAAGTTCGAAATGCATCAAGATCAAAGGCCTGGAGAAAGCAGAGCAAAATAAATCAAGCAAGTATCAAGGCGTAACTAAAAAGGAAGTGAATCAAAATATATTTCCACTTATATATATATCTTTTTTTGATATATACATACATGTTGTTGTTGTATGATGAAATGGCTAAGCTAGTGCATGCGAGGAAAATACAAAAGCTATCTACGGATCTGTATATATCATGCGGACTATCGGATCTAACATAGCATCCCTCTCTGAAGGCGGAGGAAACTATTGCTCTCACTCTTGAGGGTATCTACACGAGCTAGCGCGGATCGAGAGGCTAAGCTGCATGGTGGCATAATGCTCATCAATGTAAGCACTCATGTCGGCGGGGCGGTGCCCAGTCATCATCGGGATCTCATTGAAGTCTTATCTGCGCAATGGCCACATCCAGCGGATATAAGGCGGCATCCGCTCAACTATCAATGCATCCTGGGGCGATCTAGCCTCATCCCTCTCTAACAGAGCGGTATCTCTCTCAAGAGTTGTCGACATCATTGGCCCTAGCTTTGATCTCTCTCATATGGGTCATCGGATGTAGCTACTGCTCCAAATGTTGTCTTAGAATCTTTGAAGTAACGATGGCACTTTCGGGGTGGGAGAATCTATCACAAATCTTTGGCGATGACCAGCCAGTCAAATCATCGGTGGGAATAATGACCTCCTCTATAGGCTCCTCATCGTCGAATCAATCTCACCTTGCTGTGGATCTTCTGCTGATGATCGATCTCGATCTCTGTCTCCATCCATCACGAAATACTCTGCGAACAACAACTGGATGGTGACGAAAAAAAACACCCACTCTCGGCGATCCCATGAGGCATACTGACTGGATCATCCTCCGTGACAAGCGGTGTGAGTGAAGCCGAAGCGCTGACTCTCTTGCCCCCCCTCATATACGGATGAAAATCCTGGCCCGGTCAAATGACACATCACGGCGATGGGTGGTAAGTAATCATGCCCCTCAAACCGACCCGAGAGGAGATAATCCATGCGGAGCATGAGTAATGAAAAGCATGTAGGGTGAGCTAGCCACGAACACGACAATATATCAAAGCGGATCTCAATCTCTGCCGAAAAAAGGACCAAGATCTGACATCTGTACACACCACCGAAAATTGAAAGAATGCGACATGGCTATCTCTGGGGTGAAAAACAAATCCATGATGTCTAAATGTGCCAATCGGTCTCAAGTGTGACATAAAACCACACATCTGACATGGCCAGAGCTACTGTGAACACTCCTCCTGCGGGATAAGTGCGGCGATATATAGGCGACCTCAAGGTCTCTGCGATAATCATCGGTATGATGGTATGACCCTCCACGAGAGCTCTCATTTTGCCATAATGGCGCGATATCTAGCTCATCCATGTACCGCGGCATGTATCGTGTATGATGATACGCATATGCGAAGCGATACATCTACTCTGGTGAAAGCATGATGATCCTCCGGTGGTGGTGAATCCCGGAATGTTGTGCATAATAGTCCTCGAGCCAAACACATCAAACGAAAAGCTTTTGGGATATAACATGGCGGATGTAATCTCATCACTGCACCTCTCTCGCCTCGATCCTGAGAGTCATGAGGCTGTCTACTCATGTCTCCCATCACCCCATATACCTGCGCAAGAGTGCATCCGGAGGCGCATCGTCGATCGTCATACTCCTCCAAAGTAGAGTCGACTCACGGGTCCCAAAATCGGAATACACATCTCATCCGGTACCCGGTGCTCTAGCATACCCTCTACTAAATCTGGAGAGGAACTGAAACATCATCGGTAGGTCATAGTATCTTTATGACAAATCATCTCTGATCACCATATATGATGATGATATATTATCATACCATGATCGCGTACCATACTACCACCATGAATGGTGGGGTATGATCAATCTGACTAACTATCGAAGAAGACATCTATATGGGTAGTGTCGTAAGACCCATCCGAGGGAATCGATCTTTGAATATCTCTGGACATACATACATATATAACAATAACATGCATGATATGATAGATGGCAATATGATATATAGGGAATGGAAAACGTACATACATTCTAAGTATATCATCATCTAATACATCTACTGTCTGACTAAAATACGAGAAATGGGCGAAGCTACCCAACATCTAACGAGGCCTATCAAAAGATATATAGCGAGAATGGGGCGAAGCTACCCGATGACTAACGAGAGCTATCGAAAGAGATAAAAAAAATACATCGAGAAAAAAGTCAATGGTGTCGATGTCCATCATCGATCTTCCACTGATGTAACTCCTCTGAGTCATTTGGATCTCTATCTACGGGGATGTCGGGGCTATCTGAAAAGGGATCTGCTGCAAAAAACCATATGGGTCATCACGAGGGGACGGCGCGCCGAGCTGGAAGGATCAAAAGTATCTACCTCTGCGGGATCTACTACCCCAATGCTGAATGAAAAGATGTGTGTGGTCCATTTGTTTGCGTCGATCTCATCGATCTGTGTCATGTCATGTGAGTCGGATCTACGACACGAGCTAGCCATCCATCATCATCACGGATCTGGAACCATATCCCCCATAAAGCGTGTGTGGGGTGCGAGCTCCAATCGTGCGAGGATCCACCAATCTTTGGAACATCTCCACGAGAGCAGGGGCCTCTACGACAATGTAAAATAATCGATCCCCATCAATGGGATGTCGATGATGGGGGGGCTGCAAAAATAGGCCCGATAACGCTGCTGGGGAGAGCAAGATCGGCATCTGAATCTCTCTGTGGTGCTCCTAATATGCACTCTCTCTAAATAGAGCTCCCATCCTCCATCTGTGAAGAGAGAATCTCTGCGGGTGGAAATGATGTACTCTACTCGATCGGTACCCATCCTCAAAACCAACTCCCAAATGCTCTCGGTAGGGGAATCCATGTGATGACATCATTTGTTGTCAATAACTCCAATTGTATGCGACGATGAATGAAAACCCTCGAAACAGGGGACCTCACTTGATGGAATGATGCCATCTCCATCCTCGTGGATGGGTATCTAAACCTAACACACTCACAGGGGATCGTAAAACAGGGAGCCTCATGGCGCCCCCCAAAGCGCGACACAAAAGGCAAACATCTGTTTGTCGATCGACACTCTTAACTTAACACATGGGAAAAACAAGAGAAACACTCACCGCGAAAATGGGTAGAATCCTAACCACGCCTCGGTCGAAACCCTGCGATCGCGTGCGCATTCCCCACGAGGAAGTAGGCAAAGGTGTAGGAACCCCAATCATACTCTCTATCTCGGTCCACGTGTCGAGTGGCGCTAATCAAAGAAAGACACACCGTAGAGGAATTATCTGCTATGAAGCGACCCCAATGATCATCGAGAACAATCGTAGAAGAATGCGATCCCACGCTCTCACATCATCGGTATGGGCTCACTCAATAGCCCGCTTTCATAGCATCTATGCTCAAAAGGACACATGAAAATGCAGTCCACCTTTGGCGCTCTCATGGAAACTCCCAACAAGGATCGGCGGCGGTGGGGGTGATATCCGTCGTCTGCAAACACTTGGCTCCCCTCAAACTCCATACACAATGATAAACCGCGATCCATCGGCGTCATCATCACCTCATGATCCGACAAATGGGTGGTGAGTGCAGGTGGAACCACCGCTTCGAGACAATGCCACGAGGTAACCCGAGGGGCGGACGATGGGGGTAGAAATGAAAGAACCTCCCAAATCCCCAACCATGGGCGATCGCTCTATAGTCATCATGCGAGGCACGATACATAGAGTGGATGCTAAACCAGATTCCTCTCGAGGCATGTGTGAAGCGGGAACCTACATCAAATCTGATCAACATCGAGACTCCTTGACTCCTCATCATAGGAAATAAGGAAGATTAAAGATCTAACTTCATACCTCGTTTGCGTGCGGTATCTCTTGAAGGATGCCTACTCAAGTCACCCGAAGATCTGGGTTACACCACTTGAATACACAGCAATTCCCTACGGGAACACGTCTGATCTGAGGGGCGGGGAACCTCGAGCGGTACATCCTCCTCCTCGTCCTCGACATTCGGCACCTCAACCCGAATAGGGCGTACCACCTCCTCCTCAAAGCAGACGAGGTGTCTCATCACGAAGCAGTGAGGAGGCTCTTGAAAAGCCCTCCTCATACACACGAAAGTGGTCTGCGGGAACTACTCTCGGTGATCTGGATCCATAATATCTGGATAACAAGTCTCCAAATCACCTCGAGAAAGGGTGTGGTAATTTCTTACACAGAGTCTTTTTCAAAATGCATTCTATGATTACATGCATACATGCATTATTTTAACATACATCTATGATAGAGTTAAAAATGCATAACTACTCAATACCTACATTTTGGGAAAATTTTGCCATAGCCCCTTTGTAAATGGGACTATCCACATGCACATAGGCATGACTAGGTGGCCATTCGATGCAGCACACACATACGCGATCATATACATCATATATGCATTCATCACATCACATCAAGTAAAAAATCCGTAAAAGTGTAATCTAATTACGGGATTATTTTACTTTTCTACCTTTACTCATTTGTCCTCGAATAGGATAAAAAATGATGATAAAAGGTGCCAATTTGACTATTTTTTAAAAGTCAAATTTTTTCACATCATTATATTGACATGGTTTAATACTAACATTTACTATGTTGAATATTTTTTATCAAGTCGTATATCGGCATGCATATTCACTACTATATGTGTAAATGCATTTAAATGCGATAAGTCATTTTCAATGGATAAAAAATTGGAAAAAAATACATGCATGTGTTACCGGGATGATGAAGAAGAACTTATGCGGTGGCGAGAATATGCGAAAAGTTGCCCGACTTCGGAGATCTGAAGAAGAGCTCTCGATTTCCTTGACTTGCGACTTGAAAATGACTTATAAAAGCGACATGCTCTGCGATTGAAGCGGAATAACACGAAATCCTGGTTTCTCGTCGGTCGAGTAAACTCCGTCGTCTCAATGGTATTCACTGGATGATATGGGTATACTATACCAATGAGCTCGACTTTCATAAACCATGCTCGTAATACCCCACAAAGGTCCGATCTCGTCATTTGCGAGGTTTCAACCCTAAACAATCCCCGGCCGAGAATTTACAAATCGAAACCATGAAATATCAAACCTCCCCGGCCCCCATTGAAGTTTATATTCGCATCCGAAGTTATCAAACATCATCTATGCCTCCCCGGCGAAATCACAATACACATCCTTCAAACATCTCGTCTCCTCCCGGTGGAATTACTGTATAATATGAATGCAACCATTGATAAACACATCAATGAAGGTCAAGCGACCTTGATAATGCACCCGATGAGGATTCATCCGGTGATACACATCAGCGAAGGTCGAATGCAACCTTGACAATAAACAAAAATAGTGTAGCGATAACTTTCAAACGATATGAGGAAATATATGTTATACATCCTCAAAATGATAGCTTTATTCCCACGATCTCTTCCACACAAGAGGTACCTCTATGGAGTATAAACCATTATGTCAGGATTCAAGACTTTGGTGGTAGTCCCAACGCCAACATCCTTGAAGACTTGGATCGCATGTCCAAGCCATCATGATTGTCATCCCATCCCAATTGGGATTACACTACTAGCATCATGATTGAAAGTAGTATGCACAAGCCAATCATGTTTGATGATAAAGCATATACTTTGTAACAATCTTATTCATTTATTAATAAAAGTATTAATTTATTAAAGGCTTTTAATTATCTACATGATCTTTGTTTTATAATATGTGATAAACCCATAGTTTTAAGCAATGCTTTTAGAATAATGATGATGATCATTCTAATGAGATCTAAATTCTTAGAAAGCTTAAAACTAAAATAGTTCCCAATCGTTGGATTACTAAATTGGGGATTAGTGAATCCGGATAGATTGACATCGTTGCTTGCTCATTGGATGAGGATGATTGATCTCATGATCATTTGTGTGGAGACACTAAAGCAAGTATGTAGGTGCTTATTAGAGAATAAGTTCACTTTGAACGTGGCTCATTAAGGAATACCTAATGGAGTTTTATTTGCTGTCGATAGGAATTCTGTAGTGATAGTAGTACAAGTAATCCTTGGACTTGAGATCATCATAGTATCTTGTGTATGATGAGTTATACTTTGACTTATTCCTTAAGACCCTTAGGGTATATCAAAGGGTATGCTTGGGTATAATAAGTTGTACATGGAGATAATGTATGATCGATAAAGAATCTACCACTTCTAATAAAGAAGAAAATGTCCTATGTGATTCGATAAATGACAACCCAATAGTCCTTGGCGGCGAGAATGAAATTAGAAAGGAGTTTCTAATTTGCATTATTTGGAGTTGTGCATTTAAGAGTCGAAATACATATAATTAAATAAAATAAGACTTGACGATAATCAGTGTCTTATATTTAATTGGGACATTGTATGGTGGAAGGATTGAATTGTGCGGTAACTATTTACTCAAAGGTTCTTTAATGATTAATGTTGAAATCTATATTATCTGGAAAGTGTCGTTGATCATTGGGAGGCTTATCCTATTGTAGAATAAATATTATTTATTTAAATAAATTAATTGTTTAATTTATTTATTTAAATAAGATTAGAATTATTCTAATTGATTTATTCACAACCGGGTTTAATATGGAGAACCTAAAGGGTCACACCATAAAAAGGAAGAATAATTATTTAAGAAGTTAATGGCATAATCGTAATAATATGTTATGTATATTTAATTTAATCTATGGTGATAGAATAAATTAAATAGCTTAATATTATTATTTAATATTTTAGAAATATTAAATATAAATTAATAAGAGGAGTCTTATTAATATTATTACAATTATTATTATTTTAATTTCTAAAAGAGTTTAGGAATTAATTTAATATAAGTACTCTCATTTATTCCTAATTGGATTAGGAAGGAAAATTAGTTAAAGGAGTTTAATTAATTATCCCTAATAAGATTAGGGAGCTTAATTAATTAAAAATTTAATTAATTAAATAAAACTCAATTCCTTAATTGTTAAGGTGGGTTGCCCACATCTATAAATAAGAGGAGTCTTATTATGGGTGGGGGGGTTGTTGACTTTTCAACTAATGTAATAATTCCAATTTGTTGGAGAAATACGCCCTTTTCATAGAGATAGAAAAACTAGGGTTTAGCCAACCACCCATCTTCTTGAATCTTTTTTTTCCTTGGTGGATCACCTCTGAGGCCAAACACTTGGGTGGCTAACGTTGATCAAAGGAAGGAACCAAACCCGGTGGATTCAAGTTGAGCGAAAAGATTTGGAGGTGAACTTGTACACGAGGAAGCTCGATCTTCAAGGTATGATTTTTATTCTTTATCTTTTCGTTTAATTAATAATTGTGCATAAAGGGTGATCCGGGTATATGGTTTGTAAAAATTTTAAACTCTGATTTTATCTCGCTTCCGCTTATTTTTGCAATTTGATTGCGTTCATGAATATTACAAACCTAACAGTGGTATCAGAGCCAAACCTTTATGCGAATTATTAATTGTTTTAATTTGATATGTATATTGATATGGGTTTAGAACAATTTAATTGGACATAATTTTATTGTATAAAATTTATTTTAAAAAAAAAAAAAAAAAAATTTTTATTTTTTTTTTTTTAAATCTTCTATCATCATATTTTCGGTTTTCCATGATGTTACCTTAAAACCGTATTTCATATTTTTTTTTTTTTTGAAAAGAAAAGTCTTGCCATTTTTCACGGATTATCATTGTTTTTTTTTTTGAAAAGCTATATATATTCATAATAAGGGACATGCATAAAAGCATATATAAAAAAAAAAAAATTATATCATGTGTCAAGCGTGAGAAACACGTGTTAATTTCCCATTATTTAGCGTTATATATATATATAATAAAGGGTTGATCTCTGGCAATGATGCATATATATATATATATATATTATATATATATATATATATATATATATAACGTATATCATATATATATATATATATATATATATATATATATATTATATATATATATATATATATATATATATATATATATATATATATATATATATATATATTATATATTTTATAATTAAAATAAAAATTTTATTTAATTTTTATTTTAATAAAAAAGGTATTTTAATATTAAAATATAAAATTTTTTATTTTAATTTTTTTTTTTGATTAAATTTCATGCTAACTAATTAGAGTTGGAATTGGATTCCATGATAACTAATTGGAGTTGAAATTGGATTCTATTCTTTCCTTAAATAAAGGAGTTTATTTAGATATGAAATAAGATTTCATATTATTCAAAATAAAGGAGTTTATTTGTGAATAGGAAAAGAGAATCCTAATTTCCTAAATAAAGGAGTTTATTTAATATGAAATAAGATTTTATTATTATTCAAAATAAAGGAGTTTATTTGTGAATGAAATAAGATTTCATATTACCCAAAATAAAGGAGTTTTTTTTTAACTTGGAAATTGGATTCCATAATTAATTAAAATAAAGGAGTTTATTTTGATTAAAATTTTGATTAAAATAAAATAGTTTATTTTATTCAAAATTGATAAATTAAAATAAAATAGTTTTATTTTGATTTAAATTTGGATTAAAATAAAGGAGTTTATTTTGATTCAAAATTAGATTTTATACTAACTAAATTTGCCCATTAAATGATATCAATATATATATTAAATGTTTATTATTCATGAGATGAATGTTATTTATTGATGCATATGATGATGTGTATGATAATAAATGGGATTGATTATGGACTATTGACCAATGTGATTGGATTTTATTTTAGTTGGATGCATGAATGTATGGGTTTTATTAAATGGGGTTACTGCGTACCTCGTCTTCTCTAATTTTTCTTAATGTAAATTCTATCTCCTCTCTATGTACTTCCCTTGATTTGCTATCGATCAAGGTTTCTATTTATTTTAAAATAGTTTTGTAATAGGAATAGTTAGAATTAATTTTGAAGAATTAGAGATCAAGGAGCAAGGAAGCGCTTGAAGACCCGTTTGTAATGGAGCCCCAAGTTTAAATGTAATAGTTATATTTAAATATTATTTCTTGCACCCCTAGGGTTTGACCTTTTGGTTCACTTGGTGGCTCTAGTGAACCAAACTAGAATAAAAGTCCATAATCAATCCGGGTAGAATATAGTATTCTATATGTGCATGCTTATACTATATATATATATATATATATATGCAAACATGCTTCGCATGTTCATTAATATAATATAAGTTTTATATATATATATATGTAATATATGCGCTAAACAAGATGAGACAAATTAATAACAAACCCTCAATTTTTATATTAAGTCCTAAGCGTTCAAAGATATTTGGAATATCGAGCGTCGCCTTCTAGCATGATAAAATTAATAGAGTATTAAATATTTAATATGAGTTTGTTGTGTCACCACAAGGCAAGTATTAAGTATTTAAGATGTTAATTTATCACATTTGATGCTTATAAAGAAAATTGAACAATATTGTTTTGTTGTGTCACCACAAGGATGATATTTTTCTTTTTGAATATATGGAGTGCTAGGTTGGACTTAACTTGGATAATTTTGATTCGGATGTGCCACCACTTGATCAAAATAATCTAAGAGGCAAAAGAAAAGGAGTTACATAGTTGATGTAATTGACAAAAGTTGTCTACCTATTTATTTATATATAGTTTGTTGTGTCACCACAAGGCTATATACATTTGAAATGGGATCCTTATTCTCACTAGCAAATCTTTAATTAGATTTTGCCGAACTATATAAGTGAGGTAATATAGTTTGAAGAAAAAATAGTGGGAGATACCAATTTAAAACAAGACCTAAATTTATTTTGGTAATTAATAAAAGAATGTATGTTAAAATGTTGTTAATTACAAATTCATTTACGAAATTTTACAATGTCTAAAATTTCTATCATTTGCGAAGCATATTAGATGCTAAATTAACCGAATAGAATTAAATGGATTGGTTAAGGAATTTGAGAATAGTTCTCATAATGAAAAAAGCTATCTTATGTCCTTAATACGCCTATCCCTGCAATGGTTGCAGACAATGCCTCTGAGAAAGAGATTGCTACTTTTAGAAAGTGGCAAGATGATGCACAGTTGGCTCAATGCATCATGCTCGCATCCATGAGTAACGAGCTTCACGTCCACATGAAACTATGGATGCTTCTACTATATTCCCGCACATCAAGTAGTTGATGGTGAGGAAAGTAGGACTTATAGATATCAGATATCTAAGGAGCTCTTCCGATCTAGAATGACCAATGACACTACAAATGATGAGATAAAAAGTCCTTAACATAATCAATTTGATTGATCAATTAGGACAACTGGTTTTGTCATGGATGGAGAGTTGAGCCAAGATTTGATCTTGCACTCACTCCCGGACTCCTTTCACAATTGTTGTGAATTTTTCATATGAAACAAGCTAGATATCGACCTCGTGATTTGCTTAACATGTTGAAAAAAATGTTGAGAGTCACTTTCCAACCAAGAAAGACCAAGTCTTCTTGGTAGGGGCCAAAGGATCTTCGAAAGAAGAAAGATTCAAAGAAGGTAAATAGAAAGGCAAAATAAAGGATAATAAGAACAAAACTGATATGGATAGCAAAGAGTTTGCTTCCACTGCAATAAGCTTGGACACTTTGGAAAGAAAGCTGAAAGCATCTTGCGAGAGGCTAACCAAAGAAGCTTAGTGAAGTTTTGATTACAAATACAAATTTGTTCATGATTTAAAATAATTTTTTCTTTAAGTCAAGGTTCTACTTGGGTATTGGATACCAACTTTGGTTATCATAAATATAGATTTATGAAGGGGACCAAGCAGTAGAAAGCTAAACAAATATAAGTAATCCTATGTGTGGAAATGTAGCAAAGGTTGCCATATTAGCCATAGAAACTTATAGTTTAGCAATGCCTACGAACAAATCTATTAAGTCGATAAGTTGTTATTGTATTCCAGGTTCTTGTTAAAAATATTATTTCCATTTTATTGTTGGACAATGAAATCTTTGGTATTATAATTAAGAACAATTGTTGTTCTATTTATAATAATAATGTTTTGTATAGAACCGAATATTACTTAATAAATTTTGTATACTTGACTTACATGAAAATAATTTTGCATATTGAACAAATTAGTATAAGAAAAGGAGATGATCATTCAAAGAGTTGAATGTGTGTATTTGTTGAAATACAAGTGTGAATTATTTGAAAGGTTCAAAGAATTGAAAGTGAAACAAATTGGCAAAGTATTAAGATTCTTTGATTAGATCAAGGAATAAATACTTGTGCAATAAGTTTCTAGATCATCTCAAATGGTTTTCTCATAATGGACACCTCCTGATACGTAATAATTGATTGATGTATCTGAAAAGAAAAATCGTACCTTGTTGGACATAGTGCGGTCCATAATGATTTTATCGACATTTCAAAGTATCCTTCTGGGATCATGTCCTAGAAATGGTACATATATCTACGAAAAAGGTAACCTCAAAATCCGCCCCCAAGACTCCATAAAAGTTATGGACAAGGAGGATTCTAATCTTAAGTATGTTAAGATAAGGGGTTGTCCAACTTATGTGAAAAGTTTTCAAAGGATAAGCTTGGGACAAGATTTGACAAGTCTGATTTGTGGGACATCCTAAAGTAAGTTTAGGGTATATGTTCTATAATCCTACTTAGCAAAAGGTGTTTGTTACGAAACACACCGCCTTCTAAGATAAAGGTGTTTATCATTAAAAGGGGCTAGTGGGAGGATAATAGATCTTGAAGAGTTCAAGAACCACAAAACACTATAAGTCAAAAAGGAGGAACACAGAGATAGACCTATTATACCACAAATCAATCGTAAATCGGAATAGTACCAAAGATACCTAGGAGGTATGGATTCATCATGGATGATGATGATGATGAGGTACACATCATAGAAGATGATGATGATCATCAGTTACATTCGATGAGCAAGTAAGAACTTCGTAGTGTGTCAAAAGAGTTTGATTTTATCAAAAAATTAAATGAACCTAGATGGGAAAGCGTCGTGAAATTTCTAGTATTATATGTTGATATACTACGGATAAGGAATGACATACCAATGCTACAATCGATAAAGATAAAGTTGTCTAAACATTCCTCCATGAATGATTTGGGAAGAGTATCTTAATTGGGGATATAAATCTATATAGATAGATTTAAAAGGATGCTCAACTTAACCCAAGGAACGTATATTCATTTGATGCTAAAGTCGTTTAGCATGGCAAACTCAAGAGATGTCTCATGTCGATGAGCTATGGAGTGTATCTCTCTTAATAGTCCCCACATGCACTCCAAAAGAGAGGTCGCATGAGTGATAATCATGTATGCAATGAAATGTACGAGACCTGATGTTGATCAGTCATATTATGGAGAAGTTCACTATAAGTCAGTGAAAAACATCTTAAAGTGCTTAACCGGCACTAAGGATGTGATCATATTCATGGTGGTTCTTAATTAAAACTAGAGGCCTTAATAGACTCAAGTTTTTCAGACAGACCAAGACGACAGAAAATCCACTTTAAGGTAAAGCGTTATCTTGAACAGTGGTGCAATGAATTGGAAAGGTTCCAAACAATGAAAGAGTTCTTTGGTTTAGTGATAAAGACAAAGTATATAGCTATAAATGAAGTTTGCAAGTTGATTGTTTGGATTAAAAGTTCATTACGAAACTAGGAATAGTTCTAAGTCTCATCTTGGATCTAAACATGTGTTGTGGCACTTTCATTTGATTATTAGAATCATTGAAAGATGGGAAATCACTATAGAGATAGTGGACTCTCATGAACAACATTACATATCCATTAACTAAAGCTTATCCAACAATGAGGATAATAAATCACTTAGAGAAGAAGAGTATGAGATACCATGGCGATTGGCTTTAGTGCAAGTGGGAGATTGAAAGTAGTATGCACACAAGCCAATCATGTTTTGATGATAAAGCATATACTTTGTAACAATCTTATTCATTTATTAATAAAAAGTATTAATTTATTAAAGGCTTTTAATTATCTACATGATGTTGTTTTATAATATGTGATAAACCCATAGTTTTAAGCAATGCTTTTAGAATAATGATGATGATCATTCTAATGAGATCTAAATTCTTAGAAAGCTTAAAACTAAAATAGTTCCCAATCGTTGGATTACTAAATTGGGGATTAGTGAATCCGGATAGATTGGTACATCGTTGTTTGCTCATTGGATGAGGATGATTGATCTCATGATCATTTGTGTGGAGACACTAAAGCAAGTATGTAGGTGCTTATTAGAGAATAAGTTCACTTGAGCGTGGCTCGCTAAGGAATACCTAATGGAGTTTTATTTGCTGTCAATAGGAATTCTGTAGTGATAGTAGTACAAGTAATCCTTGGACTTGAGATCATCATAGTATCTTGTGTATGATGAGTTATACTTTGACTTATTCCTTAAGACCCTTAGGGTATATCAAAGGGTATGCTTGGGTATAATAAGTTGTATATGGAGATAATATATGATCAATAAAGAATCTACCACTTCTAATAAAAGAAGAGAAATGTCCTATGTGATTCGATAAATGACAACCCAAAGTAGTCCTTGGCAGCGAATGAAATTAGAAAGGAGTTTCTAATTTGCATTATTTGGAGTTGTGCATTTAAGAGTCGAAATACATATAATTAAATAAAATAAGACTTGACAGAAATTCCATGTCTTATATTTAATTGGGACATTGTATGGTGGAAGGATTGAATTGTACGGTAACTATTTACTCAAAGGTTCTTTTATGATTAATGTTGAAATCTATATTATCCGGAAAGTCGTTGATCATTAGGAGGCTTATCCTATTGTAGAATAAATATTATTTATTTAAATAAATTAATTATTTAATTTATTTATTTAAATAAGATTAGAATTGTTCTAATTGATTTATTCACAACCGGTTTAATATGGAGAACCTAAAGGGTCACACCATAAAAGGAAGAATAATTATTTAAGAAGTTAATGGCATAATCGTAATAATATGTTATGTATATTTAATTTAATCTATGGTGATAGAATAAATTAAATAGCTTAATATTATTATTTAATATTTTAGAAATATTAAATATAAATTAATAAGAGAGTCTTATTAATATTATTACAATTATTATTATTTTAATTTCTAAAGAGTTTAGGAATTAATTTAATATAAGTACTCTCATTTATTCCTAATTGGATTAGGAAGGAAAATTAGTTAAAGAGTTTAATTAATTATCCCTAATAAGATTAGGGAGCTTAATTAATTAAAAGAATTTAATTAATTAAATAAAACCCAATTCCTTAATTGTTAAGGTGGGTTGCCCACATCTATAAATAAGAGGAGTCTTATTATGGGTGGTGGTGGTTTGTTGACTTTTTGAATCGAATAATTCCAATTTGTTGGAGAGTACGCCTTTTCTATAGAGATAGAAAACTAGGGTTTAGCCAACCACCCATCTTCTTGAATCTTTTTTTTTCCTTGGTGGATCACCTCTAGAGGCCAAACACTTGGGTGGCTAACGTTGATCAAAGGAAGGAACCAAACCCGTGGATTCAAGTTGAACGCGAAAAGGATTTGGAGGTGAACTTGTACTGAGGAAGCTCGATCTTCAAGGGTATGATTTTTATTCTTTATCTTTTCGTTTAATTAATAATTGTGCATAAAGGGTGATCCGGGTATATGGTTTGTAAAATTTTAAACTCGATTTTATCTCGCTTAGCTTATTTTTGCAATTTGATTGCGTTCATGAATATTACAAACCTAACACTCAAAATTTTCTACACTCCTATTGCTAACATTGCAGGAGGGTAGATTCGTCTTTTGGAGATAACCCTGAAAGACAGCTTACATCCATTCTGGATACCACCGGAAGTTCAGTTCCAACCCGGAACACAAATCGGGAGCATCATGTCAACCCGGAACACACACCGGGAATGTCATTTCCGATCTCGAAGATAACCTTGAGATATGCAGATCAAAAGATTGGCAACAACACAGGAGATGATAGTCTTGTCTTGGCAATAACACCGCGACGCTCAGTTCCAGTCCCAGAGACAACACTGGGAGTAGCAACCCCATCCTTGGTGATAGCCCCAAGAGATGCCATTGCAGTTCCGGCGATAACCCCGGAAATGCTTGTTTCAAACATATGCAATCAGCTTCAACCTCAGACATCCTGTCGAGGCACATACACCTCAGACCCGGAGTTGACAACGGGCAGATAGGAACATCCACAGATGACAGTGATACATACAAACAAGCAAAGCCGATCAATCTCGAGATGTAACCTCGAAAGCAACATCTCTTTTCCGCTTAAATCACCGTGATAACCTGGTGAGGAGTCACAACATCATCTGTCCACGTCAACAAGATGATATCGCGGCATACCAATAAGTAGTCCAATCTCAACTGTAACCCTGAGCAACGTCTACTTTCAACTCAAACCGGCGATAACCCCGGCAAGGAGTCATACATCATCTTGTTCCTTCGACAAATGGCACGTCATCTCAACACTTCATATATACATACATACAACAATGTCCCATAAGAGCCGAAGATTGACAATCCCGAGTGACTATTACGTGTGGCAGTACTTTGGATAGAATTTGAAGCTTGAAGACCATGGGCATAGACCCCTCTTCCTGACTTCGTACAACCTCTCTAATCCATGTCATTACGTAACTCTCGACACAAGCGATCCGAAGAAGTACAGATATACTTTGTTTGGATGCTTGGATTGAAGTTCTGCAAGTTCAAGCGGACATTACAGTGCACGACTGCACATACTACGAGACAACGGGACCCGCGAGGCATGGATCCGCCATGACCAAATTGCGCAAGTACAATCATGCTATCACAATGTACCTACTACCATCGATCTATAAATATAGGCTGAGGGGTCAGCCATTTGGAGAGAGAGAGAGAAAAAAAAGCGAGGAAGCCCCATCCATTTTTGCTCTGCATACACATCTTTTGAGTGTTTCCTCTTCTTTAAAAACTAGTTAGCTCACATATAGCTACTTTTTTATCCGTATGAGAGCCGAGTGTTTATCTATTTAAAGTCTAAGAAGTCTACTTTGGCAGCCTTGCACCGTAAGCCTTCTTACATTCTATAAAGCCTCTTTCTCATATATCACACACTCGTTGTACACGTTGATAGTCGTGTGAGTGTGTTTGCCTTCAACTTCTATCGTGTGATTTTCATTTACATGCATATATATATACTAATATATATATATATTTCATATATATGGACTAACATTATCGAGTTATGCCTCGATTGAGCCTGAACTTGATGCAGGAGCGTTTATTTGCTTATATATATATATATATATATATATATATATATATATATATATATATAACGTGGTCGATCGCCATCGATGAGCCTCGGATTTTACATCCTGGGCGTTTAATTGCTTTTATATATATATATTATATATAATTGTCATCGATATATATCGATGAGCTTCGGATTTTACATCCTGCGTTTTTACTCGCTTTATATATATATATATATATATAATTGCTGTCGGACATATCCAGATGAGCCCAGATTTACATCCTATTGCGTTTACTACTTTATATATATATATATATATATATATATATATATGCATTGCAGGTAGTTAGTCTACTTCGTGGCCTTTTATAGCTTTATTTACATTACATCTGCGCCTGAGTTTACTTCATGGCGGTGATGATTTTTATAGCTTTATTTATATTTCATCCCGCCTGGAGTTTTTACTTATTGTGGCGATTGATTTATATATATATATATATATATATATATATATATATATATATATATTTACCACTTTTATATATTTACATTTCTGATCCCCCATGGAGTTGCTTCGTGGTGGTTGATCCAGTCTGTATATATATATTTATAGCTTATATATATATATATATATAACTACTTACTGCTTTCCATACAAATTGCAGTATCATGTGAGCCTAGGAATCATGTGATCACAGTTTCGATTTATCAATCTAGATTCTGGTTCCCATGATGGACATTTTTAGTTCATGAAGCGACTTGTACATTATTTTACAGTGTCCGAGTTTCCTTGGATGGCTGTCATGCCCATAAGGAGTTTGGCACTGCTGTATATTATTTTCTCAAGGATGCTTCGCATCTCGAAAATAAAAGAAAACAAGCCGATCATTTAATAAAATGGAAGTACGAAAAGCTCTCAATTCCTATTGAGTACAGAGTTTGAAAAACCTCTTTTATAAAACTTCATTGCTATATCTTGGTTAAAACTGAATTTTCCTATAAAATTCAAACCTTGTGTATATAGGTGCGAACGAGGCCTCGCACTACTTTCAAATAAATTGCACATTGATCCACACACACACACACACACATTCATATAACAATTTCTTTGAAAGAGTGGCGATTCTCGTGGTAACACCTGATGTTGGGGTGCCTAATACCTTCCCTTCGCATAATCAAGCCCCCGAAACCATAATGAATCTCGGTTTCACAGACCCGTTTAGCAGTGTCAAATCACTGGGTCAATGTGCTAACCTTTTCGGTTGCGTTGGTGCAACCAATTAAATACACCAATTGACGACTCTTAAAGTCAATCGTCGACATTATATATGTCGAACCTTTTTCACTTTTTTTTCAAACAAATCTCACATTAACATGAGAACACCAAAGAACAAGCAACGGAAAGGGACACCAAAAATCCCGATGTCGACAATAGTATTTGGTCTAATTTTTGATTGAATACTTAGACTCTTAGAGAAGACATTTTTGATACTTGTTTAACTATTTTTTGCTTTAGAGTTCTATGTTTGTGTTCGTGAATAAGTTTGGTGTTTGTTAACATAGTCTGTGTTCGTGAATGTCCGTGAACTGTTCATGTTCATGAACAATCTTATGTTCGACTTGTTCGCGAACTCGATCATGTTCACGAACAGTTTGCGAACACCAAAAGATCAGAAGTTATACATAGTTGTTGGTTCCATCAAGTTACTTGAACATGTTCTAGTTCGATTAAAAGTGTTCGAGTTTCGTTCGAGTTCGACAAAATTCAGTTCGGTTTAGTTCAGTTCGATTTGGTTCGTTTGCAGTTCTACTGCCTACAATTCCTCCTTTTCCAACTAGAATACCAACCATTCCTTTCTTCTCGCCTCTACCATCTACTAGTATCCCTCGAGTTGATTCCATTTTATTCATCTAAGCTCTACTAAAGTTGTTTGTTTGTGCTGAGTGAGATTACTTGTATTTTTTAAGGAGTGAAGTCAGGTTCACTTTTATATGTATTATTTCTTATGTTTACGAAGTATTGAATATCCGTTGTTTGTGATCATTTGAATTACTTGAATCTATTAATTGAACCCAATTTTAATTATATTATTAGATTTAAAGACCAAATTATAATAAACCTAACTTTAATATATTAAGTTAGGGTTTTCCTAATATTGGTACTGCAATAAACGAAGAAGGAAGAAGCGGAAAGAGAGAGATAGAAGGAGGCTGAAATTGAA
Organism: Panax quinquefolius; assembly: GCA_020205615.1. Classification (NCBI taxonomy): domain Eukaryota; kingdom Viridiplantae; phylum Streptophyta; class Magnoliopsida; order Apiales; family Araliaceae; genus Panax; species Panax quinquefolius. The sequence goes on along the minus strand of JAINUW010000683.1, from coordinate 101,020 downwards.
AGTGTTTGAATCATCATATTCTTCTTCTCAAAAGGTAATTATTGAACTATTTTTGAATACAAAATAATTATTTTTTTACTGTAATTACAATCTATTTTATCATTATGTTTATAATCTGCTTTTAAGAATTGATTTTATGGCTTGATTAATCAAATTTGATAATACAATTTTGATTTGTAATTGGAATATTTAATAAAGGAGAGAAGAAGTTTAATAATAATCATAAGTTTGATACGTTATATACACACACACACACACATATATATATATATATATATTATTAATTGATATGATAAATTATTTTGACTACTATTCTTAGTAGTTGTATTATAGGGGTTAAAAAAGTAATGAAATTTCATATGTATTATTATAATATTAATTATATCAAATTCAAATGATATTTTGTATTACAAAATGTATTAAACATATTTTAAACTCTAAAGGGTATATGAACTAATATTAAAAAGGTTAAATTTATAAAAGAAAATACATAAATTTTGTAATTTAGTAATTTAATTAATGGTCTTGTGTTATTTTGATAATTATATAGATCAGATTGAACATATCTAGCAGTGTGATATTTGTGTTTAGTAAATTATTTCAGTATTATATTCAGGTACAGATTCCGTACTCTTTCAGCGATACTCTTGTTAAATTAGATTTGTTCGTCTTATTCTTTGTTTCAAATTCTGTTATTATTTCAAATAATTGTTTCTTGTGAAATTCATATAATAGTTTCATTTTGGAAATGTATATATATATATATATATATATATATATATATATACACGTATCAAACTTATGATTATTATTAAATTTCTTATCTCCTTTATTATATATTCCAATTACAAATCAAAATTATATTATCAATTTTGATTAATCATGCCATAAAATTGAATTCTTAAAATAGATTATAAACACAACAATAAAATAGATTGTAACTACAAAGAATAAAATAATTATTTTGTATTAAAAAATAGTTCAATAATTACCTTTTGAGAAGAAGAATATGATGAATAAAATATTAATAATCTTATTTTCAAACACTTTTAATTTTAGCCTCCTTCTATCTCTCTCTTTACGCTTTAGGAAAACCCCAACTTAATATATTAAAGTTAGGTTTATTATAGTTTGGTCTTTAAATTCAATAATATAATTAAAATTGGGCTCAATTAGTTGACAAGCTCAAACTTATATACTTAGAATTTAGTTTTAACCCAATTAGTTTAAAGACCCAAATTAATGTAATCACATACTTATTATAGTCAACATAAATTAAATACAATTTGACCAAAACTGCCAAACATAAGAAAAGTCCAATTTTACTAAGTTAATTTACCCCTCACTTATTAATACTTATTAGCCCAAATTAATTAAATAACAAGTTTGACTCAAATAAAAGACAAAGTCCAAACAATATGTTTTAAAAATATAAAATTTTATTTATTTATTTTTTTCGGGTATTACATTACCTCCCCCTTATAAAGGATTCTGTCCCCGGAATCGAAAGAGTAACAAAGATTTACTTGACATTAAAGAGGTGAGGATACTCTTGCCAAATAGTCTCTTACGCCTCTTAAGTAGCTTCGCGCTCTGAATAATTTTAGGAAAAATAAAATTAATATTTAATTATTAACAAAAATTCGGACTATTACAGTGTCACTGTGTCAGAGTGTGATCTCTTGTGAACAATTTAAGGATCAGAGTTCAAAAAGTTGCTTAAATCTGATTAGCACAAGGCTTAGTGAGACTTAAGAGTGTAAATAAGCAAAAAAAATAACTGTAAGCTTCAATCAATCAATTAAATAGTGTAAGCATGATATTTTTTAAAAAATAACTCATGTATTAAACTGTTCATGTAGCTAAAAGTGTATATTAGTGAAGTTTGAAGAACAAACAGTGAACAAATGAATGAAGCTTTGAAGTAATGTTTGTGTATGATGCAAAATATTATTAAAAAAGTAATTCACCAAATAGTCACAAATCAACAGATCTAAAAACTAAATTAAGAGAATTCTAAAAAACTTGATTGGTTTGAATAGGAATTGGTTATATAAATTAATATATGGTATAGATGTTATAGAAACTAAAATTAATGATTAGGGAAGTTAAATAGGTACTAAACGAGTGTAATATAAGTGATTATACCTTACTTTGATGATTTAATTGAATATGGGTTAGAGTTGCAAGTCTCACACAAAAACAAAGCATCTATCCATGGTTATTTCTAATTGTTGGGAAACTTGGTCAATTATTGATTGAGTCTTAATAGCTATTCTGTTTTGGTTTCGTCTTTGTTGAATAAACCCTGGATTATAGGGTGAGATTAGTTGTTGATTTATTCTTCCTTAAACATAGCCACGATATAGATCATGTGAATCGTGGATGTAGTTGCTATCATTCCTGTTTTGTAATGGCTGTATAAAAGCCTCTTTTGAGTTGATGAATAATATATGCTTAAGAGCTATAAACTGAGTCTTCTATTTCCCGTTTAAACAGTGGTATTAGAGCCACACAATGAGGCCTGATTTGTGAAGTAGTGAGTGAGTGAAATATTGAGAGAAAGAGTGTTTGAGTGAAACATTGAGATGAAAGAAATAGGGAGAGATGGCAGAAAGAAATAATTTCCTGAGCATTCCCAAATTTGATGGGGACTATGATCATTGGTCAATGTTGATGGAAAATCTGTTGCGGTCAAAAGAGTACTGTAACCTCATCAAGAATGGTTACACTGAGCTTGACGCCAAAGAAGTGCTAACAACTGCACAACGAAAAACCTTAGAGGACCATAAGCTAAAGGGTTTAAGGGCAAAAAACTACTTATTCCATTAGATTGACAAATCCATTCTCAAGACCATCATTCAGAAAGACACCTCCAAGTAGCTACGGGACTCCATGAAAGAAAAATATCAGGGGAGTATTTGAGTTTAACGAGCTCAACTACAGACGCTCCGTAGGGAATTTAAAGTCTTGGAGATGAAAACTAGTGAGTTTGTAAATGATTACTTCTCCAGAGTGATGCTGGTAGAAAATGATGTGAGGAACGCAGGAGAAGACATGCAAGATGCGAAAAATAGTTGAGAAAATCTTATGCACATTTACAAAAAAGGTTCAATTATATTTTATGCTCTATAGAGGAGTCAAAATACATTAATAGTCTTTCAATGGATGAGTTACAGAGCTCGTTACTGGTCCATGAACAGAAGTTTCAGAAGAGCAGTGTGGAAAAACAAGCTTTGAAAGTCACTGGAGGTGATAGGTCTGAAGCAAAAGAGGAAGATATGTTTGGTGGAAGAGGTAGAGGTCATGGAAATTTTAGAGGAAAGGGAAGGGGTCAAAGAAGAGCTTTCAATAAAGCTACTCTGGAGTGCTGGAGATGTCATAAGTTGGGACATTTTCAGCACGAATGTCCTAGCTATGCCCATTATGCTGAGTATGTAGAGTTAGATGAAGACCAAGAGATGTTACTCATGTCTTACATTGAGACACACAATTTGAAGAGAGAAGAGGTGTGGTTCTTGGACTCAGGATGTAGCAACCACATGAGTGGAGACAAGCAGTGGTTCATTGAGCTTGATCAGTCCTTCAGGCACTCAGTAAAGTTTGGAAATGACTCAAAGATGGTTATCATGGGGAAAAGAAATGCAAAATATAAGTTGAAGGCATAACTCAGGTGATCATTGAGGTATTTTACATTCCTGAGATCAAGAATAATTTGCTTAGCATTTGACAGCTTTAGGAGAAAAACGTGGCTATTTTGATTCAAAGTAATGTCTATAAAATGTACCATCCAATGAAAGGGCTAATTATGCAAATAAATATGTCTGCAAACCGAATGTTTGTGTTGCTTGCCTCTATGCCTACTAATGCTCTAGGACCGACTTGTTTTCAAGCATCTTTAGATGATTTAACAGAAAACCTATAGCACCGGAGGTTTGGTCATCTTAACATGAAAGGGCTACAGACATTGGCATATATAAATATGGTTAGAGGCTTACCAATGTTGAAAGCTAGCTCCAAGTTATGTACTGATTGCGTTGTGGGAAAGCAACACCGTGACCCTTTCCAAAGAAAAGTTTATGGAGAGCCTCTCAACCATTGCGGCTTGTGCACTTGGACATCTGTGGTCCGATTACTCCTGAATCCAATAGCCATAAGAGGTACATAATTATATTTATTGATGATCATAGTCATAAGATGTGGACGTATTTCTTGTATGTTAAGTCATAGGCATTCATTATGTTTAAAAAATTCAAAAGCATGGTATAAAAAGAGATATGGAACTATATTTGTTGTTTGCGTACTGACTAAGGTAAGGAGTTCACCTCATCTAAGTTCAAAAACTTTGTAGTTCAAATGGGATCGATAGATAACTCACTACGACTTACTCTCCATAACAAAATGGAGTCGCAAAGAGAAGAAATTGAACCCTAATGAACATGGTATGGTGTATGCTGATTGCAAAGGAGGTTCCAAAAGAGTACTGGGCGAAAGCAGTAAATTGGGTAGTGCATGTTCTCAATAGGTGTCCCACTTCAGCAATACAAGATAAAACACCTGAGGAAGCATGGAAAGGAATCAAGCCTTCAGTGGAGTACTTCAAAGTGTTCAGATGCATAGGTCATGTTCACATACCTAGTGTCACAAAAAAGAATCTTGATGATAAAATCTTCAAGTGTGTGTTCTTGGGGGTCAGTGAAGAATCCAAAGCTTTTCGAATGTATGATCTGGAGTCCAAGAAGATTGTTATAAGTCGAGATGTGGTTTTTGAAGAGGAAGAAAAATAAGTGAAGAAGCTTGTTGTAATGGTCTTGAGTAGGGAGATGAAGGAAAAAAAAGTGAAGAAGAAGAGAATAGAGCCAGCAATTCAGACCCCCTTACACCAATTGATGTGACGATCTAGTTTAAGGGAGAAGAAGAAGAGAACCGGTGTGGATAAGGGACTATGTAAGTGGTGAAGGCCTATCCGAGGAAGAAAATGATGTGCAACAACTAGCTATGGAGATGCAACAACTTGCCATGTTCTCTTCAAATGATCCAACAATGTTTAAAGAAGCTGCTAAGAGTTCAACTTGGAGAGAATCTATGGATCGAGAAATTCAAGCTATAGAGAGGAATGTTACTGGGAACTAACTGAGTTGCCAAGAGGAACAAAGAAGATAGGTGTTAAATGAGAAGGGAGAGGTGGATAAATACAAAGCCCGACTTATAGCAAAGGGATACACACAGCAAGCCGGTATCGAGTACACTAAGTTATTTGTTCTGGTAGCTCGTTGGGATACTATTCAACTAATACTTACACTTACAGCTAATCGAGGGTGGAAAGTATACCAACTAGATGTTAAAGTGCATTTCTTCATGGTGAGATCAGTAAGGAGGTGTTTGTGGAACATCAATGGGGGTTTGAGGTGAAGGGTGGATAGAGCAAAGTGTACAAATTGAAGAAAGCAATCTACGGACTTAAACAAGCCCCATGAGACTGGTTCAGTAAGATTGAATCCTATTTTATCAAGGAGGGGTTTGAGAGATGCTTGAGTGATCACACACTTTTCACAAAGAAGGACGAAAATGGAGGTATTCTTATAGTCAGCTTGTATGTCGATGACCTTATTTTCACAGAAAATAATGAGCAGATGTTCGGGAAGTTCAAGAGTTCAATGAAAAAAGATTTTGACATGTCTGATCTTGGTTGTATGAAGTATTTCCTTGGAGTGGAGGTCGTGCAAAGCTCAACTGGGATTTTCATAAACCAAAAGAAATATGCTAATGAGGTACTGGAGAGACTTGGAATGGAACATTGTAATCCTGTGAAAAATCTTATTGTTCTTGGAAGTAAACTGGCTAAAGATGAAAGAGGCACAACGATTGATTCCACGATTTACAAGAAAATGGTGGGCAGTCTTATGTACTTAACTGCCACCAGACCAGATCTTATATATGTAGTGAGCTTGATAACTCCTACTGTGTGCATCAACAAGCAGTGAAGAGAGTGTTTCGATATTTGAAGGGGACAACTAAATTGGGAATAATTTACAAGAAAGGAGGAGAAGAGAGATTGTTTTCTTATTCAGATAGTGATTATGTTCGGGATCTTGAGGGCTGCAAAAGCACCTCAGGGTATGTTTTTGAAATAAGCTCTGGAGCTGTAGCATGGAGTTCCAAAAAGCAACCAGTTGTGTCACTTTCCATTACCGAAGCAGAGTTTATTACTATTGTTGCGTGTGCTTGTCAGAGTGTGTGGATGCAACGAGTTCTTTGGAAGCTTGGAATTAAGAAATGTAAATGCACTATATTCTGTGATAATAACTCAACCGTTAAACTCTCAAAGAATCATGTTATGCATGGTAGAAGTAAGCATATCAATGTTCGATTTCATTTTCTTCGAGACTTGGCTAATGATGGAGTAGTAGAGTTGGTGCATTGTGGCTCAAAGGATCAGTTGGCTGATATAATGACAAAACCTTTGAATCTAGACTTGTTCTTGAAGATGAGAGAAGCATTTCGGTGTGCAAGCAAAGGTTTCAAGGAGTAAACCGATCATATATTTACATGACAGTAAAAGGAGGAGTTATTGGGAAACTTGGTCACTTGTTGATTGAGTCTTAATAGCTATTCTGTTTTGGTTTCGTGTTTGTTGAATAAACCCTTGATTATAGGGTGAGATTAGTTGTTAATTTATTCTTCCTTAAATATAGCCACGATATAGATTATGTGAATCATGGATGTACTTACTATCATTCTTATTTTGTAATGGTTGTATAAAAGCCTCTTTTGAGTTGATGAATAATATAAGCTTAAGAACTACAAACCGAGTCTTTTATTTCTAGTTTAAACATTGATTGTTGAAGGCTGATCTGTTGGTGAAGCTTTGTGGGCTTGTTTGGATGATTTTTTGCGACTAAAATAAGTAAAATTATGTGTTTTTTTTTGGGGTTTTTTTGAATTTTTTAAGTTTTTTAATTTTTTTAGTATGAACAATAAGGCGAAGGGTGTGTGTTCTTTTAGTTTTCATTTCAATGCTCAACATCTTAAACTGGTTACCTCATAGCAAATATATAGAGTCGTAGTGGTTAGAGGTGTTCATCGATAATTTACCGTACTGAACCAGTACGGACCGAACCAGAACGATTACCGATTCTACCTAAATCTAAGTACCGATATTGGTATTGATTGAACTAATGTACTAAACCGGTTAGCCAATCCGGTACCAGATCATTACCAGAATTTACTTTTGTACCGGTCAAGCCTTTCAAAGGAGGAAGCCTTTAAAATGTGCATATAGGGGATGAAATAAAATGTGCATGAAATAAAAGCTAAATGAGGGGAAGAAGGGAATGGGTGGGGAATCTGGGCATATAGGGGTCACCAAGGGGAACCAAGTATTCTATTTATGGTATGTTTGAGCCTAAGTAAATAAAGCATTAAATATTTGTCTTCGCCATTAAGAACTCTTACCCAATAAGTTCTCCTTCCCATCATTTTGTTTCCTTAATCCAACATGAGTTAGCTTAATTGTAGGTGGTTAAGATTAACCTTGATTAGTTTAACTTTATTGGTTGGTTAGATTAACTAAAGGATGGTTAGTATTTGGTATTTTCCTAACCATTTTCTACACTTAGTCAAAATCATTTCATTTCATTTGTCTTAGTAAAGTTGAGAGAGAAAAGAAAGCAAGAGAGAAATATTGAGAGAGAGAGAGAGAGAGAGTCCATAGGAAGATTCCTGGAGAAGAGGAAGAGAAGAGAAGAAAGAGGCTAGCAAGCTTGTTCAATCACCTAGCTAAAAAGAAGAGCAAAGAAGGAAAGCTTAAAACCTTAGTTCCAAGTTTTTTTTAAAAGCTTTATGTATATAAAAGGCTTTGTTGGTGGGGTTCTTTTTTATTGTGGTGGATGATGAAGGATCTGGAGATATAAGGTAGTGAGTATTGTGTTCATATTTGTAAAGTTCTGATAAATAACATGAAAAGTGGAACAAAAATTAAAAACACAAACCCAAACATATGGGATGTAAAAATGGATTGTCAGTGGACTATTTTGAACTCATTTTTTTTTGTTGTGTTCCAAAACTAAAAATTAAGTTTCGAAGAGTTATTTTATGCTCTTGTGAGTTATGATCATCACCTAATTAGAACCAAGGTAAAAGCTTTTGTAACAAAATCATGGATTTTTTTTGTAAAACTATTCAAAAAATGAAAAACATATAGTGTGTACTGACTTTTGAGTCAATTTTATGGGTAGTTTAAATTTCTAGAAAATTTTATTTTTCTTTGGATTTTGTAGTACGTAGAACAAGGAAGTCGTAGGCGTAAGAAAAAACTCATTTTAACTTCGGATGAGGGAGTTATGAAGTTTGGAAAAAGGTGCGTCAAATCTGCCAAAACAAAAAACTAGTCAACGAAGGTTTTTGAGCCACCATATTTGCTTGATAACGAGCAAGAAAATGGCTCAAGAATGGAATCATTCTGAGCAAAGAATGAGTTATAAGGCTCAGAATATAAGGTGTCAAGGTTGCCAAAGCAGAAAATTCACTGCATGGGCAAGTTGCGCTAAGCAAGCGGAAGGACTCTGGGCGTGTGGTAGGGGCGTTGGATAACTAGTTTCCTGGGTGCTGCTATTGGTTGCTTAGGTTGGGCCATGCATCGCCGAGATGTTTTCGAACGTTGTGCGACTCCGTGCGAAGTGGTGCACATCTAGGCGTGTCGAGTGAAACCAAGCGAAGTGGTGCATGCCGAGGCATGTTGGGCGACGACATGCGACATTTTTGACATTGTTCTAAAATGTTCCAAGTGATAAAAGATGAATGTTATAAAATGAATAATAATGAATATAGAGCTTCGCAGGGGGTCGTTAAGAGAGTTGTGGCATTCCCAAACTCTGAGATATCGTAAGATGTTTTTAAAAGGTTGTCGTGTTACCTAAAATATAAAAAGCAAATGTGACGCCCTCAAAATAGGTATACACAACCCATTTTGAGTCGCCAAATACATGGTACATAATTTAAATACAAAGTTCTTTTATACAATACGACAAAAACATAGCTGAGAGTTTTAACATGAATATTGTCTTGTAGACAATATCCAAACTTAAATGGAGTCCTCATTACAATTATTATCACACTATTTCAAAGAATAGTGAGGACTACTATATCGACCATCTGGACCGTTACTCTATTCCCTGACTAGTCCTAACTATATTCTCATTTCCTGAAGAGAACAATGAAAGAAAAGGGTGAGCTCAACTAGCCCAGTAAAGAATATTATGACTAAGATAATTCAGAATAAATTATCATTAGCCTTCAACTGTGACACCCCCAAAATAGGTTCACACAACCTATTCTGAGTCGCCAATACATGGTACAGAAACTAAATACAACTTCATCAAAATAATTGTCGTACTGTCGTGCAAAATACGACAACACATATGCTGTGGATACCAACTGTGACTCTCATCCCTTTACTTGGATAGCACCTCACATTGATACCTTACAATGGTACCTTACATAAAGTTACAGTCAATAACTATTTTAGAAATTAAAATCTTTGGAAAATGCTCAAGGAAACCTTCGTACATGAGAGGCTATGCATCTAAGTTATAATAGATATCATATAACTAGAGAATTATCCTTGGTTGACCCAATAGACCCCAAAGAAAAACAAGAAGATTTCAATCATTTTCTTTCCAATGGTGAGTCTTCTCTTGCCATATAATTATCTCCATTATCTCCAAATTAGAATTATATTTCAACCAAACTCCAAGATTATATAGGTAGTGCTCATAGATATAATCAGCAAGTGGATGTGTACAACCCTGCCTTATGATAACACGAAGTCGTATGTCATTAGACATCTTGTATGATAGTGGCAAAACACTCTTCCAAAGTTGGGTTCACCTCATCCTATTCGATTCACCAAAATCATCGGTTAAATGACATATAAAATACGACACACTTATCTAAAATTCTCAATAAAATTATTTTCATACTGTTTAGGGGAAATCTCAATAGCTATAGACCACCGTTCTATTTTCCTGTTACCCCCGTTCTACCTAGCTACACTCTTATTACCTTTAAGGAATTGTGAAGCAAAAGGGTGAGCACAACTAGCCCAGTAAAGAATATCATGACTAAAGATAATTAAATTATCAATAGTCTTCGTCAGTAATAAATCAGAGATTTAGAACATATGGTAGATGATAAAACTTTTCAACCATAGTTGCCGCGGAACGAACAATCCATTAGAAGAGTCAAATAGACCATAAAGTCTATTATCTTCTCCATGTTAAAAGTCCATCATTAATATTTCATTCATGTAATACTCATCAACAATCTTTTGTTGCATCCAAGATAAGGAGAACTTTCATCACCTTTCTTCACCTGAACCGCTAAAGATTATAGTTAAATTCATAATTCATATTTATAATCGTGTAAATCAACAGTTTCTCCCTGCCACAAAGGATTAATAGAACGTTTACTCAATATCATTACCCCAAAGGCTAAAGATATTCAAATGTAATAACAATGATCAAACCAATCAGTTGTCTGTCAGTGCACTACGGCCAAAGACATTCAACTTTAACTAATAGTCATGATCCTGCCAATCACATCATCAATTTATCCATGCACTATGGGCCAAGGATATTCGTTAGTATCACAAGTGCTCATGATCATGTCATACATTTGTTCATCTTTGCACTACGTGCCAAAGCTATCAATCAACAGTTCATCTTTGCACATAAGCCAAAGATATACAACTGTAAACCAATAATCAAATGTAAAACCCAGACTTTTATAAAATAAAAGTCTAATTTAATTTATGACTATTATTTTTAAAATTGTAAAATGTTAAATTGATAAATGGTCAAATGAACAATTAATCGAATAAATGAGTTAATAATAGAGGAGTATTAAACCTTCTAGAATATTGTGGTCTATGAGAGGGGCGGTTAATGCTGATAGAGTTGGAATAATCTTGAGGCTTATTTTCCTAATACTTCAAACTTTCCACACATTCCTCACCAACCTTTTCTTTGATTGTTTAATTTCATTTTGGTGGGACAAGGGAGTTAGGCAATTGATTGAGCCTAATAAGGCAAAATCAGAAGATGTGTTTCTCATTTTTCTCACAACCTCTTCCTTCCGTAGCCCAAAATATTGATAAGATAGAGAGAGAGAGAAAAAAAAAAGGAGAAAGAAGAAGAAGAAGAAATGAAGAAAAAGAAAAACACCATCATTTTTATTTTCAGCACACTTTCTCATTCTCTCATGTTCCCTCCCGTAGCCATGTTCAGAAGAAGAAAGAGAGAAGAGAGAAAGGAAAGAGGAAGAAAGAAGGAGATGAAACCATGGATGCATGAAGGTAGAATATGAACTCAAAATGTAAAACCAAAACTTTTCATCTCTTTAATTTTTCTAAGAGTTTGATTTGTTGAAAGTTAGGTTATAGGGGATCATGATGGATCCAAAGTAATAAGGAAGTATATGATAAAGATTTTATATTTAATCCATGTCATAATAGAATTTAAGATCTGAAAGTTGGGCATATGTTTGAGGATGAACAAAAGTTATGTTGAGGACTTAAATCAAACTTGTAAAAGTGTTGACGATTGATTTATGTGTAAAATCTGAGGAGGAGGATCTATAGAATAAGAAGTTGTGGAAATATTCTAATTTGAAAGAACAAAAAAATGATTTAAATTAAAGTTGTGATGAAAGTTTTTGTAAAACATGTTCAGCGATGAAAAACTTAGTCTTAAGAAACTTTGGAGCCAAATTTTGGAATAATTAATGATTCTAAAAAATTTTGAAATCATGGGGGTTTTGTAGAGCATGTTACAAGCTTTCCATAGCCTCAAAAATGGACTAATTTTGAATACGGATGAAGAAGTTATGAAGATTTGAAGTATGTGTGTCAAAAGTTGTAAAATCTGGTAAATTGGAGTTAAGTGCCAAAGGTCAAGCGCCTAGGCACTAGGCTCAACGCTTAGAATCTATTCTTGGGCACCTAGGCGCTTTCCCAAGGCCAAATTTGGGCGCCTAGGCATTGGTCTAGTGTTAAACCAAAATCTATTCGGACGTCCTTTAGTAAATTGGGCATAACTTTTTCATACGAACTCCGATTGAGGTTATTCAGGATGATTCGATGATGTGGTTTATTTATTAAGCTGAGTCTCAGTAATAAATTTGATGAAAAACTTTTTAAATCATAGAAGATAGTAGATATCATGCTCTACTTGACTCTTCTAATGGATTGCTTGTTCCGCTGCAGTTGTTGATCTAAAACTTGTTGTCTATTATATTCTATCAGTTGTTATACTGTTGAAGGCTAAGGACAATTTATTCTACATTATCCTAGTCATAATATTTCTTACTAGGCTAGTTGGGCTCACCCTTTTTCTTTCATTGTTCTCTTCAGGAAATGAGAATATAGATGGGACGAGTCGGGGAATTGAGTTATGGTCCAGGAAAAGTGGCTTTAGTAGTCCTCACTATTCTATGCAATAGTGTGATAATAATTGTAATGAGGACTTCATTGAGAGTGGATATTGTCTAGAAGGCAATATTCTTGTTTAAACTCTCAGCTATGTTTTGTCGTATATTACCCGACAGTTGTATAATTAAGTTTGTATTTGATTTATGTACCATGTATTTGGCGACTCAAGATGGGTGATGTATACCTATTTTGGGGGCGTCACAGTTGGTATCAAAGCTTAGGGATATGATCCCTGGCTGAGATGTGAGGCTAGAACTAGGAGGGGTGAGACAGGTAAATCCTTCGCTAGTATGACCTACCTAAGTTTATTTGTTATTTAATTGGTCGGTCATAGTATATGAATAATATGTGGCATGTCAATTAACCCTTGTTTTGAAACTGTATTCTAGAATGATATCTGAAATACAGGAAATGAGCAATGGATGAACCATGAGATAGAGGAAGTAGCCTGTGAGCTAGAATTTGAATTTCTCATCTCTTTGAACTACCAGGTACGTAAATTTCGAGGGCAAAATTTCATAAGGTGGGGTGATTGTAAAACCCCGACTTTTATAAAATAAAAGTCTAATTTAATTTATGACTATTATTTTTAAAATTGTAAAATGTTAAATTGATAAATGGTCAAATGAACAATTAATCGGATAAATGAGTCAATAATAGAGGAGTATTAAACCTTCTAGAATATTGTGGTCTATGAGAGGGGCGGTTAATGCTGATAGAGTTGGAATAATCTTGAGGCTTATTTTCCTAATACTTTAAACTTTCCACACATTCCTCACCAACCTTTTCTTTGATTGTTTAATTTCATTTCGGTAGGACAAGGGAGTTAGGCAATTGATTGAGCCTAATAAGGCAAAATTAGGAGATGTCTTTCTCATTTTTCTCACAACCTCTTCCTTCCGTAGCCCAAAATATTGATAAGATAGAGAGAGAGAAAAGGAGAAAGAAGAAGAAGAAGAAGAAGAAGAATGGAAGAAAAAGAAAAACACCATCATTTTTATTTTCAGCACACTTTCTCATTCTCTCATGTTCCCTCCCGTAGCCATGTTCGGAAGAAGAAAGAGAGAAGAGAGAAAGGAAAGAGGAAGAAAGAAGAAGATGAAGCCATGGAAGCATGAAGGTAGAATATGAACTCAAAAGGTAAAACCAACACTTTTCATATCTTTAATTTTTCTAAGAGTTTGATTTGTTGAAAGTTGGGTTATAGGGGATCATGAAGGATCCAAAGTAATAAGGAAGTATATGATAAAGATTTTATATTTAATCCATGTCATAATAGAATTTAAGCTCAAAAAGTTGGGCATATGTTTGAGGATGAACAAAAGTTATGTTGAGGACTTAAATCAAACTTGTAAAAGTGTTGATAGTTGATTTATGTGTAAAATCTGAGGAGGAGGATCTATAGATTAAGAAGTTATGGAAATATTCTAATTTAAAAGAACAAAAAATGATTTAAATTGAAGTTGTGATGAAAGTTTTTGTAAAACATGTTCAGTGATGAAAAACTTAGTCTTGGGGGACTTTGGAGCCAAATTTCAGAATAATTAATGAATCTGAAAAATTATGAAATCATGGAGGTTTTGTAAAGCATGTTACAAGCTTTCCATAGCCTCAAAAATGGACTAATTCCGATAACGGATGAAGTATGAAGATTTGAAGTATGTGTGTCAAAAGTTGCAAAATCTGAAAAATTGGAGTTAAGTGCCTAAGGTCAAGCACCTAGGCACTAGGCTCGGTGCTTAGAATCTGTTCTTGGGTGCCTAGGCGCTTGCTCAAGGCCAAATTTGGGCGCCTAGGCGCTGATCTAGTGTTAAGCCAAAATCTATTCGAACGTCGTTTAGTAAATTGGGCATAACATTTTCATACGAACTCCGATTGAGGTGATTCAGGATGATTCGGAAAGATAACAAGTAGACCTAAAACTTTCATTCTTTATGTTTTGAGATTTGAGGTCGGTATCAAGGCCTTAAATTGATATTTTAGGGACTGATGTGCATTCAAAGGCAATAAGAGGACGTCGTGCATGCACGTATGCAACATGTAATGTTTTCGATGATAAAGGATGTTGTTCTAAGTTGTAAAACATGAACATTATTAAATATAATGATATTATGCGATAAATAAAGATAACTTAAATGAATAATGAATTATTAGTTAGTGTATATGTTATTTGAGATAATTATGATTTGATGTTGATCCTTACTTTTAATAGAATTTAAATTGTTTATAAGTAAGGTATTGATTTGATTCTTACGTAAGAAGTCACTCGGTATTTATTCAAATAATTACCACAGTAGTTATTACACAGTGACTCATATTATGTGATATGATATAATTAAACTAGTTGGCAGTATTGAGAGTCTATGTTAATAATTGTGAATAATGGTTCAAAGATTGAAAATGGTGTTTATTAAAGATAAGTATGATATATGGATGTTTGTTCAATTATTTTCTTTTTACAAAAGTAAGTTTGGCAGGACTTGCCGACACTCTACTTTTTCTAAAGTAGTATGGACCACAACTTAATTATTTTTAAAACATGTACAAGTTGGTTTAATTTTCTCTGTGGGACCATAAATTCCACTACCATTATTATATACCTCATTTGGTTATTTTGTCAAAGCGTGTGTGCTAATTGTTTCCTCAATTTTCAATATAAATAGGTTGCCTGGTTGAGCAACTAAAGACACACCATCACTACAATAAAAATATAGAATTCTTTTAATAGTACAATATTGTGAGTATAATATTGTGAGTATTTCTATTGAGTGTAATGTTACTCCAAGTGTAAATAAGGAATACAAGCATTGTTTAAGTTGATCAATTTCACAGAAAGCATAATCAAGTCACATGCTAAGGTAAGGGATGTCATTATTATGGTAAGAGGTATCATTTTATGGTAAAAGAATATCATTTTCTTTCATACTCCATATTATGGTAAGATATTATTATTCGCTTATTTATTGGTTTATCATTAAATGGTGAAAAGTCCTGAAAGGATTAGAATATCCTTAATAGTTTGTGATTTATCTATTATTATGTTATCAATTTGGACTCTAGATAATTAAGTTGAAAATCACTAAGATCTATGTTATCTTATTATTCTGATGATTTATGTTTATTCATTATATATATCATTGTCATCATTCTCATGCTTATATTGTATTGAAAGTCATCTATAGCCAGTAGTGCATAGATGGACTTGGTATGATTATGACCATGGATTATTCGGTATAATCATAACCATAATGTTACAAATGATGTGGTAAAAGTCATCTTTGGCCCGTAGTGCATAGATGAACTTGGTATGATTATGACTAGGGATTATTCGGTATAATCATGACCGTAATTGAAAACACGAATATCCTTGGCCCGTAGTGCATGGAAAATTCATGGTCGTGATACCATTAAGCTGAGTCTCAGCATTATTGGTTTTACAGTTGTATATCTTTAGCCTGTAGTGCAAAAATGGGCTATTAGTTATTGGTTTTACAGTTGTATATCTTTGGTCTGTAGTGCAAATATGGGTTGTTGGTTATTGGTTTTACAGTTGTATATCTTTGGCCTATAGTGCAAAAATGGGTTGTTGGTTATTGGTTTTACAGTTGTATATCTTTGGCCTGTAGTGCAAAGATGGGTTGTTGGTTATTGGTTTTACAGTTGTATATCTTTGGCATGTAGTGCAAAGTTGGGCTGTTGATTTACTTGATTATAAATATGAATTGTGATTTAATTATAATCTGTGGTGGTTCAGGTGAAGACAGATGCTGAGAGTTCTCTTTGTCTTGGGTATAACCAAGAACTGTTGATGATTATTACAGAAATGAAATATTAACGATGGACTTTTAATCTAGAGGAGATAATAGACATTATGTTCTACTTGACTCTTCTAATGGATTGTTGATTCCACTGCTATTATGGTTGGAAACTTTTATCTTCTACCATATGTTCTAAATATCTGAATTATTATTGATGAAGGCTATTGATAATTTAATTATCTTAAGTCATGATATTCTTTACTGGGGTATTTGTGCTCACCCTTTTTCTTCACCACCCCTTTCAAGTAATAAAAGTGTAGCTGGGACTAGCAGAGAGAACATGGGTATAAAGTGGTGATACGAATTAGTCACAAGCCTAATCAAATTATGAAACGGTGTGGCATAATAATTGTACTGAGAACTTAAAATGTGTGTGACATGTTTTATACATCATTTGATATTTAATTTTGGTGAACAACAATAGGGTGAGGCGAATCAGAATTTGGAAGCGTCAAAGGTGCACTCCATTAGAATGAGGAGAACATAAATCTTCTCGTGTCCCTTCGGGGACTTGATATATTTGTTGTTGTACTTTATATGGCATTGTAATAATTTAAATATGAATATTGTCGTATTATATACGTAACAATATTTGTATTGAAACTCACAGTATATGAGTCATCGTATTTTGCACGACAGTTGTATAAATGGAGTTGTAAGTAGTGTATTTTCTGGCGACCCAAGATGGGTGATGTATACCTATTTTGGGTACCCGTGATTCATAAATAGTACCATATACGTAAATAATGCCGTATACATAAATAGTGCCATATACATGAATAGTGTCGTATACGTGAATAGTTTCGTATACTTGAATAGTAATCCCGACACGAAAAAGATAAAGTTTCACAATAAAATTTATATCAATATTTTGGTATAATGATATTAAAGGAAATAACATCATTTACTTGAAAAAAATTGCATCCCTTACCATCCCTTACCTCAAAAGAATAACACTTCTGATTGGAATATCAGATATAATACTGAAAGAAACTTGCACTATATAGCAACACTCAAGATATCTAAATACTTACAAAAATACGCTCGATATTTTTTATTATGGTGTGATTTTCAATTCTAACCTAAGCACCCTATTTATAGGAAAATGCTTAGAACACCAAAGCAGAAAATTTAATAAAATAATATTTTATAAAAAAAAATTCACGCCCACCCTTAACCAAATTCACCAGAACACCATTCGGGCCCACCAACACAAAAAAATATTTTTCTTTTAAAAAAAAATTATAACTCCAAAAATTAATTATTCCAGAACTTCAATAATTCATAATAAATAGCCCTTTTATCAAAAAAAAATTGAATCATATGTTAATTGCATAGGAAATTTAATTCTCTACAACTTTTTAGAAGAAAGTTTTTCCAAATCCTAAACCAAAAATGACCGAAATTCACATACGGATGATTTTCAACACCTCCATTCCGACAAAATACTAATAAAACACCTCAGCATTAATTTGTTCATTTATATCCACATAAAATAAATATTTCCTTATCATATAAATTAATAATTAATTATTCACAAATAATATTACAGAACTACAATATTAACAACCAGATCATTCTCAGGAAAGAGGGGCTTTCTGATAAGGATTTCTCCTTACTGGCGCATAATTAAATAACCTAACCCCTTTCCTCGACAGAATTTTTCTAGACATTGTCAATAATGTTATCTAATAATATTATTCAAATAATATGAATTATTGGTTTGATAATGTAAAATATTGTGCAATGACAATTATTGAAACAACAATAATATAAAATAATATGCAATATCGTGTGCTACTGTGCAACAACGCGTATTACTTTACTTTAACCACCGGGTATTTTAACAGTGTTAACGGTAACCGTTACGCCGTTATTATTAAAAAAACTCATTCGTGTCATTTTTTTCATCCGATAGTTTTTCGTTATAGGGCCCAACAATGGCTGCGCCGTCGTACGAATATTCCTCAACTTTAAGAATATTCCACGACCAAACGAATATTCTCTGATAAAAATGAATATTTTATAACCACTTGCTTATTTTTAAAAATTTACATATATCACCCTTAACTTTAAACTTTTATCAATTTAACTATTTACTAAATAGAAAAATTGAATACTTTTATTTCATAAAATTCGGGGTCTTATAATCTCCCCTCCTTATGAAATTTCATCCCCGAAATTTACGTACCTGATATTTTAAAGAGTTGAGAATACCTTCCTTTCATTTAAGATTCTATCTCCCTGGTCATCTCTTCTGTATCATGATTTCTCCATTGCTCATTTCCTGTATTTCAGATATCATTCTAGAATACAGCTTCAAAACAAAGGTTAATTGACATATCAAAATTTGTCAACTTATCAAGTACAAAATTTTAGCTTAGGTAACTCACACACTAGCGAAGTATATTACTCGTCTATCCCCTCTTAGTTCTAGACTCAGATCTCCATCAGCGACCATATCCCTAAGCTCTGATACCAACTGTGACACCCCCAAAATAGGTTCACACAACCTATTCTGAGTCGCCAATACATGGTACAGAAACTAAATACAACTTCATTAAAATAATTATCGTCTTCAGTCAAAATGCAAAATACAACACACATATCTTGTGGGATACCAACTGTGACTCTCATCCCTTTACTTGGATAAGACCTCACATTGATACCTTACAATGGTACCTTACATAAAGTTACACATAATAATTTGTTTTAGAAATTAAAATCTTTGGAAAATGCTCAAGGAAACCTTCGTACATGAGAGGCTATGCATCTAAGTTATAATAGATATCATATAACAAGAGAATTATCCTTGGTTGACCCAATAGACCCCAAAGAAAAACAAGAAGATTTCAATCATGTTCTTTCCAATGGTGAGTCTTCTCTTGCCATATAATTATCTCCATTATCTCCAAATTAGAATTATATTTCAACCAAACTCCAAGATTATATAGGTAGTGCTCACAGATATAATCAGCAAGTGGATGTGTACAACCCTGCCTTATGATAACACGAAGTCGTATGTCATTAGACATCTTGTATGATAGTGGCAAAACACTCTTCCAAAGTTGGGTTCACCTCATCCTATTTGATTCACCAAAATCAACGGTTAAATGACATATAAAATACGACACACTTATCTAAAATTCTCAATAAAATTATTTTCATCTTTGCTTTGGAAATCTCAATAGCTATAGACCACCGTTCTATTTTCCTGTTACCCCCGTTCTACCTAGCTACACTCTTATTACCTTTAAGGAATTGTGAAGCAAAAGGGTGAGCACAACTAGCCCAGTAAAGAATATCATGACTAAAGATAATTAAATTATCAATAGCCTTCGTCAGTAATAAATCAGAGATTTAGAACATATGGTAGATGATAAAACTTTTCAACTATGACGCCCCCAAAATAGGTGTACATCACCCATCTTGAGTCGCCAAAAAATACACTACTGACGACTTCATTTATACAACTGCCGTGCAAAATACGACGACATGCATACTGTGAGTTTAAATACAAATATATATACCAACTCTGACTCATGTCACAATTGCACTTTACATAAAGGTACAGTCAATAATGGATTTAGAAATTAAAATCTTTGGGAAGTGCTCAAGAAAACCTTCGTATATGGGAGGCCATGCGTCTAGGTTATGATAGATATCATATGTCTATAGAATTATCCTTGGTTGACCCAATAGACCCCAAAGAAAAACTAGAATATTACTATCGAGTTCTTTCCAATGGTGAGTCTTCTCTTGATATATAACTATCTCTACTGTCTGTAATTAAGAACTATACTTTAACCAAACTCCAAGATTATATAGGTAGTGCTCGTAGATATACTTAGCAAGTGGATGTGCACAACCCTGTCTTATGATAACACGAGGTTGTATGTCATTAGACATCTTGTATGATAGTGGCAAAACACCCTTCCAAAGTTGGGTTCACCTCACCCTATTCGGTTCACCAAAATTAAATATCAAATGACGTATACAATATGACACACTTCTCTAAAGTTCTCAAAAAAATTATTTTCATACTATTTAGGGAGAACCTCAACAACTATAGACCATCGTTTTATTCCCCGGTTATCCCCGCTTGACCCGGCAACACTCTTATTACCTGAAATGAATTGTGAAGCAAAAAGGGTGAACACAACTAGCCCAGTAAAGAATATCATGACTAAAGATAATTTACATCATCAATAGCCTTCATCAGTAATAAATCAGAGATTTAGAACATATGGTAGATGATAAAACTTTTCAACCATAGTTGCAGCGGAACGAGCAATCAATTAGAAGAGTCAAATAGACCATCAGGTCTATTATCTTCTCTATGTTAAAAGTCCACCAATAATGTTTTATCCCTGTAATATCAATCAACAATTCCTGTCCACAATCATATGAATAACTCGTAATCATAATTGTGATTCTAAATTATTCTTTTCACCCAAGACGAAGATAATTTTCATCACCTATCTTCACCTGAAATATCAAAAAAACATGTTATACCAAATCACAATTTCTGCTCATAATCCTACTAATAATTTCATCTTTGCACTACGGCCAAAGATATTCATTAACAATTCATCTTTGCACTTCAGGTCAAACACATACCACTGTATTTTAGAAGAATCAAGTAGAGCATGATATCTACTATCTTCTACAAATTTAAAATTTTATTATCAATATTTTATCGTTGAGACTCAACTTAATAAATAATCCACATCATCGAATCACCCTTGCACTACGGCCAAAGATATTCGTTAATATCACATCCATGAATTATCCATGCACTACGGGCCAAGGATATTTATTATTATCACATCTATGGATTAATATTTCATTACTGAGACTCAGCTCAATAAATAATCCACATCATCCCTTCACCACGACCAAGGATATTCATTAGTATCACGACCACAATTTATCCATGTACTACGGGCCAAGGATATTCGTGTTTTCATCAACGGTCATGATCATGCCATAAAATAATTCATCTTTGCACCCTTGGCCGAAGAGAATCTATAGCCATAATCATACCAAAATCTGTCCATCAATGCACTACGGGCCAATGAGGACTTTTTCCACATCATTTGTAACATTACGGTCATGATTATACAGAATAATCCCTGGTCATAATCATACCAAGACCATCTATGCACTACAGGCCACAGATGACTTTCAACATAATATAAACATGAGGATAGTGACAATGATATAAAGAATCAATCAAATGAGATAAATGATAAATATTAAATATTTATAATATAGTTTATCCAGTGTTCAATAATAACCAAATGTTATCAATCACTTAATAATCTCATTATCTAATATCATTAATATTATAACAATATTTTAATCATTTCTTAAACTTATAAATAATTTATTTTAATTGTTTACACTTTTCTAATTAATGCATTTAATCATCCTAAAATGCCAAACTCATAAGATTTCATCATCAATAACCAAAACACTCATCAAAAATCTGCATATACCTTATATAGGATTTCCAAGCCATAAAATCCTATTTTCCAAATTTGTTACTTCACATAACATATTTAATTCATTTACTCATAACTAGTTCATTTTCATGAAAAATACCAAATCAGTCCCAAAAATATTTCTTTTCTGGGATTTAGCAGAATATAGTCTCATATTAAACATATATTTTTCTCGGAATTTTAAAAATTCATTTACTATTTTTCATATGGCCAAAACTGCTGAATATTTAGACATTTTTTATAAACTGTACCTTTGTTCAAAAATTCCGAAATTTACACGGTATACTTCTGTTACATACATGTACTCCCAATAAAAATCTCACTAATTTTGGAGTTAACCACAAAGAATTATAAGGGTTTACTTTTAAAATAGTCTTTTCCCATAAAATTCATAACTCTTAATCTATACATCCAAAAATCTCCATTTTTGGACACAATATAGAAAACTCATCAAATTATCATTTCAAATTTTTCCTGAATTTTTGATGGTCAGAAAAATTACGAAACTGCAAATAGATTTTCGCCCGCCAAGCGGTAATCCACGTAGACTGATTATTTTAACAGAATAATAAAGAATGGAATAACAGAAGAATTCACCATGCATGCGATAGACCGCACAGACAGGTTATTACCAACAAAATAAATAAAAAGATGGAACCAGGTCATGCGTAATCCGCACAGACAGGATGTTCTAACAAAATAATAAAGAATGAAACCATGTCATGCGTAATCCGTACAGACAGGATATTCCGACAAAATAATAAAGAATGGAATAATAATAGAATTCACCAGACATGCGATAGACCGCACAGACAGGTTATTCCAACAGAATAATAAAGAATGAAATAACAGAAGAATTTCACCATGTATGCGGTACTTCACATAGACAGGTTATTCCAATATAATAATAAAGAATGGAATAACAACCCTTATGAGTATTGAAAAAAAATAACTCTCTTCATGAATACGAAAGAATAATACCCCTTACTAGTATTGAAAGAAAATAATTCTCTTCATGAATACGAAAAAAATAACACCCCTTACCTTAGAAAGAAGAGTATTCCGACTAGTAGGGCGAGGATATTCTTGAAGAAAACTTATACTGTTTTCTACGCTCAAAGCTTCTTAAAACTCTAAAGAAATACGCTCAAGATTATAGAAGAAGAATTCTCTGAATTTCTGATGTGTTTTAAATTCTAACTAAGCATCATATTTATAGGAGAATGGAAAGGATATTATACAATAAAATATAATATATTTATAAATTTTGCAAAGTAAGCAAGTGGTTATATAATATTCGATTGGTCGGGGAATATTCGTTTTAACAGGGAATATTCGTATGACGGCACAATCATTGGTGGACCCCACAACGAAAGTATTGTCATAGTAAGAAAACGACAAAATTATCTTTTTATAAAAATAACGGTGGAAGTGTTACCATTAAAACTGTTGAACTACCCGGTAGTAAAAGTACAGTAATACCCGTGGTTGCATAGTAGCACACGGTATTGGTTATTGATGGTTACGTGAGAAGTCACTCAGTTATACTCAATTATTGCTTCAGTAATTGCTGCATTATATCTCTGATATTATTGATTCAATTATTGTTACAAGATCATCATCATATAATATGTTATATTATTAAATCAATAATTGAGACGGCAAAGTTATTCATATTATTATTTGCAACATTGACAATGTCTAGAAGTTCTGTCAAAGAGAGGTTTGGTCATCTAATTGCGCGTCAATAAGGAGAAATCCTTAGTGGAAAGCCCCCTCTTTCCTGGGAACGACCTGGTTGTTAAATATTGTGAATTATAATATTAATGATGAATAAGTTCGTGTTGATTAAAGATGAAATTGATAGTTCCATTGTGTTGGAATTATTAGTGTTAATGAAGATCGACATTTATTTCGATATTAATTGATGTCTGGAAGTTATACTGACTAGTAGGGTAATTAATCGGATAAATGAGCAATTAATTGCTATATAATTCACATGATTATAACTATTTGTTCACATGTGTGTACTATTGATTCACATTCTTGTATTATTAGGGGAGGTGGTGCAAGATTGATAATACTTGCATGACTAAGTTAAAAATGGAGGTATAGATGAAGGTACTATACTGTAATTCGTATTTTCACATGATTATAACTATTGATTCACATGATTGAACTATTGATTCACATTATTTACTATTAGGGGAGGTGGTGCAAGTTTGATAATACTTGCAGGACTAAATTAAAAATGAAGAAAAAGAGGAAGGTATTATACTGTAATATTTTGAGCCCCAAAACGTGCAATTATCGAAACTATATTTTTCTATAAATAGAAGCTCATTCTTCCTTCATTTCTCACCAATTCACTAAAGCTTTAGAGCAATTATTATAGAGAAAAATTATAGAGAGAAAGAAGAAGAGAAGTCTGTTACCTCACTATTCCAGTATCCAGTCTTCTTTTGAGGTAAGAGGTATTATTTTTTTCGTATTCATGAGGAGAATTATTTTCTTTCAATACTCGTAAGGGGCATTATTCTTTCGTATTCATGAAGAGAGTTATTTTCTTTCAATACTCGTCAGAGTTGTTATTCCATTCTTTATTATTATGTTAGAATAACCTGTCTATGCGAAGTACCGCATACATGGTGAAATTCTTCTATTATTCCATTCTTTATTATTCTGTTGAAATAACCTATCTATGCGGTCTATCGCATGCCTGGTGAATTCTGTTATTATTCTGTTGGAATATCCTGTCTGTGCGGATTACGCATGACCTGGTTCTATTCTTTATTATTCTGTTGGAATAACTTGTCTGTGTGGATTACGCACGCCTGGTGAATTCTTTTGTTATTCCATTTTTTATTATTCTGTTAGAATAACCTTTCTATGTGGATTACCGCATGCATGGTAAATGATCCTTCGTATTAATTCCTTATTAAATTATGGAAATGATTTGTCTATGTGGATTACCGCATAGCGGGCAAAAATCCATTTGCGGATTTATATATTCTATTATACTCAGTTGGTTAAAGTGTTGGCTTCTATACTCCATAAAATTAGTGGAATATCCTTTATATTTGCGCTTCATCCAGTATCTTTTCATGGAAATATTTTTCTGAGCATTCTTGAATTTTACTCCACAAAGAAGTATCATGTTAACAATTTAGACGTTATTGATTTCTGGATAAACTAAAATTATAAATCTTTAAAATTTAAAATTTATATAAATTAAAATTATAAATCTTTAAAATTTATTGATTTTGGTATAATCATGACCGTAATGTGACGAATGATGTGGTAGAAGTCCTCATTGGACTGTAGTTCATTGATAGACAATTGTTGATGTGATTATGACCATAGATTATTTGGTATAGTCATAACCATTGATGATTACATGAATATCCTTGGTCGTGATGCAGGGATGATTCAATTTTATTTATTAAGCTAAGTCTCAGTGATAAAGTTGATGAAAAACTTTTTAAATCATAGAAGATAGTAGATTTTATGCTCTACTTGACTCTTCTTCTAATGGATTGCTTGTTCATTGCAGCTTAAACTTGTTGTCTATTATATTCTATCGCTTTAACATTGTTGAAAGGCTAATGATAATATATTCTACATTATCTTAGTCATAATATTTCTTCTTTGGCTAGTTGAGCTCACCCTTTCTTTCATATATGGTAGATGATAAAACTTTTCAACCATAGTTGCAGTAATGAACGAGCAATCCATTAGAAGAGTCAAATAGACCATCGATCTATTATCTTCTATATGTTAAAAGTCCACCGATAATGTTTTATCCTCTCAACATCAATCAACAATTCCTGTCCCACAATCATATGAATAACTCATAATCATAATTGTGATTCTAAATTCTCTTCGCACCTGTGACGAAAGATAATTTTCATCACCTATCTTCACCTAAAACATCAAAAAATCATGGTTATACCAAATCACAATTTCTCGCTCATAATCATATACTAATAAATTCATCTTTTCACTACTACCAAAGATATTCATTAACAATTCATCTTTGCACTACAGCCAAAAGACATACAACCGTATTTTAGAAGAGTCAAGTAGAGCATGATATCTACTATCTTTTACTTAATTAAAAGTTTATTATCAATATTTTATCACCGAGACTCAACTTTAATAAATAATCCACATCATCGAATCACCCCCACTTTACTACTAAGGATATTCGTTAATATCACATCCATGAATTAATATTTCATCATCGAGATATTCTCATTATATTCATAATTATCCATTAATTAATATTTCATCAGACTCAATTCAATAATTAATCCACATCATCGAATCATCCCCGCACTACGTGCCAAGGATATTCATTAATATCACGACCACGAATTATCTATGCACTACGGGCCAAAGATAATCGTGTGTTTTTCATCAACTATCCCGATCATGCCATAAAATAATTCATCTTTGCACCCTTGACGAAGAGAATCCATAGCCATAATCATACCAAAAACTCGCCCATCAATGCACTACGGGCCAACGAGGACTTTTACCACATCATTTGTAATATTACTACCATGATTATACCGAATAATCCCTCGGTCATAATCATACCAAGTCCATCTATGCACTACAGGCCACAGATGACTTTCATCATAATATAAGCATGAGAATAATGATAATGATATAAAGAATCAATCAAATGAGATAAATGATAAATATTAAACATTTATAATACAATTTATCCAAATAAGCTCAATAATAACCAAATGTTATTAATCACTTAATAATCTCATAATCTAATATCATTAATATTATAACAATATTTTAATCATTTCTTAAACTTATAAACAATTTATTTCAATTGTTTACACTTTATCAAATAATGCATTTAATCATTCAAAAATGCCATACTCATAAGATTTCATCATCAATGATCAAATCCTCATCAAAAATCTGATATACCCTATATATAGGATTCCCAAGCCATAAAATCCTATTTTCCAATTTTATTACTTCACATAACATATTTAATTCATTTACTCATAACTAGTTCATTTTCATGAAAAATACCAAATCAAATCCCAAAAATATTTCTTTTTCGGGATTTAGCGTAATATAGTCCCATATTGAATATATATTTTTTCTCAAATTTTTAAAATTCATTTACTATTTTTCATACGGCTAAAAATCGCCAATATTTAGACATTTATCATAAATTGTACTTTTGTCCAAAAATTTCAAAATTTACAGGATATACTCCTGTTATATACATGTACTCCCAATAAAAATTTCACCAATTTTGGAGTTAACCACAAGGAGTTATAAGGGTTTACTTTTAAAATAGTCTTTTCCTATAAAATTCATAACTCTTAATCTATACATCCAAAAATCGCCATTTTTGACACAATCATAGAAAACTCATCAAATTATCATTTCAAATTTTTCCAAAATTTTTGAGGGTCGAAAAATTATGAAACGCCTCCTCGCGTAAAACCCCCTTTAATCAATGAAAAATATCTATTCATATGAATAATAAAGATCATTCACCATGCATGCATAATAATCCACATATGTAAAGTTATTCCAAAAAATAATAAAGAATGGAATAATGTAAGAATTCACCATGCATGATAGATCACATATGAATATTCCGCATGATGTAAAGAATCCAATAATAAATAATAAAAAATGCATGATGGAATTCCAATGTAATAATAAAGAATGATATAAAGAATTTCACGCATGCGATAATCGCATGATGCGTGATTTCAACGTAATAATAATAAAGAATGAATCAATGTCATGCGTAATCCGCATGCATATGATATTCCAAATGTAATAATAAAGAATGGAATAATAATAATTCACCATGATGCGTAAGATGATAAAGATATTCATATTCAATAATAAAAAATGGAATAATAGAATAATTTCACCATGTATACGATATGACATATATATATAGTTATTCCAACATAATAATAAAGAATGGAATAATAAGAATTTCACCATGTATATAGAATAATGAATAAATATTCCAAATAATAATAAAATGAATAATAAAGTTCTCATGAATATAAAAAAATAATACCCCTTACGAATACAAAAAAAATAATATCCCTTACCTTAGAAAAAAAATATATTCATATTAATAGTAAAGTAGGATATTTTTTTCTTTTTCTCTATAGTTTCTTTCTCTACTATTTAAGAAAGAATTTCTTAAAAATAATAAAGAAATAAGCTTAAGATTATAGAGAATTAATTAATAATAATTAAATTTACTCTTAATGAGTTTTTATTCTAATTAATTATTTATAGCAGAATGGAAAGGATTCAATATACTATAAAATATAATATATAATTTAAAATATATATATATATATATATATATATATATATATATATATATATTTATATCTAATAAAAAACAAATAACTTTATAAAAGTATTATTTTTATATAAAAAGATTTATATATAAAAAATTTTACTATGCAAAAACTATTTAAATAAATATATAATAATAATATAATATATTCTATTTATAATCTAATAAAATAAAATAACTTTATAAAAGTATTCTGTTTTTATATAAAAAATTTTACTATGCAAACATCTATACACACTATGCAAACACTATGCATATAATAAAATATAATATATTCTATTTATAATCTAATAAAAAAATATAACTTTATAAAAGTATTCTATTTTATATAAAAAAATTTTTACTATGCAAACACTATACAGTACTATGCAAAATATTATGCATAATATAATATAATATATTCTATTTATAATCTAATAAAACAAAATAACTTTATAAAAGTATTCTATTTTATATAAAAAAAAGTTTTGCTTTTATTACATTTATAATAATAATAAAAAACAAACTTTATCACCATTATTATAATTCACAATATTAATCGACTGTGTCGTTCCTGTGAAAGAGGGGCTTTTCCAATAAGGATTTCTCCCTATCATTGCGCGCGCAATTAGGTGACCAAACCTCTCCTCGCGTAACTTCTAGACATCGTTAATATTGCAAATAATAATATTAATAACTTCGTCGTCTCAATTATTGATTTAATAATATATAAAATATCGACAATAATTGAATCAAATAACGTGAGATACTATGCAAAAATTATCGTAGTAATAATTGAACAAAACCGAGTGACTTCTCACGTAAGCATCAATAATCAATACCGTGTACTACTACTATGCAACCACGCCAGACATCGTATTTTTTACTACCGAGTAGTTCAACAGCTTTTAACGGTAAAACTTCCGCCGTTATTTTTCATAAAAATATTTTTGTCGTTTTTCAATCCGACAATAATTCCGTTGTGGGGTCCACCAATGATTGTACCGTCATGCATTTGATATATTCCCCGACAAAAAAATATTCCCCACCAATCAATATAATATAACAACTTGCATACTTTGCAAAATTTATAAATATTACCCACAACTATAACATTATATCAAATCCACACCATAATATTAAAAAAAATTTCGAGAAAAATTAAATCTTTATTCATAAAATTTGGGGTCTCACAATCTCCCTCCTTATGAAATTTCGCCTCGAAATTTACGTACGCACTGATATTTTCAAGAGATGAGAATACCTTGCTTTTTTTTCGATTGTACCTTCCCTAAGGTTTTTCTCTCAGATCATGATTTTCCCATTGCTCATCTCCTCCGTATTTTAGATATCATTCTAGAATATATCTTCAAAAAAAAAAGGTTAATTGACATATCACAATTTGTCAACTTATCAAGTAAAAAATTTGGCTTAGGTAAGTCACACACTAGCGAAGTATATATACTCGCCTCTCCCCTCCTAGTTCTAGACTCATATCTCCGCCAAATGACCATATCCCTAAGCTCGATACCATTTGTGACGCCCCCAAAATAGGTATACATCACCCATTCTTGAGTCGCCAGACATCACACTATAAAAATCAATAAAATATAATATATTCTATTTATAATCTAATAAAACAAATAACTTTATAAAAGTATTATATTTTTTATATAAAAGATTTTACTATATAAAACACTATATGCAAAATATATATAAACACTATGCATAATAAAATATATATATTCTATTTATAATCAAATAAAACAAAAACTTTATAAAAAAGTATTCTGCTTTTATATAAAAAAAATTATTACTTATTTTATTACATTTATAATAATAATAAAACAAAATTCATCATCATTATTATAATTCACACTATTAATCGACCAGTCGCTCCTGAGAAAGGGGGGCTTCCAATAAGGATTTCTCCCTATCATGCGCAAAATTAGGTGACCAAACCTCTCCTCGATGTAACTTCTAGACATCGTTAATATTGCAAATAATAATATTAATAACTTTGTTATCTCAATTATTGATTTAATAATATATAAAATATCGACAATAATTGAATCAAATAACGTGAGATACTATGCAACAATTATTATCGTAGCAATAATTGAACAAAACCGAGTGACTTCTCACGTAAGCATCAATAATCAATACCGTGTGCTACTATGCAACCACACCAGACATCGTATTTTTTTACTACCGGGTAGTTCAACAGCTTTAACGGTAAAACTTCCGCCGTTATTTTCATAAAAAATATTTTTGTCGCTTTCTCAATCCGATAATAATTCCGCTTGTGGGGTCCACTAATGATTGTGTCGTTGTATTTGAAATATTCCCCGTAAAAAAGAATATTCCCCACCAATCGAATATTATATAACAACTTGCATACTTTTTTAAAATTATAAATATTACCCACAACTATAACATTATATCAAATCCACACCATAATAATATTAAAAATATTTTGAGAAATTTAAATCTTTATTCATAAAATTTGGGGTCTCACAATCTCCCCTCCTTATGAAATTTTTTCCTCTCGATTTACGTACGTACGTACTGTATGTCAGAAGAGATGAGGATACCTTGACTTCATTTCATTTCTAACTCTTGAGGTATAACCTTTGAGTGTTGAATATATCCTTCTTCTTATCCAAGATTTTAACACGTATCTCCTCATACGTTAAATCTTCCGCTATCTCGCCTAGTTCTAATTTAATAATGTGGTTCGGGTCATCCACATATTTACGTAACATCGATATGAAAAAAATGTATGAACACGCCGACATACTTGGCGGTAAAACGAGTCTATAGGCCACGCCCTCCTACTCGATCGAGGATTTCAAATGGGCCAATTAAATCGAGGGTTGAGATTTCTCTCTTCATCGATTCTTGCTTCTAGAATAACGCCTCTTGAACCTTCTTCTTCACATTCATCATCTCTTCTATAGCTTAGCTTTGAGCGCTTTTAACTTTATCGATTAAAGTCGATTCTACTCAGTATATTCATTATCTTCACGTGGGTCCCTAGAGTCTTTAACTCTATCTTCATCATTTGTAAGTTATACTTTAAATGGGTTTTTTGTTTAACAACATCGCACTCAGAAACGCGATACGATCTTCTCTACTCAACGCGTCACTACCACGCTCGCTTTTTCCACGATGATATTGAATGGTATAGATCGTAATCTTCAATGTAAATCGAGCCAACGCCTTTGGCGCATTATACTCTTCGTTTTGTTGAAGAAATATTTAAGGGTTTTAGAAATGGGTTTTGTACTTGGGGTCAATACAAAATTTGATTTCACGCCTAGGGGTAGGCTAAGAAGTCTTCAAGAATACGTCAGAAAATTTATTAACAATAGAAATATCATTCAAAATCGTGACTCTCATCCAAGACTTGATATAACGTCGTCACATTGATACCTATCAACTTGCCATCGTTATTCACGACGTCCCCTACGAAAAGTCTCGCTTTGTTGCATTCCACACAAGGAAAGTCACCAACGAAAGGCTCGGGGCTCTTTTTACTTATGGCTTGATATGACAATGATTGACTTTAGTGGTTTGGTTGCTTTGATTCATAATAACAGTTGGTTAGAATATATGGCTAACAACCTTACAAAAAATCATGATGATGATGAAGTTAACCAATCGATTCCTAAAATCACATCAAAGGCAAGTATTTTCAAAGAGATAAGATCGACAGTAACGTGAAAGTGTCGATTTGAATCAAACAAGATTTATAAACAAAGGGAGGTAACGAAGGTTTCTCCTAACGAAGTTTCAACCGATAAGTCAAAGTCTAATTTCTCCGAGTCAAATTTAAACGTTGAGCGCAAGCAAGAGAGATAAAAAATGGGTAGAACCCAGATATCAATAAGGTATAGACTTCATAAAATTTATAATTAACTTACCCGTGATAACTTCGTTCGGTTTACTCGCTTTTTTGAGAAGTCACGAAAACGCTCTTCCCTAAAACCACCGACTTTGTTTTGTCTCCGACATCCTTTTGGTGCCACCATCCCAAATGGACTTGACTTCACTGCACGACAAAAAATCAGCTAGGTGACCTTCTTTTCCACAATTGAAACACGCTTTTTGATTTGCATCACGCACAGCTTTGACTTGATGTGTCCTCCCTCCGTGATTTGAAACATATGATATGATCGTGGTCGTTCTCCTTCCTTAACAAAAAAAAAATGTGCGTCGCTTTCTTTCCATCATTATTGAACCTTCTCTTCTTCTTTTTCCACTTATTATTATTTGGCCATGATTACCACCAAGTGGTTACCATTCTTGGCATGATAATTTCCCCCCATGATGGTTATCATTGTTCATGGTCGCTACCACTCGATATTTATTATTATCGTGTTGTTGGTCGTTATCTTTTTTGTTGAGGTTTGACTCATTATCGCGCTCCAATAATCGAGCCCTATTCACAACATCTCTAATATAAACAAAGTTTGTGAGAAATGAGGTATTGACGATTTCGGGTTTTCAAACCTCTTAGAAACATTCGCGTCATTCTCTCCTCATTATCAACCAAATGGGATGCAAACCGGATAACTCCGCAAACTTAGCCTCGTACTGCGACACGGTCATATTGTTTTGCTCCAGCTTGATGAATTCCACCTCTTTCATGTGACGAATACTTTCGGAAAAGTACTTGTCGTTGAACAATTCTTGAAACTTCTCCCAAGACATCTTGAAAGCGTCAGTCGGTAGTACGCTTTTACGATTCCCACCAATGAATCCGCTTCTTCACGCAACATAAAGGTGGCAAAGGAACCTTTTGCTCCTCCTGAGCATCCCAAGACATCAAATATCTTGGTGATCTGCTTTATCCACGCTCTCGCCTTTAAGTGGTTCTGGCTTTCCCAAAAAAACTCCGGTGGTCCCAGCTCCTCGAATCGCTTAGCGGTGACCGTCCGTCGAGAGTTGCCATTATTTCCACCTATATTTTGAACAGAGAGTCTCTCACCTTGATGTTGCATGAATTGCATAAAAAGCCTCCTAAACATTCCATCGCTCATCATTTGATCGGTGTTGTTTGTTTACATGAGGATTATTGCCTTCCCGATGCACATTATCCTCGATATATTGATCGTTGGAGACTCAACGGTCTCTCTGTGTGCTCCATTGCTATCTCAACATTTTCGGATGCCATTTTCAAATACTTGCCACAAAACAAGGGTTAATTAACATATCACATATTATCCCTATACTCGACGACCGACCAATTAAATACCAAATAAACTTAGGTAGGTCATACTAGCGAAGGAATTCCCCCTCTCTCCTCCTAGTTCTTTCTTCTCACATCTCACCAGGGATCATATCCCTAAGCTTTGATACTAACCGTGACGCCCCCCCAAATAGTATACATCACCCATCTTGAGTCGCCAAATACATGGTACGTAATACAAATACAAACTTAATTATACAATAAACACAAATATACGACAAAAACATAAATTGAGAGTTTTAATACAAATATTGTCTTCTAGATAATATCCACTCTCAAAATAAGTCCTCATTACATTTATTATCACACTATTTCATAGAATAGTGAGGACTACTAATACTATCATCTCGGACCCATCACTCCGCTCCCCGACTAGTCCCTCGCTACGCTCTCATTTCCTCAAGAGAACAATGAAAGCAAAAAAGGTGAGCTCAACTAGCCCAAAGAAGAAATATTATGACTAAGATAATGCGTAATAAATTATCATTAGTCTTCAACAATGTTAAAACCGATAAAATATAATATAACATCAAGTTTAATCTGCAATGAATGAAGCAATCCATTAAAGAGTCAAGTAGAGAATATCTACTACTATCTTCTATGATTTAAAATGTTTTCATCAATTTTTATCACCGAGACTCAAATTTTAATAAATAAATAATCCATCATCAATCATCCTCACACTACACCAAGGATATTCATTAATCATATTCATTATTATCCATCATCATGGATAATCATTATATCAATAATAATCCCGTCATGCCATAAAAACAATCATCAATGCACCCTCAAGAGAATCCATAGCCATAATCATACAAAAAACTGCCCATCAATGCACTACGGTGCAATGAGGACTTTACCACATCATTTATAACATTACAGTCATGATTATACCGAATAATCCCCTCGGTCATAATCATACCAAGTCCATCTATGCACGTAAGCCAAAGATGACTTTTTTTCATCATATATATAAGCATGAGGATGATGACAATGATGATAATAATTCAATAAAACAAGTTCAAGAATAAATTTTAAAGATTTATAAGTTAATTTATCCAAAATCAATAATGTCCAAATTGTCAACATGATACTTTTTTTTTTGAGTAAAAATTCAAGAATGCTCGTAAGAATATTTCCATGAAAAGATATCGGATGAAGCGCAAAATATCCGGATATTCTACTAATTTCATGGAGTATAGAAGCCAAAACTTTAACCAACCGAGTATAATAGAATATATGAAACTCGCAAATGGATTTTCGCCACCACGCGGAATCCACGTAGATGCATCATTTCCACAATTTAATAAAATGAAATGAATACGAAGGATCATTCACCATGCATGCATGGTAATCCACATAGAATAAAATATAAAGTTATTCCAATAAATAATAAAGAATGGAATAAATAAAGAATTCACCATGCATGCGATATAATCGCATGCATGATATTATATTCCAATGTAATAATAAAGAGAATGGAACCAGTCATGCGCAATCCGCATGCATATTCCAATGTAAATAAAGAATGAATAAATGTAATAAATAATGAATAATGAATATGTGATTCCAATAATAATAATAATGAAATAAATAATAATATTATGATATTATATTCCAATGTAATAATAAAGAATGGAATAATAAATAATTCACTGTGTAATGCGTAATCCAATGCATGCATAATGTTATTCCAATGTAATAATAAAATGGAATAAAATGGAATTCACAATGTAATAATGATATGAATAAGATGCAATATATGTATGTTATTCCAACAAAATAATAAAGAATGGAATAATGTAAGAATTTCACCACGTATGCAATTTTGATAGATAAAGTTATTCCAACATAATAATAAAGAATGGAATAATGAAAATTTCACCATAATAATAAAAAAATAATAATATTCCAAATAATAATAAAAAATGGAATAACAAATTATAAAGAATAATAAAATAAAATCTTTCAATAATAAAATAATAATACTTCATACCTTAAAAATAATACCCTTACCTTAGAAAAAAAGAATATTTACCGAGAAAGGAGATATACTGATTTATATTCTTCTTAAAACTTATATTATTTTCTACTACGCTAAAGCTTTTTTAAACTCTAAAAAATAATACCAAGATTATAAAGAAGAATTCTCCTAATTTATAAAGTTTTTTCATTCTAACTAAGCATCCTATTTATAGAGAATGGAAAGGATACTATGCAATAAATATAATATATATATATATATATAATATAATATATATATATATATATATATATATATATATATATATATATATAATATATATAAAAAAAATAAATATATAATAATATACTATATATATATAAAAATATTATATATTATAATCTAATAAAATAAATATAATATTCTAATTTTATATAATATTTTATATTATAATCTAATAAATAAATAAATTAATAAAAAATATATATATCTATTTATATATAAAAAATTAATAAAATAATAACTTTATAAAAATTTTACTATAT
Organism: Panax quinquefolius; assembly: GCA_020205615.1. NCBI lineage: Eukaryota > Viridiplantae > Streptophyta > Magnoliopsida > Apiales > Araliaceae > Panax > Panax quinquefolius. Next base: position 65,088 of record JAINUW010000683.1, on the reverse strand, counting down.
ACTAAGTATTTATATAATATATATATATATATATATTATATTATATATATAATATATATAAAAAACATAATAAAAAGTATTTCGCTTTATATAAAATTTTTTTTTTTAATTTAATAATAAAAAAAAAAATTCATCATCATTATTATAATTCACATTCATTATATTAATCGACCGTCGTCGTTCCTGAAAAAGAGGGGGGCTTTCAATAAGGATTTCTCCTATATCATGCGCAATTAGGTGACCAAACCTCTCCTCCTCGATGTAACTTCTAGACATCGTTAATATTGCAAATAATAATATTAATAACTTTGTTATCTCAATTATTGATTTAATAATATATAAAATATCGACAATAATCAATCAAATAACGTGAGATACTATGCAACAATTATCAGTAGCAATAATTGAACAAAACCGAGTGACTTCTCACGTAAGCATCAATAATCAATACCGCGCTACTACTACTACAAACCACGCCAGATTATCATACTTTCTTTTACTACCGGTAGTTCAACAGCTTAATTCGGTAAAACTTCCGCCATTATTTTCATAAAAAATATTTTTGTCGCTTTCTCAATCCGACAATAATTTCCGCTGTGGGGTCCACTAATGATTGTGCCATCGTCATATTTATATATTCCCCGTTAAAAAAAAATATTCCCCACCAATCGAATATTATATAACAACTTGCATACTTTTTTAAAAATTTATAAATATTACCCACAACTATAACATTATTATCAAATCCACACCATAATATTCAAAAAAATATTTTCGAGAAATTTAAATCTTTATTCATAAAATTTGGGGTAAGACCCCAACTTTTATGAATAAAGATTAATAATTTTCTCAAATATATTTTTTGAATATTATGGTGTGGATATGATATAATGTTATAGTCAGGGTAATATTTACAAATTTTGCAAAGTAAGCAAGTGGTTATATAATATTCGATTGGTCGGGAATATTCGCTTTAACAGGAAATATTCGTATTTACGGACACAATCATTGGTGGACCCCACAACTAAGTATTGTCGTAGTAAGAAAAATGACAAAATTATTTTTTTTATAAAAAATAACTACGGAAGTGTTACCGTTAAAAAACCGCTGAACTACCCGAGTAGTAAAAGTACAAGAAATACGCGTGGTCGCATAAGAGTAGCACACCAGATTTGATTATCGATGCTTACGTGAGAAGTCACTCAATTATACTCAATTATTGCTACAAAGAATTGTCCGTGATCATATCTCTCATATTATTGATTCAATTATTGTCACAAAGATCATCTCGCATAATATGATATATTATTAAATCAATAATTGAGACGACAAAAGTTATTCATATTATTAAATTGCAATATTTACAATGTCTAGAAGTTCTGCAAGGAGAGGTTTGGTCACCTAATCATACTACCAATAAGGAGAAAATCTTATCGAAAAGCCCTCTTCCCGGGAACGACCTCGTTGTTAAATATCATGAGTTATAATATTAATGATGAATAAGTTCGTGTTGATTAAAGATGAATTTGATAGTTCCATTGTGTTGAAATTATTAGTGTTAGTGGAAATCGACATTTATTTCGATAATAATTGATGTCCGGAGGTTATATTGTTCAATCGGGTATTCGGGGCATTTTTCGTACTAAGTTATATCGAGTTAATTAATTACTATTAATTCACATTATATTCATAAAATTATTTATTCATTATGTGTACTATCATTCACATTCATTTTTCTTATTCTATTATATCATATTCAGTTGAATTGATAATAATACTATTTATTTAAGTTTAAAATTATAGGTATATGAGGGAGGTATAACGTATTTTGATTTTATAATATGATTATAACTATTATGATTCACATTTTTAAACTATTATTTTATATTTTTATTTTTCTATTAGAGATTTATTTATTATTAATTTTTTAATTAATTGAAATTTATAGAAAAATTAAAAAATAAGTTAAAGAAAAGTAAGTTTTAAGTATCTTCAATATTACCAAGAATATTTTGAGTAAATCCAAACGCCGCAATTATCCAAAGCTACTATATTTTTCTATAAATAAAGCTCATTCCTTCATTATTTCTCACCAATTCACCAAAACTCTAGAGAGAGAAATTATAGAGAGAAATTATAGAGAAGAAGAAGAGAAGTCTCAAGCTACTTCACTTTTCCAATATCCAGCTTTTCTAAGGTAAGGGGTATTATTCTTTCATATTCATGAAGAGAGATTTTTTTTCAATACTTGTAAGAGTTGTTATTCCATTCTTTATTATTATGTTGAATAACCTCGCTTATGCGCAAGTACCGCATACATGGTGAAATTCTTCATTATTCCATTCTTTATTATTATGTTGAATAACTCGCTTATGCATGGTACCGCATACATGGTGAAATTCTTCTTATTATTCCATTCTTTATTATTATGTTGAATATCCTCGCTTATTCGCATTATTATTCTTCTTCGTTTCCATTATTTATTATTCGTTGAATATCCTCGTCTTCGTAAGGCCTTCCGCATTTATTCTCGTTTTCCATTCTTTATTATTCGTTGAATATCCTCGTCTTCGTATTATCGCATGACCCGTTCCATTATTTATTATTCGTTATAATATCCCGTTCGCGGCTACGCGCGCATTACGCATGACCTTCCATTATTTATTCCATTATTTATTATTCTCGTTGGAATAACTCGTCTGTGCGCTATATCGCATTCGCATGGTTTATTCCATTCTTTATTATTCGTTATTCCATTATTCTTTATTATTCTTCTTTCCATTCTTTATTATTCGTTGAATAACTCGTCTCTGTGGATTACCACATGCATGGTGAATGATCCTTTTCAGATTCATTCCTTATTAAATTGTGGAAATGATCTCAGATATACGTGATTACCGCATGGCGGGTGAAAAATCCATTTGCAGCATATATTCTTATTATACTCAAATAAGTTAAAGTTTTTGCTTCTATACTCCATGAAATTAGTAGAATATCCTCGATATTTGCGCTTCATCCAAAGATCTTTTCATGGAAATATTCTTCCGAGCATTCTTGAATTTTACTCCACAAAGCAAAGATCATGTCGATAATTTGACGTTATTGATTTCATTAAATTAAATTATAAATCTTTAAAATTTATTCTTGAACTTGTTTTATTGAATTATTATGTCATGTCATCATCATCCTCATGCTTTATATTGTGATGAAAGTCATCTTTGGCTTACGTGCATATGATGGACTTAGTATGATTATGACCAGGGATTATTCTATAATCATGACCGTAATGTTATAAATGATGTGGTAAAAGTCCTCAATGGCCCAGTAGTGCATCGATGGACAGCTTTTGGTATGATTATGACCATGTGATTATTCTAAGATATCATCACCATCATGATTTAATGAATATATCTCGGCCCGTAGTAAGGGGATGATTCGATGATGTGTTTTTATTTATTAAGTCGAGTCTCAAATGATAAAAATTGATGAAAACATTTTAAATCATAAGAGATAGTAGATTTTATTCTCTACTTGACTCTTCTAATGGATTGCTTTATTCACCGCAGCTTAAACTTGATGTCTATTATATTTTATCGCTTTAACATTGTTAAGACTAATGATAATTTATTCGCATTATCTTAGTCATAATATTTTCTTCATCGGCTAGTGAGCTCACCTTTCTTTCATTGTTCTCTTCAGAAAATGAGAATATAGCCGGACTAGCTCTGGGAAACGAGAGTGATGGTCCGTATGATAAGATTAGTAGTCCTCACTATTCTATTAAATAGTGTGACAATAAATGTAATGAGGACTCCATTTGAGTGTGGATATTGTCTAGATGACAATATTCTTATTAAAACTCTCAGATTATGTTTTGTCGTATTTACACGATCGTCAGTATAATTAAGTTTTAAGTTTGTATTTTTTACACCATGTATTTGGCGACTCAAGATGGGTGATGTATACCTACCTTTTTGGGGGCGCACAGCTTGGTATCAAAGCTTAGGATATGATCCCCGGCCGAGATGTGAGACAAGAACTAGAGGGGGAGAGACGGGAATTCCTTCGCTAGTATGACCTACCTAAGTTTATTTGGTATTTAATTGGTCTCACGTAGTATAGGATAATATGTGATATGTTAATTAACCCTTTGTTTTGTGCAAGATTTGAAAAATGATCCAAAATGTTGAGATAAGCAATGAAGCACATGAGACCGCTGAGTCACCAACACACATCAATACCTGTGATAATGTGCAACAGAAGACAATAATCCTCATGTAAAACAACAACACCGATGAAATGGTGAACGATGGGATGTTCGTAGGGCTTTATGCAATTCATGCAACATCAAAGCAAAGCGGCTCCCGCCCCAAAATGCAGTGGAAACACCGACAACTCTCTGACGGCCACCGCTAAGCGCTTCAAGGAGCCGGGACCACCGAGTTTTTTGAGAGCCAAAACCACTTAAGGCGAGACGTGGATAAAGCAGATCAACAAGATATTTGATGTCTCGGGATGCTCCGAGGAGCAAAAGGTTCCCTTTGCCACCTTCATGTTGTTAAGCAGAGGCGATTATCGGTGGGAATCAGAAAGCACTCAACCTCGCCAGACCAAGATGTCTTGGGAGAAGTTCCAAGAGTCGCTCAACGACAAGTACTTTCCCGAAAGTATTCATCATACGAAGGAGGTAGAGTTCATCAAGCTTGAGCAAAAAAAATACGACCGTGGCGCAAAGACGAAGCTAAGTTTGCCGAGTTGTCTCTTGCCATATCCCACTTGTTGATAATGAGGAGAGAATGACGCGGATGTTTCTAAGAGGTTTGAAACCCGAGATACGCCAATACCTTATCTCTCATAAACCGTGTTTAGTATTCGATGTTGTGAATAGGGCTCAGCTATTGAGCGCGATAAATGAGTCAACCCAACCAAGAGAGAGCAAACGACAAGTCGATAATACCAAAGGTAGCAAGCATCATCGGCTATGACAACAAACGTGGAGGGAATCAACATGCCGTAAATGATAACCACTTCGGTGGTAATCATGGCCAAGACAATAAGAGTGGAAATTTCAAGAAGAGAGATTCAACAATGATGGAAAGACGTCAAAGACCAAAGACCCGTTGTTAAGGAAGGAGAACGACCACCCATCATATGTTACAAATGTGGAGGGGGAGGGACACATAAGTCCAAACCGCACGATGCACCCCAAAGCATGTTATAATTGTGGAAAAGAAGGTCACCTAGCCCGATTTTTGTCGTGCACCAAAGTCAAGTCCAAATTGGATGGAGGCATCAAAGGGTGTCCCATAAGACAAAAAAAAGTAGAGTTCAAGGGAGAGCGCTTGTCGAAACCTCCCAAAAAAGCGAGGAACCAAACGAGGTGATCACGGGTAAGCTAATCATAAACTCTAGCAAAGTTTATACTTTATTTGATACCGGTTCTACCCATTCTTTATTTCTCCTACTTGCGCCAACGCTTAAATTTGACTCGAGAAATTAGACTTTGATTTATCTCGTTGAAACTCCGCTGGGAGAAACCTTCATTACATCCACTCGCTTATAAGTCTTGTTTGATTCAAATCGGTAACCGCATCGCTACCCGTCGATCTTATTTCTTTGAAAATACTTGCATTTGATGTGATTTTAGGGATTGATTGGTTAACTACTCATCATGCTAAAATCGATTATTTTCGTAAGGTTGTTAGCTTTCATATTCCTAACCAACCTATTATATGCTAATTCAAGCAACCAAACCACTAAAATCAATCACCGCTATATCAAGCCATAAAGCTATTCGCTTATTGAAAAATGGATGTCAAGCTTTCTTAGCCCATGTCACGGATTTAAATAAAAATACGCCGATTTGAATGATATTTCTATTGTTAATAAATTTCCGACGATTCCCCAAGAACTTCCCTCGCCTACCCCCTCAGCGTGCGTGAAATTGAATTTTGTATCGACCTTTGAATCCCAGACAAAACCCATTTCCAAAGCCCCATATCGAATGGCTCCTATTGAACTTCGTGAGTTAAAACCCAACTACAGGAAATTGTTAGACATCGGTTTTCATTCGTCCCCAGTACGCCTCCTCGGGGTGCTCCTGCTTCTATTCGTGAAGAAGAAAGATGATGGAAGTATGCGACTTTGTATTGATTATCGGAGTCAATCATGTCACCATCAAAAATAGGTACCGCATTTGCTCGTATTGATGACCTGTTTGACCAACAGCAAGGAGCCAAATTCTTTTCAAAGATCGATCTTCGCTCGATATCATCAATGAAGATTAAAACTGATGACATTCCAAAGACGCTTTCGTAACTCCCCAGACGGCATTATGAATTCCTAGTCATGTCTTTTGATCGACTAATGCTCCTCACGCTTTCATGGATATGATGAACCGAGTATTCAAGGAATATTTGATCACTTTGTGGTCGCTTTTTTTGATGACATCCTCATATACTCCAAAACCCGTGAAGACCATGAGCAACACTTGAGGTCGATATCTCAAAAGCTTCGAAAAACAAGCTTATGCCAAGTTGAAGAAATGTGAGTTCGCTTGAGGAAGTTGCATTCCTTCGGGCACGTGATATCAAATCATGGAATATCCGTCAACCCAAAAAGATCAAGCAATTCAAAGTCGGGAGCAACCTAAGTCAAGACCAAAGTACGTAGCTTTCTCGCTTAGTTGTTATTATTATCGAGATTCGTAGAAGGGTTTTCTCGAATCGCTACTCCATTAACTCAAATTGACAAAAAAGATACAAAATTCGGTTGAGCGAGGAATGTGAGAAGAGTTTTCAAGAACTCAAGAGAGACTCATTTCAAAGACTGCTCGACAATACCATCCGCCTCGAGGGGATTTGTCATCTACAAAGTGATGCTTCGCAAAAAGGGTTAGGATGTGTTCTCATGCAACATGGGAAAGTCATAGCCTATGCCTCACGACAACTCAAAGAATATGAGAGAGAATTATCCTACTCATGATCTAGAGTCAAGCAGCAGTTTTTTTTTACTTTAAGATTTGGAGGCATTACCCAGATGGAGAGAAGGTGGAGATCTATACGGATCATAAAAGCCTCAAATATTTCTTCACTCAAAAGGAACTCAACATGCGCAAACGACGATGGCTTGAGTCTGTTGAAAGATTATGATCATACCATCCAATACCATCCTCGAAAAAGCGAACGTAGTAGTAGTGACGATCGAAAGTAAGATCATATGCGGGCACGAAAAGCATATTGTCAAACGCAAAGGCCCATTTTGTATGACTTACAAAGGATGGAGATAGAGAGTTAAGACTCCAGGACCCATGTGATGATGGCGAATATACGAGTAGAACCGACTTTAATCGATAAAGTTAAAGTCGCTCAAGCTACGCACTGAGCCGATGCGTATGATGAAGAAAAAGTAAGAAGAAGGTGCTATTCCTAGCAAGAATCGATGAAGAAGGAATACTTTGAGTCAACTCCAGACTTTTTGTTCCTAACGATTCTCGACTTGAAGTATAAAATCATGATGGAGGCGCACAACACACCGCTTGCAATCCATCTCGGGAGTACCAAAATGTATCGTGATCTTCGACATACATTTTGGTGGAGCAATATGAAGAGAGAGAGAGATACGCTGGTTTATCTCAAGGTGTCTAACTTGTCAACGAGTCAAGGCGAGCATCAAGTGCCAAAAGGTCCATTGCAACCACTTGAAATTCCGAATGGAAGTGGGAGCACATTACCATGGATTTCAAGCATCGGTCTTCCCAAGGTTTCTCAAGGCATAGATGCGATTTGGGTCATTTGATAGATCGACCAAGTCTCGCTTCATTTCTTACCGATACGAGAAACTTATACACTTGAACGCCTTGCTAGTATATATATAAACGAGATTGTAAGATTGCATGGTATGCCAAGATCCATAGTTTCGATCGAGACCCAAGATTCACTTCAAGATTTTGGGTTAGTTTGCAAAAAAGCTATGGGCACGGATTTACGATTTAGTTCTAAGATATCATCCTCAAACGGATGGGCAATCGAAAGGACTATTCAAACTCTTGAAGATTTATTAAGACTCGTGTCCTCGACTTCAAGGGAAGTTGGGACAAGTTCTTACCATTGGTGGAGTTTTCCTACAACAATAAAGCTATCAAGCAAGTATCGCATGGCTCCATTCGAGGCGCCAGATGGAAGAAAGTGTCGCTCTCCAAGATGATGCTGGGATGAGGTGGGTGAAGCAACGTTGTTGGGACCGAGTTGGTACGTATGATCACTACGAAAAAGATTCAAACGATCCGACAACGATAAAAAAACCTCACAAGATCGATAAAAAGAGTTATGTCGATCTTCATCGAAAAGACGTGGAATTCGATATCGAGATCATGTGTTGTTACGTGTTGCTCCATGGAAAGGAGTTACAAGATTTGGAAAGAGAGGAAAGCTCAATCCTCGATTCATCGGCCCATTTTTAATCCTCGATCGAGTAGGAACTGTGGCCTATAGACTCGCTTTAACGCCAAGTATGTCTCGTGTTCATAACGTTTTTCACATATCTATGTTACGTAAATATGTGAAAGACCCAAACCACATTATTGAATTAGAACCGATTTAGATAGAGGAAGATTTAACGTATGAAGAGTTACCTGTTAAAATCTTGATAAGAAGGATCATATTCTACGCCCCAAGGTTATACCTCAAGTCAAAGTTTGAGAAACCACGATGTGGAAGAAAATGACCTGGAGTTAGAATCGAGATGAAATCAAGATATCCTCACCTCTTCGATATATACAGTACGCACCTAATTTCGAGGACGAAATTTCATAAGAAGGGAGGTCAGAAGACCCCAACTTTTATGAATAAAGATTAATTTTCTCAAAATATATTTTTGAATATTATGGTGTGGATATGATATAATGTTATAGTTAGGGGTAATATTTACAAATTTTGCAAAGTAAGCAAGTGGTTATATAATAATATTCGATTGGTCGGGAATATTCGCTTTTAACAGGAATATTCGTATTTACGACACAATCATTGTGGGGACCCCACAACGGAAGTATTGTCGTAGTAAGAAAAACGATGTAATTATCTTTTATAAAAAATAACTACGAAAAGTTTTACCGTTAAAACCGCTGAACTACCCTAGTAGTAAAAGTACAAAATAATACGCGTGGTTGCATAAGAGCACACTAAGTATTGATTATTGATGCTTACGTGAGAAGTCACTCATTATACTCAATTATTATTACAATAATTGTTGCATCATATCTCTCATATTATTGATTCAATTATTGTCACAAAGATCATCCATATAATATGATATATTATTAAATCAATAATTGAGACGACAAAGTTATTCATATTATTAAATTGCAATATTTACAATGTCTAGAAGTTCTGCTCAAGGAGAGGTTTGGTCACCTAATCAAGCGCCCAATAGGGAGAAATCCTTATCGAAAAGCCCCTCTTTCCCGGGAACGACCTGGTTGTTAAATATTGTGAGTTATAATATTAATGATGAATAAGTTCGTGTTGATTAAAGATGAAAATTGATAGTTCCATTGTGTTGAAATTATTAGTGTTAGTGGAAATCGACATTTATTTCGATAATAATTGATGTCCGGAGGTTATCGAAGAGTACTATTCACTATTCAAAAAAAATCATATTTCTTTTCGGTCCAAATCATTTTTGGGTATATTATTATTCCATGAGAAGATGTGTTAATTTTTCGCATCCATTGGTTGAAATTATAATAGTAAATAAATATGGATCGATCGTTTATTTAAAATAGTTTTAATAGTAACTTGTCCCTTCGTTAGTTTTCCAAGAGTTTTATTTGCCTTTTCTCTGTTTCAAATCAAGAGTTAATTGCCCTTCAAGAAAAAGTAGTTGTCTCTTCAATATTACTAAGAGTCATTTTGACCCTTCGTTAAGACCAAGAGCCACTTTCATTTTTCTATAAATAGAAGCTCATTCCTTCATTATTTCTTACGAATTCATTATTTGAAAAACTTCTAGAGAGAAAAATAGAGAGAAAAAAAAAAAGTATTCGCTACTTCACTTTTCCAAATATCCAGCTTTCTTCTAAGGTAAGGGGTATTATTCTTTCGTATTCATGAAGAGAATTATTTTCTTTCAATACTACATGAGTTGTTATTCCATTCTTCATTATTATGTTGAATAACCTTTTATTTATGCAAAGTATCCGCATATATATGGTAAAATTCTTCATTATTTCATTCTTTATTATTATTGTGGAATAACTTTTGCTTATGCAAAAGCACCGCATATATGGTGAAATTCTTCTTATTCCATTCTTTATTATTATGTTGGAATAACTTTTGTTTATCTTATCCTACCATTGTGACGCCCCAAAATAGGTCCATTCCATCCACACCCATTCTCGAGTCGCCAAATACACGTGGTACGAAACAACTACAACTTTATTATTACAACATAAAAAAACTTGAGTTTAAATACAAATATTATCTTCTAGACAATATCTATACTCAAATAAATCCTCATCACATTTATTGATACATTATTTTACAAAAATGGTGAGGACTACTAAACAACTCTCTCTAGAACCTTCATTCCATACCCCACTAGGCTAGTACTCGCTACATTCTCGCCTCCCCGAGAAAAAAAATGGAACAACAAGGAAAAGGGTGAGCTCAACTAGCCCAAGAAAAGAATATTATGACTAAGATAATATACAACAAATTATCGTTAGTCTCCAACAGGAAAAATCGATAGAATACAATAGACAACAAGTTTCGGATCAATATTCGCAATGAAATAATAATTCATAGAAGAGTTACGTAGAGAATGAAATCTACTATAATCTATGAATTTAACAGTCCATCATCAATATTTTATCCTCAGTAACATCAATCAATATTCATCTCAAATCAAATATTCATCTTTGCACTACAGTGCCAAAGATATTCATCAATCGGTCATGTTCATCATCTCAACTGTTCATCATCTTTGCACTAAAGGCCAAAGATATTCATCGATCGGTCATGTTCATTTAAACACTCTTTCATCTTTGCACTACAGGCCAAAGATATTCTTCATTTAAATCATTCATCTTTTGCACTACAAAGATATTCTTGAGAAATCATTCATCTTTTGCCAAAGATATTCAATAATATCATCATTTAAGACCGAGGATGATGAAAATATTTTTAAAGAAACGAATCCAAAGTGAAACAAAATGACAAGGATTAAGGATTAAGGATTCGTACTTTGTTTTATCCATGTCCAACAATACCTCAAAAATAATCATAGTGGTGTAAAATTCAAGAATGATCAAAACATGGATACAATCAAAGCTAGTATCCAGAATAGATATTTTGACGAAAAGAAGAAATTTTATTTTTCGATGAATAGTGTCAGATATCGTGAATAGTGCCAGATATCGTGAATAGTCTTGTATACGTGAATAGTAACTCCGACACCAAAAGATAGAAATTCCACAAAAAAAATCTTCACGCTTCATGAATAGTACTCGTGAATAGTAACTCGTGAATAGTAACTCATGAATAGTAACTCGTGAATAGTAACTCATGAATAGTAACCCCGACATGAAAAAAGTTCCAAATTTGATAAAAACTTCAGATCAATATTTCAGCATAATGATATTGAAGAAATAATATCATTACGAAAAAAAAAATAATATCCCTTACCTCAAAGAATCGAGACTTGAGGAAGGAAAGGTCGGAAGTGATCTTTGAATGAAACTTGTCTTGAATAAAGAACTCTCAAAGTATCTAAATACTCACAAAATACGCTCAATAATATAGAGAGAGAAAGAGAAAAAACTTGTTTTACGGTGTGATTTTCAATTCTAACTTAGCCCTCTATTTATAGGAAAATGTTAGCCCGCCAAGCGCACTTGACTTTACTACTGATGGCTTTACACTGCTACTATTGCCACCCACCACATTTGAAATAAAATTCAGCACATTTTTCACCAACCACAAGTGGGGCCCACTCAATTCTAGAATTTTCCACCAAAATCAATTATAACCCTAATTTCCGAATCAATACCTCTTAAAAATTCATAACAAATCATTCGTTCATTTTTAACGGTTCAAAATTTGTGGACATATATACAACTTATATATGTATAACATATCCAAAAATTACAACAATCCAACGGTCGGATTAAATATTATAACTCACAATTAAAGTCTATAATAACACCGATTTGATCTTTTAATACCTCCAATCCGAGTAAAAATACAAATAAAACATCTCAAAGATTAATTCCTTCATTAATAACCACATAAATAAATCCATCATTTATATTCATATAAAATAAATATTTCCTTATCATATGAATCAATAATTAATTATTCACAAATAATATTACGAATCACATTTATGACAACCAGTTTCTCCCGAAAGAGGGGCTTTCCAATAAGGATCTCTCCTTCTTCTTGGCGCGCAATTAGGTGACCAAACCTCTCCTTAGATGTAACTTTCTAGACATTGCCAATAATGTTATCTAATAATATTATTCAAATAATATGAATTATTGATCCGATAATGGGAAATATTGTGTGCGATGACAATTATTGAACAACAATAATATAAAATATCAACGCAAAGAATTATTGAATCAATAAAATAAAATATTGAACAAGAATTCATCGTGAAAATTATTGAGTAGTGCCTTCTTACGTAAGGATCAATAATTCAACAATCTTGCAATACCGCAAGTACTCTTTCGTGCAAACCACGCAGACATCAGTATTTTAACCACCGGGTATTCCAACAGATCTTAACTTGGTAATAACTACGCCGTTATTTATAACCACCCAAACTTTATTTGTCGTTTTCTCATCCAATCGCTTTCCGTTATGGGGCCCACACATGGTCATCTACTACGTCGCATTTAATATTCCCACACGCATTAATATTCCACGACCAAACGAATATTCCCAACAAAAATGAATATTTTATAACCACTTGCTTATTTTGAAATATTTGCGTATTTAACCCTTAACTATCCACATTAATCAAATCAACCCTTACTATTTCAAAATAATAAATAAAGGAAATTCCTTTTATTTAAAAAATTTTGGGGTCTTACAACCTCCCTCCTTATGAAATTTCGTCCTCGAAATTGACGTGACGTACTGGTGTTTTCAAAAGGTGAGGATACCTCGCTTTCATTTCCGCTTTCCAATTCCCTGTCATTTCCTCTATAGCATGATTCCTCCACAAAACTTTAACTTGTGGTATGACCTTTGCGTAGGGACATGCTCCTTCCTATCCAAAATCTTGACAGTACCTCCTCATATCGTTAAGTCTTCTACTATCTCGTCCGGTTTCTAACTCTATAACGTGGTTTGGTCTTTCACATATTTACGAAGTACAGATATGTGAAACACATTATGAACACGAGACATACTTGGAGGTAACGCAAGTCTATAGGCTACATTTCCTACTCGGTCAAGAATTTGAAATGGACCAATAAATCGTGGATTTGAGCTTTCCTCTCTTCCCAAATCTTGTAACTCCCTTCCATGGAGCAACTCGCAACAATACATGATCCCCTACATTAAATTCCACGTCCTTTCGATGAAGATCCGCATAACTCTTTTGTCGATCTTGTGCTTGCTTTGTATCGTTATATGTCGAATCATTTGGATCTTTTCGGTGAGTCATACGTACGTATTAACTTCGGGTCCCAACAATGTTGCTTCACCCACCTCATCCCAACATATTGGAGAACGACATTTTCGTCCATATAATGCTTCGAATGGAACCATGCCTATATTTGTTTAATAACTATTGTTGTATGAGAATTCCACCAATGGTAAATACTTATCCCAACTTCCTTTGAAATCTAGGACACGAGTTTTAATATATCTTCAAGAGTTTGAGTAGTCCTTTCGATTGCCCATCCGTTTGAGGATGGTATACCAGCCAAATAAATCGTAAATTGTGCCCATAGCTTTTACAAACTAACCCAAAATCATGAAGTGAATCTTGGGTCACGATCTAAAACTATGGATACTTGGCATGCCATGCAACCTCACAATCTCATTTACGTACATACTAGCAAGACGTTCAAGGAAATAAGTCTCCGTGATCGGCAAGAAATGAGCGATTTGGTTAATCTATCAACAATAACCCAAATAGCATTGATGCCTTGAGAAACCGTAGGAAGACCCAGTAACGAAATCCATGGTAATGTGTGTTCCCACTTCCATTCCGGAATCTCAAGTGGTTGCAACGGACCCTTAGGTACTAGATGCTCCGCCTTTTACACGTTGACAAGTTAAACACATCGAGATAAACTTTGCAATCTCTCTCTTATTGTTCCACCAAAATGTATGTCGAAGATCACGATACATTTTAGTACTTCCAGATGGATTGCAAATGGTGTATTGTGTGCCTCCATCATAATCTTGTACTTCAAATCGTAGTCGTTAGGAACACAAAGTCTAGAGTGGACTCAAGTATTCCTTCTTCATCAATTCTCGCTTAGGAATAGCTCCTTCTTGTACTTTCTTCTTCATTCATACGCATCGGCTCTGGGTCGGTGGCTTGAGCGACTTTAACTTTATCGATTAAAGTCGATTATACTCAGATATCATCACGTGGGTACCTAGAGTTTTCATCTCCATCTCTATTATTTGTAAATTATCTGAAATTAGTCTTTGACAATATCGTACTCGTGCTTATATACGATCTTCTACTCAACGCGTCGGCTACCACGTTAAACTTTTCGGGATGGCATGGTCGAACATGTCTTTGAAATGAGTCTCCTCTTGAGTTCTTGAAGCTCTTCCCACATTCCTTGCTCCATTCGAATTTTGTATCTCTACGAGTCAAATTTGCGATAATGGAATAGCGATTCGAGAATATCCTTCAACGAATCTCCGATAATAACCAACTAAGCCTGAAAGCTACGTATTTCGATTCTTGACTTAGGTTGCTCTCAATCTGTGACTCATATCCCAATCTTGGATAGCACGTCACAATGACACCTATCGATTTACTATCGCATCGAATATGGCGTCCCCTAGAGAGTAAAGCTTAGGTGAATTCCACAAAAGGAAGTCACAAGATAAAGGCTCGGTACCAAATTCTATAGTTGAATTTTTAACTCCTGAAATTCAATAGGAGCCATTCGATATGAGATTTTAGAAATGAGTTTTGTCTGGGGGTTCAAAGTCGATACAAAATTTAATATCGAGCTTTGGGAGTAAGCCAAGAAATTCTTCAGAAATACGTCGGGAAAAATCAATAACAACAGAATATTATTCAAATCGGCGTGTCTTTATTCAAATCCATAACATGGACTAAGAAAACTTGACATCCGTAATAAACGAATGACTTCATGGCTTGATATGAAAATGTTTGATTACAATGGTTTGATTGCTTGAATTGAATAACGGGTTGCTTAGGAATATGAAAACTAACAACCTTACAAAAGCAATCAATTTGGCGTGATGAGTAGTTAACCTTAAAATCACATCAAAAGCAAATATCTCTATAGAAATAAGGTTAACGTGTAATGTGATAGTGCCAACTTGAATCAAACAAGATTTCTAAACAACGGATGTAATGAAAGTTTCTCTAACGGATCTCTCCATAAATAGGTCAAAGTCTAATTTCTCCGTAGTCAAGTTCAAGCGTTGGCGCAAGCAAGAGATAAAAGAATGGGTAGAACCAAATTATCTAGTAAGGTATAAACTTCGCAAGAATTTATAATTAACTAACCCGTGCTAACCGTTTGGGTTCCTCGCATTTTGACCGAAGTCACGACAAACGCTCTTCCAGAACCGTTGACTTTGACTTTTACGGGACATCCTTTTGAGTCACCATTCCGTTGGATTTGGGTTTCGATATCGTCTGATCTCGGCGATATGTCCTTCTTTTCCACAATTATAGCATACCTTAAAAAGCTGTTGTGGGGGTTTGGTTTTGATATGTCCCTCTTTCCGCATTTGTAACATATCGACCGGTGGTCGATTCTCCTCCCCTAAAACTAGTTGCTCTTTGGTATTTGCGTCTTCAATGGTCGTTGTTGAATCTCCTCTTTTAAAATCTCTTCCCGACTTCGCTTCTTCTATTTTCATGGCCACGATTACCACCGAGTGGTTACCGCCTTTCAATAGTATTCTTCTTTCTCCGTTTGTTTATCGTTATTACGATGGTACTATCTTGGTATGATCCTGGTTTATGGTCCCTCGGTTGAGCGTACTCGTTATCTCGCTCTAACAATTGAGCCCTGACAACAACATCTGAATAGAGAAAAATTTATGAGAAATGAGATCTTGGCGTATCTGGGGTTTCAAACCTCTAAGAAACATCCGCGTCATCGTTCCTCATTCTCCACCAAATGAGGTGCAAACACGGATAACTCATGAACTTACCTCGTCTTTGGGACACCGTCATGTTATTACGCTCCAGTCTAATAAACTCCACTTCCTTCATATAGCGAATACTTTCGAAAGTACTTGTCATTGAACTATTTCTGAAACGTCTCCCATGACATCTTTGAGTGCGGTGGATGGATACGCTTCACGATTCCCACCGATGTCTGCCTTCATACGGAACATAAAGGTAGCGAATGGAACCTTCATTTCCTCCGTGCATCCCAAGACATCGAATATCTTGGTAATTTGTTTGACCCATGTTTTTGCCATGATCGGATCGGCTTTCCCTTAAATTCGGTGGTCCCAACTCTTTGAGCTGCTTGCATTTGTGACCACCGTGTGTAATTGCTATCATTTCTCCTCACTATATTTTGAACACGAGTCTCTCTCTCGTGCGATTTTGCATGAGCTGCAAAAAACTTCTAAACATCCCCTCGTTCATCATCATCTCTCGGTGGTGTTGTTCACGGGAGGTACATTGCCCACGACTGTTGCGTTCTCCTCGTTTGTAAATACGGGCATCTCCACGGTCTCATTTACTCCACTTGTTAATATTCTCATTCGACATTCTCAAATCACGTCATAAAACAAGGGTTAATTAAGGAAATCAATATATCACATAATATCCTACTATATCTTGACCAACTAACAAATAAGCTTAGGTAGGACACACTAACGAAGGATTTACTCGTCTCTCCCCTCTAGTTCTATTCCCCGATCTCATGGAGATCATATCCTAAGCTCGATACCAACCGTGGCCCCCAAAATAGGTATACCATTCCATTCAAGTCATTAAATACATGCCAATACATGGTACGAAACAACTACAACTTTATTATTACAACATATAAAAGCGTGAGTTTGAATACAAATATTATATTATCTTGTCTTCTAGACAATATCTATACTCAAATAAATCCTCATCACATTTATTGATACATTATTTTACAAAAATGGTGAGGACTACTAAACAACTCTCTCTAGAACCTTCATTCCATACCCCCAGACTAGTACTATTACATTCTCGCCTCCACGAGAAGAAAAATGGAACAACAAGGAAAAGGGTGAGCTCAACTAGCCCGATAAAAGAATATTATGACTAAGATAATATACAACAAATTATCGTTAGTCTCCAACAGGAAAAAATCGATAGAATACAATAGACAACAAGTTTCGGATCAATATTATGGTGAAATAATAATTCATAGAAGAGTTACGTAGAGAATGAAATCTACTATAATCTATGAATTTAACGTCCATCATCAATATTTTATCCTGTAACATCAATCAATATTCATCTCAAATCAAATATTCATCTTTTGCACTACTGAGCCAAAGATATTCATCAATCGGTCATGTTCATCTCAACACAACACTGTTCATCTTTTTGCTAAAGGCCAAAGATATTCATCGATCGGTCGTGTTCATTTAAACACTGCTCATCTTTGCACTACAGGCCAAAGATATTCTTCATCATTCATCTTTTTTCTGGCCAAGATATTCTTGACTTCTGGGGCCAAAGATATTCAATAATATCATCATTTAAGGCGAGGGATGATGAAAAATATTTTTAAAGAAACGAATCCGGTGAAACAAAATGACAAGGATTAAGGATTAAGGATTAGTACTTTGTTTTATCCATGTCAACAATACCTCAAAATAATCATAGTGGTGTAAAATTCAAGAATGATCAAAACATGGATACAATCAAAGCTAGTATCCAATATAGATATTTTGGACGAAAAGAAGAAATTTTATTTTTCGATGAATAGTCTGCAGTATACGTGAATAGTCTTAGTATATCGTGAATAGTCTTAGTATCGTGAATAGTAACTCAACACCAAAAGATAGAAATTCCACAAAAAAACATCTTCACGCTTCATGAATAGTACTCGTGAATAGTAACTTCGTGAATAGTAACTCATGAATAGTAACTCGTGAATAGTAACTCATGAATAGTAACCCAGACATGAAAAAGTTCCAAATTTGATAAAAACTTCAGATCAACATTTGACATAATGATATTGAAGAAATAATATCATTACGAAAAAAAATAATATCCCTTACCTCAAAGAATCAAGATTTGGAAGGAAAGGTCGGAAGTGATCTTTGAATGAAACTTGTCTTTGACAACAACTCTCAAAGTATCTAAATACTCACAAAATACGCTCAATAATATAGAGAGAAAGAGAAAACTTTGTTTACGGTGTGATTTTCAATTCTAACTTAGCCCTCTATTTATAGGAAAATGTTAGCCATAGAAGCGGACTTGACTGCCTGCTACGATGGCTTTACCTCGCTACTATTGCCACCACACCACATTTGAAATAAAATTCAGCACATTTTTCACCAACCACAAGTGGGGCCCACTCAATTCTAGAATTTTCCACCAAAATCAATTATAACCCTAATTTAGAATCAAACACCTCTTAAAATTCATAACAAATCATTCGTTCATTTTAACGGTTCAAAATTTGTGGACATATACTCAACTTATATATGTATAACATATCCAAAAATTACAACAATCCAACGGTCGGATTAAATATTATAACTCACACAATAAAATCTGTAAACCACGATTTGATCTTTTAATACCTCCAATCAGACAAAATACAAATAAAACATCTCAAAGATTAATTCCTTCATTAATAATCACATAAATAAATCCATCATTTATATTCATATAAAATAAATATTTCCTTATCATATGAATCAATAATTAATTATTCACAAATAATATTACGAGAATCACATTTATAATGACCAGGTATTTCCGGAAAGAGGGGGCTTTCCATAAGGATCTCTCCTTCTTGGCGCGCAATTAGGTGACCAAACCTCTCCTTAGATGAACTTTCTAGACATTGCCAATAATGTTATCTAATAATATTATTCAAATAATATGAATTATTGATCGATAATGGAAATCTTGTGCGTGACAATTATTGAACAACAATAATATAAAATATCAACGCAACAATTATTGAATCAATAAAATAAAATATTGAGCGATAACTCATGTGAAAATTATTGAGTAGTGCCATCTTACGTGCGAATCAATAATTCAACAATCTTTGTCTTGTCTGTCGTGTGCTATTCTTTCTGCAACCACGCGTATTCTTGTATTTTAACCACCGGGTATTCCAACGATCTTAACGGTAACAACTACGCCAATTATTTATAACCACCCAAACTTTATCGTTTTCCTCATCCAATCGCTTTCAGTTATGGGGCCCACACATGGGCTGCAAGGTCAATATCGCAAATATTCCCGACAAACGATGCGAATATTCCACGACCAAACGAATATTCCCAACAAAAATGAATATTTTATAACCACTTGCTTATTTTGAAATATTTGCGTATTTAACCCTAACTATCCACATTAATCAAATCAACCCTTACTATTTCAAAATAATAAATAAAGGAAATTCCTTTTTATTTAAAAAAATTTCGGGGTCTTACAACCGCATACATGGTGAAATTCTTCTATTATTCAGTTCTTTATTATTCCAGCCGGAATATCACACATCCAAGCGCGTTATCCTAACACAGTTCCATTATTTATTATTACGCCGGAATATCACGTTCGTTTCATTATTTTCCATTATTTATTATTCATTGAAATAACACATGCATGCGATCTATCGCACGCATGGTGAATCATTCATTATTCCATTCTTTATTATTACATTGGAATAACTTTATCTATGTGGATTACCACATGTATGGTGAATGATCCTTTGTATTCATTCCTTATTAAATTATGGAAATGATCTGTATACGTGGATTACCGCATGACGGGTGAAAATCCATTTGCAGTTTCATATATTCTGTTATACTCAGTTGGTTAAAGTTTTGGCTTCTATACTCCATGAAATTAGTAGAATATCTTGGATATTTGCGCTTCACCCAGTATCTTTTCATGGAAACATTCTTCTGAGTATTCTTTAATTTTACTCCACAAAGCAGTATCATATTGACAATTTGGACGTTGTTGGTTCCTGGATAAATTAATTCTTGAACTTATTTTATTGAATTATTATGTCATTGTCATCATCCTCATGTTTATATTGTAATGAAAGTCATCTTTGGCTTACGTGCATAGATGGACTTAGTATGATTATGACCAGGGATCATTCGGTATAATCATGACCTGTAATGTTATAAATGATATGGTAAAAGTCCTCAATGGCCTGTAATGCATTGATGGACAGTTTTTGGTATGATTATGACCAGGGATTGTTCGGTATAGTCATGACCATTGATGATTTAATGAATATCCTTGGCCCGTAGTACAGGGATGATTAGATGATGTGTTTTATTTATTAAGATGAGTCTCAGCGATAAAAATTGATGAAAACATTTTATACCATAGAAGATAGTAGATTTTATTTTCTACTTAACTCTTCTAATGGATTGCTTGTTCCGCTGTAGTTAAACTTGATGTCTATTTTATTTTATCAGTTTAACATTGTTAAAGACTAATGATAATTTATTCTGCATTATCTTAGTCATAATATTTCTTACTTGGCTAGTTGAGCTCACCCTTTCTTTCACTGTTCTCTTCAGGAAATGAGAATATAGCTGGGACGAGTCGGGGAACGGAGTGATGGTCCAAATGATAGCATTAGTAGTCCTCACTATTCTGTTAAATAGTGTGACAATAAATGTAATGAGGACTCCTTTGAGTGTGGATATTGTCTAGATGACAATATTCCTATTAAAACTCTCAGTTTATGTATTGTCGTATATTACACGATGGTTGTATAATTAAGTTTGTATTTGTATTCTGTACCATGTATTTGGTGACTCAAGATGGGTGATGAATACTTATTTTGGGAGCGTCACAATCATGTCATGGACCTGTCCATCTTTGCACTACGAGCCAAAGATATTAATCAACAGATTAAGTCTTTGCATAAGCCAAAAATATACAATCAGAAAACCAATAATCAATAATCCATCTATGCACTACTGAACTAAAGATTACTTTCGTTACAATATAAGCATGAGGATAATGACCATGCTATAAGCATCACTCAAACGAAATCAAGGATAAATATTAAAGATTTTTAATTTATCCAAAGTTTAAAAATATTCAAATGATGCTACTTTATGGAGTAAAATTCAAGAATAATATTCACGTATCAAAAATAATATGGACAGAAAAGAATCAATTTTTATTCGTGAATAGTACCCCGTGAATAGTACTTCATGAATAGTACCTCGTAGTCATAAATAGTATCGTATATGTAAATAGTGTCGTATACATAAATAGTGTCATATACATGAATAGTGTCGTATACGTGAATAGTGTCATACACGTGAATAGTATCGTATACATGAATAGTAACTCCGACACGAAAAAGATAAAGTTTCACAATAAAATTCATATCAATATTTCGGTATAATGATATTAAAGGAAATAACATCATTTACTTGAAAAAAATAACATCCCTTACCACAAAAGAATAACACTTCTGACTGGAATATCAGATATAATACTGAAGGAAATTTGCACCGTATAGCAACACTAAAGATATCTAAATAATCACAAAAATACGCTCGATATTATAGAGAGAGAAAATTTTTGATTCTGGTATAATTTTCAATTCTAACCTAAGCACCCTATTTATAGAAAAATGTTTAGAACACCAAAGCAGAAAATTTAATAATATAATATTTTATAAAAAAAAATTCACGCCCACCCTTGACCAAATTCATCAGCACACCAGTGGGGCCCACCAACACAAAAAAAAATGTTTTTCTTTTTAAAAAAATTATAACTCCAAAAATCAGTTATTCCAGAACTTCAATAATTCATAATGAATAGTCCTTTTATCAGAAAAATCCGAATCTTATGTCCATGTCATAGGAAATTTAATTCTCTACAACTTTTTAAAAGAAAGTTTTTTCAAATTCTAAATGAAAAATGACCGAAAATGACTTTCAACACCTCCATTCCGATAAAATACTGATAAAATACCTCAGCATTAATTCCTTCATTTATATCGACATAAAATAAATATTTTTTTATCATATAAATCAATAATTAATTATTCACAAATAATATTACTGAAACTAAAATATTAACAACCAGATCATTCAGTAGGAAAGAGGGCTTTTTCGATAAGGATTTCTCATTCTTGGCCTTGATTTAATAACCTAACCCCTTTTCTCGAAAGTTTTTTTTAGATATCGTCAATAATGTTATCTAATAATATTATTCAAATAATATGAATTATTGGTTTGATAATGTAAAATCTCAAGATAGAATAATTATTGAAACAACAATAATACAAAATAATGTGCAATACTGTGTGCTACTATGCAACAACGCGTATTACTTTACTTTAGCCACTGAGTATTTCAACAGTGTTAACGGTAAACGTTACATTGTTATTATTAAAAACTCGTTCGTGTCATTTTCTTCATCCGATAATTTTCCGTTATAGGGCCCACAAATGGCTGTGTCGTCGTACAAATATTCTCCGACATCAAGAATATTCCATGACCAAACGAATATTCCCTGATAACAATGAATATTTTATAACCACTTGCTTATTTTGAAAAATTTACATATATCACCCTTAACTTTAAACTTTTATCAATTTAACTATTTACTAAATAGAAAAATTGAATACTTTTATTTCATAAAATTTAGGCTTTTACAATCTGTAACAATCTAGAATTTCAAGTTGTAATTTTGAATATTTATTGAATTATATAAATATTTAATGGATGTGTTTATTGTTGAATAAATAATTGTTCAAATTTGATTCGATTTGGTTAATTATTTGTTAAGTAAATAATTAAGGAAATTAATTATTATGAGATAGTATTCTAATTTAATTTAATAATTAAGTTAGAGAATTTATAATTATTAAATGAATTATTATATTATTCAATAAATTGTTATTAGAATTACTTAAATTAAGTATGAAAGCTTAATTAAATAAAGTGTGACAAATAACCATACTATAAAGGAGTTATTAAAATAAATTAAAGGAGTTTAATTTAGTTTTTGTCAAACAAGACTTAAAGATATTAAGTCTTTAATTTTTAAAGAGTTTTGCCAAACGGAGTCTTATGGCTTTTGAATTTTTGAATTTTGAAATATTAATAATATAAATTAAATAAATAAAATATAAATAATATATATTAATTTTTGGTAACTGATAACTTATTAGTATATTTAATATAACGTTAGTTGTTTTTTTTAAGTTTGAAAGCGGGCGTTGGTTTTGTTTTAATATTACATATAATGTATTTGGTTTAAACCAAAGTGTAAGAAGAAAGTTACAAAGATAAAGAAAAGGGTTTTCAGAGAGAAAGTTGAGGGAGACTATAGTGAGTTGAGAGGAGAAAAGGGTCTCTAAATTTGCAATTCTCAGAGGTTAGCAAGGATTTTCAAAGCAAGCAAAAGGTATTTTTTCCCATAACCTTAATATTATATTTACATATATGTGTTAATATGTTTTACGACATAGTTTAAAGTTTCTGTGTTGTGTTCTTAACTGTAGTATAAAGTCTGAAATCCATATTTTTATAATGGATGATGAAATCATGTGCATATGTGGTTGTTATAGGATAACTATCATATATATATATATATAGGTGATGAGCATATATATGTATGGGATTGTATGAATTATGTCAAAAGGAAAGAACAGAGTTTTATAGTAAAAATATATGCCTGAACATGTTTTGTAGGATAACAAAATTAGTATTGGATTTTGAGCTAATATGTGAAATTGAACTGTGATCATTTTAATTGGGTATGAAATAAAAAGAACGTGATTCCAAGGAATCAAAATGGTATTACAGTGTTCATTATGTCAAGAAATAACAAAAAATAGAGTTTTGGTTTTAAAATATGCTATTCCAGTATTTAATTTTCTAAAATTGTGGTTTAAGTTGTGCTAAATTAGTATATGTATGCTTGGTGAAGTTTATGTGTAATTTTCATAAGTTATACATGTTAATTAAGATACAGTAGTTTTGTTTTGTTATGTAATTCGGAACCTCAGCGCCAAATTTCGCGGCCCAGCTCTGAATTTCGCGCCTCGGTATGAACGTTGGACCCAGAGCTCGAGCTTGGCTACCGCAACGTCGTCGACATATGGTGCGGACTTGGCGTCATGAGCCAAGCTCGAGCCACAGTGCCACTGGCTGCTTTATTACTCGCGCTACGACGCCAATTTGCAGAAAGTCCTGAAATGACTTTTGTCTTGCACAAAAGTCCGTAGTTGTTAATGGGATGTAATATGATGATTGTTTGACATGCATGTAAATTAGTTATTATGATACTATAGTACTATTAATGAGCATACAATTAACATTTAATGAGTGTTGTTATTATTTTAATCAATGTAACTTGATCATATGATTAAACATCAAACCATACATAAAATAGATATATTATGAGTAGTGGCTAATTGTGTCCTAATGGCATATGATTAGGATATTGTGAATTGAATTGTTTCGGTTTAGCTTACAAGCAATGCAAGTTTTCTATCTCCACACTTTCGTTGAGTTAGTTTATTTACGATTTTGCAAGTTCTCTAAATCTATTGTTACATTGTGCTAGCCTACACTTTCGTTGAGCTAGTTTGATTATTATTGAGCAAGTTATTGTTTTTTGTTCGGTTATATTATACAAGTTTTCTAACTCTACACTTTCGTTGAGTTAGTTCTGTCATTACATTATGCAAGTTTTTCTAAACCTAAACTGGTTATTCTAGCATGCAATAATTTTCATTCTGATGAACAAGTTTTATCGTTCAAGTTATTGCTTATGATGCATGCTTAAGATTCAATTCTAAGATTTTAACCTTAGTTTAATGTTGTTCAAAGTAAGGTATGTGATATTATTCAATACTTATGCTATTAGATTATTCCTAAAGCATGAACTTAGTATACAATGTTGATCCAATTATGGTTTATTTCGTAACATAGTGTTATTATCTTTTTATTCAACTAATCCTTAGTTGATGACCGTTGAATTCTAAAATTACCTTAAGAACGTATCCAAACCAAACTTACTTTGGTGCGAACTTGTACTCTAAATACTGAGATGAACAACCCTATTATTAGGGGTTTACACTTAGCGTTAAAATGTTTGTGCACAATACATTGTACGAAGGGCTGATCCCCCTAAGTACGTGGAGTCCCTATAGTCTTATGACTGTTAAAGTTTAAGTTGAAAGATTACTTATAATTATAGACATAGTTCGTGGTCTTAGGACCCTCAGTTATATATATTTCAGAATGTTGATAGAACATATTGTTCAGTTCTATTGAGTCTATTATTTGGTAATTGTTGTAAAGTTTATTCATTATTATTTCAAGTGAGCTTTGTTTGCTCACTCTTGCTTATATAAACCTTACAGCTAATGTTGATAAGGTCGATGTACCTAGCACCAGTAAGGGAAAGGGAAAGATGAACAAGGATTGAAGACTTGTAATCATGTTGATATTTTATAATCAGACTTTAGTTTGAATGATTGTAATGAAGTTTATTTATTTTTCGCATTTGAATGATTGTATTTAAAGGTTAGACAACCTGGGAGATTTTTATTTATGTAATCCTTTATGGGAAGGTGTATTATTCAATTTTATTTTGATTGGGAAGTTAGAAATGAATGTTTTGATTAAGTGAACACCAAATCTTGAGAGAATGAAGTACTCGAATTTGGGGGTGTCACAAGTTGGTATCAAAGCTTTAGGTTATGAACCTTAGGTGGGGGAAAAGCCTTAGGAAGTAACCTTCGAAAAGATAGTGGTGATAAACTCTCATCGAGTTTTAAGGAAGAAATATTAAAACACTTATGTGCTTATGTGATTACAACTTATGTGCTCGTGAGTGTCGAGTAGTAATGATTAGTAATTAAAATTTAAAAAAAAATTGTTTTAGGATGGCTAATGTAGGAGAATCCAACGGGCTAGGGAGGAAGGATCCCGGATGCCTAGGGAGGAGGAGCCTCGAGATATTCAAGTGGTTTGAGAACAACTACTTCCACGGGAGTCGGCCCGTTGGTCACAATGGTTAAAGAGGAGGTTGATGATGTGGAAATGGATGAGGAGGATCCCATTGAGTCGCCACAAGAGAATGAGGATGACGAGGAAGAGGAGGAAGAGATTTCATTTGAACTTCGATAGCCATTTCCGTATGTACGATGAAGTCTACGACCACGTTGTGGAACTTCAGGATACAGTCGAGGAGTTGCAAGAGATAGTAGTTGAACAACAGACTTCGATGGCACAGAAGGACGACGAGATCCAGGATCGAGATGAACGTCTAACTAATGTCGAAGAGAAGCTGGTTCACACTGAAGGAGTGAATGAACAATTGACCGAGGAGATCGCAGAACTGAAGAGCAAGCTGCAGGAAGAATCTACTAAGAGGGCAAGAGTCGAAGGCGCGTACAAAGAAGCTTATCAACGAGCCGGGATAGCAGAGAGAGAGGCACAAGCAAAGAGGATCAAGATGGAAGAGATGAATAACGTATTCAATACCATGATTAATCAAGCTCAAGATCGGGTCATGGGTTATCCGATTCAGTTCGAGACGCTGCCATCATACATATTAGATCGCCGAACAATGTTCCGAATTATGGAGAAAGAGCGTCGTAAGGCTACGCAGTATCTTAGTAGGACATTGTAGGGAATGTACTTGATATGTGATTTATGATATGATAAATAAAATGTAAATCCCAAGTATTATGTAACCTATGGGATATGATGATGATGTTATCCTGGAATTTTAGTAGTTCAGGAAAGTAATGTAAATAGCAGTGATGCTATGACCCTTATGTTTCCTAAAAGATTATGAATGAACAAAAGCTATTATTTTATTCAAAGTGTTTATGTGTTACGTGATAATCTTTTATGGGTGTAAATTAAGTAGAAAATACTTAAAGAAATTGAGTAATAGTCTAATGAGTGTATTTTATCAGAAAATGCCTCCAAGACGTCAACCACGACAGAGAACCACTGAGGGAACCAACAATAACAATGTGGAAGATAACTCAATTTAGCAGCTAGTGACGTTACTGATGGGTGCTTTGCAGAATCAACCTTAGAACCAAGGTACAATGTTTAAGGATTTCAAGGCGGTTGGACCACCAGAATTCTGTGGGTCCATGAATCCAGTAGAGGCTCAGACCTGGATCATGGAGATAGAGAAAGTATTTGATGTAGCTAGAATAGGTGAGAATCAAAAGACTGCTTTTGCAACATTTATGTTGAAAGCAGAGGCTAGTTATTGGTGGCAAGCCAATAAAACTCGAGGAGGACAAGGGGTGATGACTTGGGGTAGATTTAAGGAGATATTATTCGAGACTTATTTCCCAAAGAATTCGAAGAATCAGATGGAGGTGCAGTTTATGGAATTAAGCAGGGATCAATGACGGTATCGGAATATCTGCGCTAAATTCAACGAAAGCTAAGAGGTTTGTGCCATATCAAGTCAACACGGATGAGCGCAAGGCTAGAGATTTGAACAGGACCTGAAACCCTGGTTTATGCAGATGAGGTCTCCTTGTTCCAAATTAAGACATTCACAATGATTGCTTGAGAAGGCAATTCACTTTGAGAGTGGAAGGTAAATGTAACAAAGCACAATCAAGAGCATAGAAAGAAGAAGAGTGGTGGGGCAAAGTTAAAAAATGGTGGTGGTAACAGTGGAAATGGTAGCAATAACTTGAAGAGGAAATGGAATGGAAATGTGGGTTCGGGAAACCAAAAATGTAAGACCCCAACTTTTATGAATAAAGAATAATTTTCTCAAAATATTTTTTTGAATATTATGGTGTGGATTTGATATAATGTTATAGTTGTGGGTAATATTTACAAATTTTACAAAGTAAGCAAGTGGTTATATAATATTTGATTGGTCGGGGAATATTCGTTTTAACAGGGAATATTCGTACGACGGCACAATCATTGGTGGACCCCACAACGGAAGTATTGTCGTAGTTAGAAAAAGACATAATTATCTTTTTATAAAAATAATGGCGGAAGTTTTACCGTTAAATTGTTGAACTACCACAAGAGTAAAAGTAAATGCGATGTCTGGCGTGGTTGCATAGTAGCACACGGTATTGATTATTGATGCTTACGTGAGAAGTCACTCAGTTATACTCAATTATTGCTACAGTAATTGCTGCATCATATCTCTCATATTATTGATTCGATTATTGTCACAGTATCATCTGCATAATATGATATATTATTAAATCAATAATTGAGATGACAAAGTTATTCATATTATTAAATTGCAATATTTACAATGTCTAGAAGTTCTGTCAATGAGAGGTTTGGTCATCTAATTGCGCGCCAATAAGTAGAAATCCTTATAGGAAAGCCCCCTCTTTCCTGGGAATGACCTGGTTATTAAATATTGTGAGTTATAATATTAATGATGAATAAGTCCGTGTTGATTAAAGATGTAATTGATAGTTCTATTGTGTTGGAATTATTAGTGTTAGTGGAAATCGACATTTATTTCGATATTAATTGATATGTGGAAGTTATACTGACCAGTCGAGTAATTAACCGGATAAATGAGCAATTAATTGCTATTAATTATCATGATTATAACTATTTGTTCACATATATGTACTATTGATTCACATTCTTATAATATTAGGGGAGTTGATGCAAGATTGATAATACTTGCATGACTAACTTAAAAATGGAGGTATAGATGGAGGTACAATACTGTAATTCGTATTTTCACATGATTATAACTATTGATTCACATGATTGAACTATTGATTCACATTATTTACTATTAGGGGAGGTGGTGCAAGTTTGATAATACTTGCAGGACTTAATTAAAAATAAAAAAAAAGTTAAAGGTATTGTACTGTAATATTTTGAGCCCCAAAACGTGCAATTATCGAAACTATATTTTCCTATAAATAGAAGCTCATTCTTCCTTCATTTCTCACCAATTCACTAAAGCTATAGAGCAATTATTATAGAGAGAGAAGAAGAAGAGAAGAAGTTTGTTACCTCTACTTACTCTCTAGTATCCAGCTTTCTTCTAAGGTAAGGGGTATTATTTCTTTCATATTATAGCTTCATTATTCCATTGTTTATTATTATATTGAATAACTTGTACATGCTGAAGTACCGCATACATGGGTGAA
Organism: Panax quinquefolius; assembly: GCA_020205615.1. Classification (NCBI taxonomy): domain Eukaryota; kingdom Viridiplantae; phylum Streptophyta; class Magnoliopsida; order Apiales; family Araliaceae; genus Panax; species Panax quinquefolius. The sequence goes on along the minus strand of JAINUW010000683.1, from coordinate 35,534 downwards.
ATTCTTCATGTTATTCCATTCTTTATTATTAATAACATTTGTGGATATATCATTCTTCGTTGTTCCATTACGCTTATTATTCTGGAATTCCATTCTTTATTATTACATTTAGATAACTCTTTATTATTATGTTTAGAATAACTATCATCGCATATCGCATGCATGGTGAATTCTTTGTTATTCCATTCTTTATTATTACATTGGAATATCACATGCATGCGGATTACGCTAGAGAGATTTTGTAATTTAATTTTAATATTTATTGGATTGAATAAATATTTTTTTATGAATTAATTATTAGATTAAATAATTAATTGATGAAGTTGTGGTAGATTAATTTAATTATATATATGTTATATTTATTTAATTAATGTGGAGAATTTTATTATTCAAGTATGTAATTATGTGAGCTTATTGTATTAAAAAGAAATATTTAATAAGCTTAATATTATTTTTTTTAATTAATTTAATTATTAATTAGAGATTTAATAATTTGACATTATTAATAAATGAGAAATTTAATTATATGACTATGTGAATTAATGAGAAATTATATTTATTTAAAATAAATTAAATAAGATATTTGATTTATTTTATAAAGGGTGTGTGACATTATTTAAACTATATTATAAAGTTTTTATTAAATTAAATGGTTTTAAAACCTTTTTTTATTAGCCAAACAAGGCACTAAGGGGAGGTTGGGAGCGATTAACCCATGATGGGTAACTCGACCTCCACCACGCCACGCTTCTTCTTTTTTATTATCGCCTTTTTTTTTTTTTTTTTTTTTTTCTTATTCTTTCAAAAAAAGAGAGAGAGAGAGAGAGAGAGAGAGAGAGAGAAATTTGAGAGAGAGAGTGAGTGAGAGTGAAGAAGAAGAAGTTGAGAAGAATTTGAATTCATCTCATTAATCTACTCTACACTCTTTTTGGGTAATCTCTTCAACCCAATTCTTATTTTACGTTATTTAAAGTTTTTATAAATATGGCTTTCAAAATTCTAAAAAATCTCTCGTAAATTGGAAATTGTATTGTTTATGTGTGTGTATATATGTGTATATATGTTATATATAATATGTTGTTTTTTATATATATATATATATTTCCATATCATCAATTTCATAATATTATATATATATATGTTGTTTCAAAAAAAATATGAGTATGTATATATGGCATATATATATATATATGAATTTAATATATATGTCAAACATAAATTGTTTTAAAAAATTTACACTTGTATATATTATGCATGTGCTAAAACGAAGAAAACAAAACTTGAATGGATGGATTTGGTGTTATAATTAAATCCAATGTAGTGTTAAATTTTTGTTTTTATGTTCAAAACCTTCAAGAACATCAAGAATAAGTGAAATTTTGCATGTTTTAATTTATGTAATTATGTGTTTTAATTGGTTAAAATCATGCTATAAAAGTTGAGTAATGATTATTTATGAATTTCTAATATGTGGGTATGTTAAATTAATTGAAATTAATGATTATGTAATGTTTTTTTATTTGTTTTTAATTTTTCGAATTCTGAATCGAGATCAAATTCTTTTTCAAATCAACATACCAACTCCAACTCCATAGCACTCAAATGATCACAAAACTACCATATTGCCAAGATACAATGTAGTGTCAGCCAGCAATAGCAAGAAAAGGAAATAAGATAAGTAATAATAAAATAAATAGCCACTTAGCGTAATGTCCGTCCAAAATGAGTTTTTTTTAAATGTTTTAGTATAGAATGTGTAGTAACTTAATCTAATGAACATAAAATATGTTAGACATATAATGAGATGTTAAAATAAATTCTTAACATGTCAATAACACATTTATGTGTGAATTGAATGATTGAATGCATAGTTAGCTTATTGTTCATTAAGTGTTAATTATAATGATGATGAAGTATAATAATTTGACTTACAGTATAGTAGTGAATTCGAGTTAGACAAAAAAAATGAACTTGTGATGATTAAGTACGTTATAATTGATTGGTATTGTGAACGTAAATGATGATGTAGGATTTAAATCAAAGGAACGAGTTTAATTAAACGTAATCTATCTATTTGAGGCAAGTTTCCTAACCCTACTTGTTATCTTTATATAATGAGTTATATTTTCTTTTTACATCGAGCAAATTCTCATTATTATTGATCAAGTCCATTTTTTATATTAAAGTTTATTAATCTTTCAAAGTGATGTTGATGTATACAATAATTATTCTATTGATACCTTTTGAGATTTTATTATTCAATTTTAAATTATCGATTATTTGTTAAACCTTGTTAGAACTAGCTAACCCTTAATGATTCGACTAGTCCATAGTTGATGAGCGTTCTAAATTTCGAAACCCTTGATGAATTATCCAAACCAAACTTCCTTTGGTGCGGACTCTAATGTCAAACCGAGATGAACAACCCCAGATAGGGGGGATTACTTATGCTAAGCGTTAAGATATTGTGCATGTGATGATACTAAAGGGGATCCCCTAAGTACGAGAAGAAGAGTCCATAGTCTTATGATCATTAAAGGTTTCAAGTATAAACACTTGACAACCTAGGACATAGTTCAAGGTCTTATGACCCTCGAAGTTCTTTTTGATTCTTATTCATCATTCTTGATTCAAAAGTTGAGTTTTTATTTCGAAGTTATTAATTTATTCGCATGTTATTATTCATTTTTTATATTGTTATACTTGTGGGCAATCGTGCTCACTCTTGCGTAATAATAACATTATTGCTTAAGAACGAAAGAAGATCGAATTTAACCTTCCACTAGTAAAAAGCAAGGGCAAGATTAGCAAGTAATGAAGACTGATTATTTATGTGGTTATGTATGATATTTAGACTTGATGTTATGTTATTTTAGACTTATTATTTTTTATGATTCCATTGATGATTTGTTTAGGTTAGAGTAACTCGGGATTTTATTTTTTATGCAGTGATGTAACCCCATAAGGGGAGATTTATTTTATTTTTCTATCTATTGCATGGTTTGCATTTATTTATGGGTAGATAGATAGATGATGTTTATGATAAAGTGAACACCAAATCTGTGGAAATGGAAGTACCGGGATTTGGGGTGTCACAGTTGGTATCAAAGTCAGAGGTTATGAACCTTAGGTGGGGAAACAACCTTAGGTAGTAGCCTTATAGGAGATCGAGAACATAGTGGTGGTAAACTCTTATCGAGTTCTAAGAAATGAATTTCTAAATTCATTGAAGATAATAAAAGACTTTATGTGCTTATGTGTTAATTATGTGTTCATGTATTAGCATTAGTTAGTAACTAAAACTTAAAATTTTGTTGTCGGGATGTCGGATGTTGGAGGAGCTAGTCGAGCCGGGGGAGGAGGAACCCCCAGTACCTACTGAGAGGAGGAGCCCCAGACATTCATGTCGTCAGAGAACAGCTTGTACAGAGAGAGAGATCTCTCCTTGATCATCACTGTTGTTGTCGTGAGCATGAGCCCGAGACCCGATCCAGAGGAGGATTCTCGAGGAAGAAGAGAAGAGAGAGAGAGAAGAGGAGTTCCACAACTCCATCCATTGATGCCGAGATGTATGATGCACTTTATGATCGTAACATATAGTTTGCAGACACTTTGCTCAGAGCCGAAGGAGAGGGAGATGAGTTTATGTAGAAAGACCATCATCGAAAGCGTAAGGATGGGGAAATTGTGACTCTTCACACACGCTTTAGGAAACGTGGAGTGGGATTTGGTTCACGAGAAGGGTCAAACCGAGGAGAAGTCCAAGAAAAAGAAAGTTGAAGAAAGATCTGAAAGAGAGCTCGTAAAGGCTGGCCATTAGCAGAGGAGGGAGGGTCAAGTAAGAGAGTCACGTCGTCGTCGATCTTGCTTGAGAGATTGTCGTGCGTGCGAAAGGCTAAGCTTGGGGAGACGTACTCTACACTTCACAATGCAATGGATGCGGCCCAGATCGAAGTTATGAAGTATCCAATCCAGTTTGAAGGTCTACCATCATATATGCTAGATCGCAGAATGATGTCTCGCATCATGGAAGAAGAGAACGTGGCAAGGCTATTCAAATACTTTTAATAAGCGATGATAGTATTAGTTTAATTATGTGAAAACTATTTGGTAGTTAATGATGTAAATTCGATGTGTTTATAAACAAAGGAATATTTTTAATGTTTTAAATCTCGTAGATTCTTTATCTCGGGATAGTTGATGTAAATAAAAATGATGCTATCTTATGATGTTAAAACTTTTGAATTTGAATGAAAATGTCGAGTTTATTTGAATTGATGTGTTAAGTGAATTATGATTAAATGTTTTAGTTAAGTTTTAAATGTTTAAGAGATTGAATAAAGACCTAATAAGCGTATATTCTTAATGTAAATATATATACCTAGAAGAAGACAAAACCGTCAACAAGCAAAGAAGAAACCAAATGAATAACAACAACGACGCTAATGCTAACCCTGCTCAAAGAATTGGTGAACCTTTTAGCCGGCAATTTAATAATCAACCAACAAGCTCCACCAAACACCTCAACACTTAAGGAAGGATTTCAAGGCGGTGGGGACCGCCAGAGTTTAAGGGTTCCATAAACCCAATCGAAGCTCAAACTTGGGTGATGGAGATGGAGAAGGTGTTCGATGTCGCTAGAGTAAGTAAGGAAGATCGAAAACCGTATGCAACGTTTATGCTATAAGTCCGAAGCCGCTATTGGTGGCGGTGCAAAAAACAAGTACAGGGGAGAAGGTGTAATAACCTCGAGAGATTCAAAGAGATGTTCTTCGAGATGTATTTTCCGACCAGTTCACAAAATCAAATGGAAGTTCAGTTTCTAGAGTTGAAACAGGGGAGTATGTCCGTAGCAGATTATGCGGCAAGGTTCAACGAGTTGGCTAGGTTTGCCACATACCAAGTGCATATCATGATGAGAGAGAGGCAAGATGATTTTTTTTTGGGGACCAAGCCCCGTTGTATAAAGAAAGTGTCAATGTTCCAATTGAACACTTTTGCTGGAGTGTTAGAGAAGGCCATACTCATACTGAGGGTGGAAGCGATGCGATAACTAAATATAATATCGGGATCGAAGAAGAAAAAAGAGAGAATGAAATGAAGGTAATAACAAGACCGGTGGAGTAGCACGGGGGGTAGTAATAATCGTCGAGAAGTGGTCCGATAACTCGTCAACTGGAAAGTCAACAAGGAGGGCGGAAGAAGAAGATCGAAGCGTGCCCAACTCCGCGAAAAAAACTCATCTGGAGTTTGCATGAAAGGGAAAACGAAAGTGCTACAATTGTGGTCGAAGGCCACATAACACCTAACCGTCCTAACCCAAAGAAGGGTGCCTGCTTTCTTCTTGTGGCTCAAAGGATCATCTTGCAAGGGATTGTCCTAAGAAGGGATCTGGAGGGACGGATTCGAGGGAAATAGAGGAAATAAATGGTGGAAGCACTCTCGACTATCGCAGACCAACCAACCAACCAACCAACCAACCGCCGAAACATTCAACATTCAACACAAAGATGACAGATGCGATGCGATCTCTCGCGATGTGGTGTCGTATCATTCCGATCAATAAAGTTAATGCTTATGTATTATAATGCTTATGTATTATTTGATTCGGTGCTACTTGTTCATTTATATCCGATGACTTTGCTAAGAACTTAGAATTGCTTAAGGATGAGTTAGAATACCCCATGAACATAGAAATTGCGAATAGAGAAATAATCCTCATTAAAGTATGTGCATAAGAACTGTAGAGTGGATATTAAGGGTAATATCATGAACGTAGATCTTATCCCTATTCGACTTGGAGAATTTGATGTTATTTTTTGGTATGGATTGGTTATCCAATTATGGGGCGATAATTGATCGCCGAAGAAGCGTATAACCTTATGACTCCATCAAAGGTTGTGTTTTATGGTAGCAAGTCGCCTGACAAGCGAGTTGTCTGACGATGATGATGCGCAGCCGTGAGGTTGTTAAGGCAAGGCGTGTGTAGATATCTAGCTTACATAGTCGATAGTCGTAAAGAGAATCCAAAATAGATGAGATACCAGAGAGAGAGATTTTTGAGACGTATTTTCGGATGATTTGCCGGACTTCCTCCGATAGAGAGAAGCGATTGAATTTGTGATCGATTTGGCTCCGTGAACGGCTCCAATATCGAAGGCGAAGGCACCGCATCGAATGGCACCGCACAGAGAGATGAAAAGAACCGATGGTCCAACTACAAGAATTATCGGACAAGAAGTATATCCAACCAAGCGTATCACCGTGGGGAGCGCCGGGTTTTATTTGAAAAGAAGGATGGAACAATGCGACTCTGCATCGACTACTATAGAGAAACCGAATAAGGTCACGATTAAGAATAGATATCCATTACCGCGAATCGATGACTTGTTCGATCGATTAAAGGGCAGCAAGATACTTTTTTCAAGATAGATTTGAGGAGTGGTTATCATCAACTGAAGGTGAGACCAGAGGATGTATCAAGAAGAAGACGTTTAGAACACGATATATGGTCACTACTGAATTTTTGGTAATGTCATTTGGTCTAACAAATGCTCCTGCAAATTTATGGGCTTAATGAATGGAGTGTTCAAGCCATTTTTGGACAAATTCAGTAGTGGTATTTATAGATGACATTTTGGTATATTCAAAACCAAGGAAGAACATGAAGAGCATTTGAGGGTGACATTAGAGACATTGAGAAGAGAGAAGTTGTATGCTAAGTTTTTGAAAAATGTGAATTTTGATTGAAAGAGTACAATTTCTTGGACATGTGATCGATAGGGATGAAATTTTGGTGGATCCCTCCAAAGTCGAAGCTGTTAATTAAGGATCAAAGACGACGCCGCGCGTCGGTAAGAAGTTTTCTTTGGATTGGCGGTTATTATAGAAAGATTCATTCAGATTTTTCCAAGATCGCAACTCCGCTGATTGAATTTGATTTGACTAAAAATCGGAAATTTGTTTGAACGAGAGAAGTGTGAGGAAAGCTTTCAAGAATTAAAGAAGAGAGTTGAGTTCAACACTGTGTGTTATCTCTTCCTTGATGATACACAGAAAATTTTGTGGTTTATAGTGATGCATCGCATAAAGGACTTGGTTGTGTGCTTATGCAAAATGGCAGAGTCATCAGCATGTGCGGACGACAACCGAAAGATTATGAGAAGGGGTATCCACCCATGACTTGGAGTTAGAGCTGCGTGGTTTTTTTTTTGAAAATCTGGAGGCACTATCTCTATGGGGAGAAGTGTGAAATATATACTGCACCACAAGAGTCCTAAAATATATTTTTACACGTAAAGACTTGAATATGCGCCAAAGAAGGTGGTTGGAGTTAATTAAGGACTACGATTGTGAGATTCTATACCATCCGGGTAAGGCAAATGTGGTTGTTGACGCCTTAAGTAGAAAAAGGTCGGGAGAAACTTGATGATGTTGACCGAATCAGAGAGGAGTTAATTTCAAAAATGGAAAAGCTGGAATTGGAAGTAAAGTGTCCTATGGAGATCGATGAGAAGTTATTTTTTGCAACTGGTACAACTCTCTACTAGATAAAGTTAAGGAGGCTCAACTTCAGATGAAGAATGTAAAAAAAAAAAAGAAGATATCCGAAGGAACCAAATCAAGATTCAAAATGATAAGGAAGGAATACTAAGATTTGAGAGTAGAATTTGGGTACCGCCAGCATGAGAGATTAAGGAAGAAATTTTGAGCGAGGCTCATAACTCAAGATATTCGATTCACCCCGTAGTACCAAGATGTACCAAGATCTTCGACAACATTTTTTGTGGCCAAATTTGAAACGAGAGGTTGCGAATGTGTTGCCAAATGCCCGACATGTCGAAAAGTGAAAGCGTAAACATCGAGGCCGAGTGGGGTTACTACAACCTTTTTAGATTCCAAAATGGAAATGGGAACATATTACGATGGATTTCGTGGTTGGCCTACCGACAACTCGTAAAAAGGCTACGACGCAAAGATGGGTTATTGTTGATTGATTGATTGAATCCACACACTTCCTTCCGATCAAAATCGATTCAACTTAGATCACCAAGCAAGGTTATATGTGAAAGAGATTGTTTCAAGGCACGGAGTTCCGTGTCAATTGTTTCGATAGAGATCCGCGCGCTTTCGTCGAACTTCTGAAACGCTCTACAAGAATGCATGGGTACACAGCTATTGAATGAGCACGACATATCATCACCCTCGAATGATGGATGGAGTGAAAAAGAACAATTCGAGACATTGGAAGATATGTTAAGAGCTTGTATAATGGACTTTAAAGGAAATTGGGATGACCATCTACCGCTCGTAGAGTTCGGCTACAAACACAATTACCACGCTAGTATTGGCATGCCACCCTTATGAAGCGTTATATATACAGAAAAAGTGCGAACTCTCCATATATATTGGGATGAAGTTGGCGAAAGACAATTACTAGGCCCGAAATTGGTACAACAAACAAAGAAAAAGTCAAAGTGATCCGAACAAGATTGATAAAGACAAAGATAAGATAGATGTAAGAAATACGCCGATCCACACCGTAAAAATGTTGAGTTTGAACCGGTAGTTATGTGTTTTTAAAGGTCTCTCCTCGAAAGGAAAGATCGATCAGTTCGGAAAAGAAAGGGAAATTAAGCCCAAGATTCATTGGACCCTTTGAAGTTCTCTGAAGGGTCGGAGAAGTTGCTTATGAGGGTAGCCTTACCTCCAAATTCTCTAGAGAATGTCCACAATTTTCCATGTCTCGATCCTACGACCCTACAAACCCGATTACAAGCACGTGATTGAATATGAACCCCTACATTTTGACAAAAGACTTATCTTACGAAGAAATTCTGTTTCAATTGTCGAATCGAAAAAAAAGCAAGTTCTAAGAAATAAAGTAATACCTTACATATTAAGGTAATTTGGAGGAACCACAACGTCAAGAAGAAGCTACGTGGGAACTCAAGAGAATATGATGAAAATTTATCCTCATTTATTTACTTAGATTATTATAAGCGATTCGGGGACAAATCTTTGTAAGGGGGGGAAAATGTAACGGACGAATTGTTGAGTTGTGATTCGAGGGACGTAAATCCTTTTAAGAGGGGAAGATGTGACAACCAACCGAGATTTTGTATTTAATTTTAATATTTATTGATTAAATAATATAATTTTTTGATGAATTAATTAATTAAATTATTAATTAATTGATGAAGTTATTGTATTAGATTAATTTAATTAATTTAATTATATGTTTATATTTATTAAATTAATGTGAGAATTTTATTATTATTCAAGTATGTGATTATGTGAGCTTATTGTATTAAAAAAAGCTTTATTTAATAAGCTAATTTTTAATTAATTTAATTAATTAATTATTTAAATAATTTAATAATTTATTAATTAAAATTAATAAATTAATGAAATTATGTGACTATGTGAATTAATGAGAAATTATTATATTTTATTTAAAAAAAAATAAATAAGATATTTATTTATTTTATAAGATAATGATTGTGACATTTTTAAACTATATATATATAAAAGTTTTTTATTAATATACATCTTGAATCAAATATTTATCTTTGCACTACTGTGCCAAAGATATTCATCGATTAATCATGTTCATCTCAACACTGTACATCTTTGCATTACATGACCAAAAGATATTCATCATAAAATCATTAATCTTTGCACTACGGACCAAAGATATTCAATAATATCATCATTTAGGACCGAGGATGATGAAAATATTTTAAAGAAAACGAATCCAAGGGAAACAAAAGAATAAATATTAAGGATTCGTATTTCGGTTTATCCATGTCCAAAAATACCTCATAAATAATCATAGTGGAGTAAAATTCAAGAATGATCAAAACATGGATACAATCAAAGCTAGTATCCATAATAGATATTTTGGACGAAAAGGAAAATTTTCATTTTTTGATGAATAGTGTCGTATTCGTGAATAGTGCCGTATACGTGAATAGTAATCCCAACACAAAAAGTTCTAAATTTGATTAAAACTTCAAACTAATATTTCGGCATAATGATATTGAAGAAAATAATATCATTTAAGAAGAAAATAACATCCCTTACCTCGAAAGAATAATACTTCTGGCTGGACTACTGGATATAGTGCTGAACAAATTTACACCGTATAACAACACTCAAAGTATTAAAATACTCACAAGAATACGCTCGATAATATAAAGAGAGAAAGAGAGAGAAAACTTTAGTTTCTGGTGTGTTTTTCAATTCTAACCTAAGCACCCTATTTATAGGAAAATGCTTAGAACACCAAAGCAGAAAATTTAATAAAATAATATTATTTATAATAAAATTCTATGCCCACCTCTAGACATTTGAATTCAGCATGTTACACATGTTAGTGTAGCCCACAAAACCAAAAAAACATTTTTCTTAATAAACATAATTAAAACTTCCAAAAATCAATTATTATGGAACTACGGAACTTCAATAATTCATAATAAATAGCCCTTTTATCAAAAAAAATCAAACCACATGTCATTTCCATAGAAAATTCCATTCTCTACAACTTTGTAAGTTTAAGTTTTTCCAAATTCCAAGCAGAAGTTGACCGAAATCCACAAACGGGAGATTTTATGGGCTATAAACCGATTTCAGTCATGAAATGGGGTCCACCGACATATTTAACATGTTTTAAACATTAATTGTAACAAAAATACTTCTCCTCCTCATATACTCATATATCCCACATTCATTGTAAAAATATCACCATTATTATATTATTAAAATATAATAATATATTTAAATGAATTATTTATCAGAAAAGATAAAATAACAATTTTTCAACAATTGTCACATTAAAAATTTTCTCCATCTATATCCATATAAAATGAATATTTTCCTTATCATATAAATCAATAATTATTATTCACAAATAATATTATAGAATCACAATACTGACAACCAGGCAGTTCCCAAGAAAGAGGGGGCTTTCCAATAAGGATTTCTCCTTACTGGCGCACAATTAGGTGACCAAACCTCTCCTTAGATAGAACTTTCTAGACATTGACAATAATGTTATCTAATAATATTATTCAAATAATATGAATTATTGATCTAATAATGAAAATACTGTGTAGTGATAATTATTGAAACAACAATAATATAAAATATCAATGTAGTAATTATTGAATCAATAAAATAAAATATTGAACAATAACTACTGTAACAATTATTGAGTAATGCCTTCTTACGTAAGAATCAATAATTGGTGCAATACTGTGTGCTACTGTGTTTTAACCACTGGGTATTCTAACAGTATTAATGGTAACAACTACGTCGTTATTTATAAACAACTTATACTTGTCATTTTCTTCATCCGATCGCTTTCCGTTATGGGGCCCACAAAAGGTCAATTGTGCTTATCTAATATTCCCAAGCGGTAAGAATATTCCACGACCAAACGAATATTCTCCGATAAAAATGAATATTTTAAAACCACTTGAATATTTGAAATATTTGCGCATTTTACCCATAACTAACCACATTAATCAAATCAACCCTTACTATTTCAAAATAATAAATAGAGGAAATTTGATTATATTTATAATAAGTTGGGGTCTTACATAGTCAAACATGGCACTAAGGGAGGTTGGGAGCAGTTACCCATGATAGGTAACTGACCTCCATAACGCGTCAGTTCACATTTATTATTATTATACGCCTTCCTTTTTCTTTTTCATTATTGGCTAAGTCTGGCAAAAACAGAGAGGAGAAAGAGAGAGAGTTTAAGAGTTCAGATAATTGTTAAGAGAATTGTGAGAGTCAAGAAGAATCTGAGAAGGAATTTATCTCTTATTAATCTACTTTACGCTTTGGGTAAATTCTTCAACCCATTATTATTACGTTGTTAAAATTTTTATAAAATATGGCTCTCAAATTTTTGTAAAACCTCTGTAGTTGGAGATTGTTTTGACTATGTGAATTTATACGCGATCTTATGTCACGGTAGCATGTTTTACTATATATATTGTATGATTCCATATTATCAGTTTTATAAAAATATGTCATATATAATTGCTTCAAAATTATAAAGTGTTGAATTATGGCCATAAGGCCCTTACGCAAAAATTTAATGCGTTGATCATATATTATCTACTAAATTTTTATGCTTGTATATATTATGTATGTAAATACGAAGGAAACAAACTTTAAATGAACAGATTTGGTCGTATATCGAATCCGTGGTGTTAAATTTTATGTTTTATGTCCAAAACCTTCAAGAACATCAAGAACAGTGAAAATTACATGTTTTAATTCTGTGATTATGTGTTTTAACTTGTTAAAATCATGCTAGAAGGGTTGAGTATTAGTTAATTGTGTATTACAATGTTTGGGTATGTCTAAATTCGTGTAAGAAAATGTTAATTGGGTGTTTTGGCCACGTTCTGTAATTTTTCTCGAATTGCAGTTCATATTACAGTTCATCGTCTTGCAATGATATAATCTTAAACCACAATACCCATAGATCGCATTGCGGCCCAAACCACGCCATGATCGCCTTTCTCCAGCCCGCAATACGCTACGCCATACCATGCAACGCCGAGAATAGACTATAAGGTGGCACCGCAGCACCACTCTGCAGTTTGTTCAAGAATGAGCGTTTTAGTGGTTTTATTCTAAGGGCTGTAATAGGAACATAATTTATGAACATGAAAACATGTTAGACATATAATGAGTTGTTAAAATAAATTCTTAACATGTCAATAACACGTTTATGTGAATTGAATGATTGAATGCATAGTTAACTTATTGTTTATGAAGTGTTAATTGTAACAATGAGTGTAATAATTTGACTAAGTATAGTCATGAATTTGAGTTAGACAAAAAGAATGAGCTTGTGATGACTAGTACGTTATAATTGACTGGTATTGTGAACGTAAATGGTATATAGGATTAAATCAAGGAACGTGAATAAATTAACGTGTAATCTACGCACGAGGCAAGTTTCCTAACCCTACTCATTATCTTTATATGAGCTTATAAGTTGTCTCTTTACATTGAGCAAATTCTCGTTATTATTGATCAAGTCCATTTTATTATATTAAAATGTATTAATCTTTCAAATCATGATTCTGTTATACAATAATTATTCTATTGTATACCTTTTGACATTACTATTCCATTTTTAATTTATCAGATACTATTGAACTTTGTTAGACTAGCGAACCCTTCATGATTCGACTAGTCCATAGTTGATGAACGTTCTAAATTTCAGAACCCTTGATGAATTATCCAAACCAAACTTCCTTTGGTGCGGACTCTAATTTCAAACTGAGATGAACAACCATGTATGGGGGATTACTTATGCGTTAGCGTTAAGATATTGTGCACAGTATGGTACTTAGGGCTGATCCCCCTAAGTACGAGAAGAAGAGTCCATAGTCTTATGGCTGTTAAAGGTTTCAAGTATAAACACTTGACAACCTAGGACATAGTTCAAGGTCTTATGACCCTCGGAGTTTCTTTTGATTCTTGTTATTCATTCTTGATTCAAAAGTTGAGCTTTTATATCAGAAGTTGTTAATTCATTCGCATGTTATTATTCAGTTGTTATATTGTTATACTTGTGGGCAATCATATTCACTCTTGCATAATAATAACATTGCAGTTAAGAACGAAAGATCAGACGAACCTTCCACTAGTAAGGGCAAGGGCAAGATTAGCAAGTAATGAAGACTGATTATTATGTAGTTATGTAATGATATTTAGACTTGATGTTACTTAAGACTTGTTATTTATTTATGATTCCGCACAGATGTTTTAAGGTTAGAGCAACCTGGGATTTTATTTATTATGCAGTTGATGTAACCCCATAAGGGGAGATTTATTTATTATTTCTATCTATTGCATGGTTTGCATTTATTTATGGGTAGATAGATAGATGATGTTTGTACAGTGAACACCTAATCCTGTGGAAATGGAAGTACTGGATTTGGGAGTGTCACAACATGCATGGTGAATGATCCTTCGTATTCATTCCTTATTAAATTGTGGAAATGATCTGTCTACGTGGATTATCGCATGGCGGGAGAAAATTCATTTACAGTTTCATATATTCTATGATACTCATTTGGTTAAAGTTTTGGCTTCTATACTCCATGAAATTAGTAGAATATCCAAGATATTTGCGCTTCATCTGGTATCTTTTCATGGAAATATTCTTCTGAGCATTCTTGAATTTTACTCCACAAAGAAGTATCATGTTGACAATTTGGATGTAATTGATTTCAAGATAAATTAACTTATAAATCTTTAAAATTTATTCTTGAACTTGTTTTGTTGAATTATTATGTCATTGTCATCATCATCATGCTTATATTGTGATGAAAGTCATCTTTGGCTTACGTGCATAGATGGACTTGGTATGATTATGACCGAGGATTATTTGGTATAATCATGACCGTAATGTTATAAATGATGTGGTAAAAGTCTTGATAGCCTATAGTGCATTGATGGGCGCTTTTGGTATGATTATGACCAGGGATTATTCGGTATAGTCATGACCATTGATGATTTAATGAATATCCTTGGCCCGTAGTGCAGGGATGACTCGATGATGTGGTTTATTTATTAAGCTGAGTCTCAGCGATAAAAATTGATGAAAACATTTTAAATCATAGAAGATAGTAGATATCATGCTCTACTTGACTCTTCTAATGGAATGCTTATTCCGCTGCAGTTAAACTTGATGTGTATTTTATTTTATCAGTTTAACATTGTTGAAGACTAATGATAATTTATTTTGCATTATCTTAGTCATAATATTTCTTACTGGGCTAGTTGAGCTCACCCTTTTGCTTTCATTGTTCTCTTCAGGAAATGAGAACGTAGCCGGGACTAGTCGGGGAACGGAGTGACGGTCCAGATGATAGCATTAGTAGTCCTCACTATTCTATTAAATAGTGTGACAATAAATGTAATGAGGACTCCATTGAGTGTAGATATTGTCTAGATGACAATATTCTTATTAAAACTCTTAGATTATGTTTTGCCGTATTTCACACGACTGTTGGATAATTAAGTTGCATTTGAATTTTTTACCATGTATTTGGCGACTCAAGATGGGTGATGTATACCTATTTTGGGGGCGTCACCTTTGTCTGTCTGATTTACGCTGAGACTGATTCCATTCTTTATTATTACATTGGAATAACACGTGCATGCGGTCTATCGCATGTATGGTGAATTCTTTGTTATTCCATTCTTTATTATTACATTTGGAATATCACATGCATGCATGCGGATTACGCTAGACACAGTTACATTCTTTATTATTACATTGGAATAACTCATGCATGCGGTCTATCGCATGCATGGTGAATTCTTCTATTATTCCATTCTTTATTATTACGTTAGAATATCATGCATGCATCTTGATTAAGCATGACCTTGTTCCATTCTTTATTATTCTGTTGGAATAACCTATCTATGTGGATTATCACATGCATGGTGAATGATCCTTCGTATTCATTCCTTATTAAATTGTGGAAATGATCAGTCTACGTGGATTACCGCATGGCGGGTGAAAATCCATTTGCAGTTTCATATATTCTATGATACTCATTTGGTTAAAGTTTTGGCTTCTATAATCCATGAAATTAGTAGAATATCCTGGATATTTGCGCTTCATCTGGAATCTTTTCATGGAAATATTCTTCTGAGCATTCTTGAATTTTACTCCACAAAGCAGTATCGTGTTGACAATTTGTATGTAATTGATTTCAAGATAAATTAACTTATAAATGTTTAAAATTTATTCTTCAACTTGTTTTATTGAATTATTATGTCATTGTCATCATCCTCATGATTATATTATGATGAAAGTTATCTTTGGCTGTCATTTTTGCGCTTAAGATTTGGAGGCATTACCTGTATGGAGAGAAGTGGAAATCTATATGGATCATAAAAGCCTCAAATATTTCTTCACTCAAAAGGAACTCAACATGCGGCAATGACGTTGGCTTGAGCTGTTGAAAGATTATGATCATACCATTCAATACCATCCTGGAAAAGCAAACGTAGTAGCTGACGCATTAAGTAGAAGATCATATGCGGGTATGAGTGCGATATTGTCAACGCAAAGGTCCATTATGTATGACTTACGAAGAATGGAGATAGAGTTAAAGACTCCAAGGACCCATATGATGATGGCGAATATACGAGTAGAACCGACTTTAATCGATAAAGTTAAAGCTGCTCAAGCTACACACCTGGAGCTGATGCGTATAAAGAAGAAAATGGAAGAACGTGCTATTCCGGAAACAAGAATCGATGAAGAAGGAATACTTCGAGTCAACTCCAGACTTTGTGTTCCTAACGATTCTGACTTGAAGTATAAAATCATGATGGAGGCGCACAACACACCGTTTGCAATCCATCCTGGGAGTACCAAAATGTATCATGATCTTCGACATACATTTTGGTGGAGCAATATGAAGAGAGAGAGATAGCGGGGTTTATCTCAAGGTGTCTAACTTGTCAACGAGTCAAGGTAGAGCATCAAGTGCCAAAAGGACTATTACAACCACTTGGAATTCCAGAATGGAAGTGGGAGCACATTACCTTGGATTTCGTTACTGGTCTTCCCAAGGTTTCTCAAGGCATAGATGCGATTTGGGTCATTGTTGATAGATTGACCAAGTCTGCTCATTTTTTACTGATACGAGAAACTTATACACTTGAACGTCTTGCTAGTATGTACATAAACAAGATTATAAGATTGCATGGTATGCCAGTATCCATAGTTTCGGATCGAGACCCAAGATTCACTTCAAGATTTTGGGTTAGTTTGCAAAAGGCTATGGGCACGAATTTACGATTTAGTTCGGCATATCATCTTCAAACAGATGGGCAGTCAAAAAGGACTATTCAAACTCTTGAAGATTTATTAAGACTCTGTGTCCTTGACTTTAAGGGAAGTTGGGACAAGTTCTTACCATTCGTGGAGTTTTCCTACAACAACAGTTATCAAACAAGTATTAGCATGGCTCCATTTGAGGCGTTGTATGGAAGAAAGTGTTGTTCGCCAGTATGCTGGGATGAGGTGGGTGAAGCAACGTTGTTGGGATCAAATTTGGTACGTATGACTATGAAAAAGATTCAAACGATCCGACAACGTATAAAAACCTCACAAGATCGACAAAAGAGTTATGCTGATCTTCATCGAAAAGACATGGAATTTGATATCGGAGATCATGTGTTGTTGCGTGTTGTTCCATGGAAAGGAGTTACAAGATTTGGAAAGAGAGGAAAGCTCAATCCTCGATTCATTGGCCCATTTATAATCCTCTAATGAGTAGGAATCATGGCTATATGACTACTTTACCTTAAGTATTTCTCGTGTTCATAATGTTTTTCACATATCTATGTTACATAAATATGTGAAAGACCCGAACCATATTATTGAATTAGAACCGAATGAGATAGAGGAAGATTTAACGTATGAAGAGTTACCTGTTAAAATCTTGGATAAGAAGGATCATATTCTACGCTCCAAGGTTATACCTCAAGTCAAAGTTTTGTGGAGAAACCATGATGTAGAAGAAATGACCTGGGAGTTAGAATCTGAGATGAAGTCAAGATATCCTTACCTCTTCGATATACCAGGTACGTACCCTAATTTCGAGGACGAAATTTCATAAGAAGGGGAGGTTGTAAGACCCCAACTTTTATGAATAAAGATTAATTTCTCTCAAAATATATTTTTGAATATTATGGTGTGGATATGATATAATGTTATAGTTGTGGGTAATATTTACAAAATTTGCAAAGTAAGCAAGTGGTTATATAATATTTGATTAGTTGGGGAATATTCGTTTTAACAGGGAATATTCGTACGACGACACAATCATTGGTGGACCCCACAACAGAAGTATTGTCGTAGTAAGAAAATGACAGGATTATCTTTAATTAAAAATAACGGCAGAAATGTTACCGTTAAAACTGTTGAACTACCCTGTAGTAAAAGTACAGTAATACGCGTGGTTACATAGTAACACACGGTATTAGTTATTGATGCTTACGTGAGAAGTCACTCAGTTATACTCAATTATTGCTACAGTAATTGCTGCATCATATCTTTCATATTATTGATTCGATTATTGTCACAGTATCATCTGCATAATATGATATATTATTAAATCAATAATTGAGATTACAAAGTTGTTCATTATTAAATTATAATATTTACAATGTCTAGAAGTTTTGTCAATGAGAGGTTTGGTCACTTAATTGCGCGCCAATAGGGAGAAATCCTTATTGGAAAGCCCCCTCTTTCCTGGGAACAACCTGGTTGTTAAATATTGTGAGTTATAATATCAATGATGATTAAGTTCGTGTTGATTAAAGATGAATTTGATAGTTCCATTGTGTTGAAATTATTTGTGTTAGTGGAAATCGACATTTATTTCGATAATAATTGATGTCTGGAGGTTATATTGTTCAATCGGGTATTCAGAGCATTTTATGTGTCGGAGTACTATTCACGAGTACTATTTACGAGTTAGAATTCACGGGGTACTATTCACCCAAAAAATATATTTCTTTTCGGTCCAAATCATTTTTGGTACAATATTATTCCATGAGGAGATGTGTTAATTTTTCTCGACCATTGGTTGAAATTATAATAGTAAATCAATATGGATCGTTGATTTAAAGTTTTAATAGTAACTTGTCTTCGAGTTTTCCAAGAGTTATTTGTCCCTTGAGTTTTTGTCCAAGAGTTATTTGCCTCTTGATTGTTTCAAGAGTTAATTTCCCTTCATGAATAGTAGTTGTCTCTTCAATATTACTAAGAGTCATTTTGACCCTTCATTAAGACCAAGAGCCACTTTTCGGTTCTTCTATAAATAGAAGCTCATTCCTTCATTATTTCTTACGAATTCACCGAAACTCTGAGAGAGAAACTATAGAGAAAAAGAAGAAAAGTATTCTTTACTTCATTTTTCGAATATCCAGGTTTCTTCTAAGGTAAGGGTATTATTCTTTCGTATTCATGAAGAGAATTATTTTCTTTCAATACTCACACGAGTTGTTATACCATTCTTCATTATTATGTTGGAATAACTTTGTTTATCTATCTTTGAAATTCTATATGGTAAAATTCTTACATTATTTCATTCTTCATTATTATGGTGGAATAACTTTTGGAATAACTTTGTTTGTCTGCATCGCATATATGGTGAAATTCTTCATTATTCCATTCTTTATTATTATGTTGGAATAACTTTTGTCGCGTAATCGCATACATGGTGAAATTCTTCTATTATTCCGTTCTTTATTATTATTATTTAATATCCGCAATATGCATTGCTTCGTTCTGTGGACACAGTTCCATTATTTATTATTACGTTTAATATCACATATGTCGCGTTCTGTGACTGGTTCCATTATTTATTATTACATTGGGAATAACCATTTATGCATGCGCATCTATCGCGCACGCATGGTGAATCCTTCATTATTCCATTCTTTATTATTACATTGGAATAACTTTGTCTATGTGGATTACCACATGTATGGTGAATGATCCTTTGTATTCATTCCTTATTAAATTATAGAAATGATCTCAGATATCGTGGATTACTGCATGGCGGGTAAAAATCCATTTGCAGTTTCATATATTCTGTTATACTCAGTTGGTTAAAGTTTTGGCATCTATACTCCATGAAATTAGTAGAATATCTTGGATATTTGCACTTCACCCAGTATCTTTTCATGGAAATATTCTTCTGAGCATTCTTGAATTTTACTCCACAAAGCAGTATCATATTGACAATTTGGACGTTGTTGGTTCCTGGATAAATTAATTCTTGAACTTGTTTTATTGAATTATTATGTCATTGTCATCATCCTCATGTTTATATTGTAATGAAAGTCATCTTTGGCTTACGTGCATAGATGGACTTAGTATGATTATGACCAGGGATCATTCGGTATAATCATGACCTGTAATGTTATAAATGATATGGTAAAAGTCCTCAATGCCTTGTAATGCATTGATGGATAGTTTTTGGTATGATTATGACCAGGGATTGTTCGGTATAGTCATGACCATTGATGATTTAATGAATATCCTTGGCCCGTAGTACAGGGATGATTAGATGATGTGTTTTATTTATTAAGATGAGTCTCAGCGATAAAAATTGATGAAAATATTTTATACTATAGAATATAGTAGATTTTATTTTCTACTTTCTAATGGATTGCTTGTTCATTGCAGCTTAAACTTGATGTCTATTTTATTTTATCAGTTTAACATTGTTAAAGACTAATGATAATTTATTCTGCATTATCTTAGTCATAATATTTCTTACTGGGCTAGTTGAGCTCACCCTTTCTTTCACTGTTCTCTTCAGGAAATGAGAATATAGCTGGGATGAGTCGGGGAACGGAGTGATGGTCCAAATGATAGCATTAGTAGTCCTCACTATTCTGTTAAATAGTGTGACAATAAATGTAATGAGGACTCCTTTGAGTGTGGATATTGTCTAGATGACAATATTCCTATTAAAACTCTCAGTTTATGTATTGTCGTATATTACACGATGGTTGTATAATTAAGTTTGTATTTGTATTCTGTACCATGTATTTGGCGACTCAAGATGGGTGATGAATACTTATTTTGGGAGCATCACAATCATGTCATGGACCTGTCCATTTTGCACTACGCGCCAAAGATATTAATCAACAGTTCGTCTTTGCACATAAGCCAAAAATATACAACTGTAAAACCAATAATCAACAGTCCATCTATGCACTACGGGCTAAAGATGACTTTCGTTACAATATAAGCATGAGGATAATGACCATGCTATAAGCATCACTCAAACGAAATCAAGGATAAATATTAAAGATTTTTAATTTATCCAAAGTTTAAAAATATTCAAATGATGCTACTTTATGGAGTAAAATTCAAGAATAATATTCACGTATCAAAAATAATATGGACAGAAAAGAATCAATTTTTAGTCGTGAATAGTACCCCGTGAATAGTACTTCATGAATAGTACCTCGTAGTCATAAATAGTATCGTATATGTAAATAGTGTCGTATACATAAATAAGTCATATACATGAATAATTATCATTATCGTGAATAATTGTCATACACGTGAATAGTATCGTATACATGAATAGTAACTCCGAACACGAAAAGATAAAGTTTCACAATAAAATTCATATCAATATTTCGGTATAATGATATTAAAGGAAATAACATCATTTACTTGAAAAAAATAACATCCCTTACCTCAAAAGAATAAAACTTCTGACTGGAATATCAGATATAATACTGAAGGAAATTTGCACCGTATAGCAACACTAAAGATATCTAAATAATCACAAAAATACGCTCGATATTATAGAGAGAGAAAATTTTTGATTCTGGTATAATTTTCAATTCTAACCTAAGCACCCTATTTATAGAAAAATGTTTAGAACACCAAAGCAGAAAATTTAATAATATAATATTTTATAAAAAAAAATTCACGCCCACCCTTGACCAAATTCATCAGCACACCAGTGGGGCCCACCAACACAAAAAAAATGTTTTTCTTTTTAAAAAAAAATTATAACTCCAAAAATCAATTATTCCAGAACTTCAATAATTCATAATAAATAGTCCTTTTATCAGAAAAATCCAAATCTTATGTCCATGTCATAGGAAATTTAATTCTCTACAACTTTTTAAAAGAAAGTTTTTTCAAATTCTAAATGAAAAATGACCGAAAATGACTTTCAACACCTCCATTCCGATAAAATACTGATAAAATACCTCAGCATTAATTCCTTCATTTATATCGACATAAAAATAAATATTTTCTTATCATATAAATCAATAATTAATTATTCACAAATAATATTACGAACTAAAATATTAACAACCAGGATCATTCCTAGGAAAGAGGGGCTTTCCGATAAGGATTTCTCATTCTTGGCGCCATGATTTAATAACCTAACCCCTTTTTTCTAATGTTTTTAGATATTGTCAATAATGTTATCTAATAATATTATTCAAATAATATGAATTATTGGTTTGATAATGTAAAATCTCGTGTGCGATAACAATTATTGAAACAACAATAATACAAAATAATGTGCAATCTTTGTGTCTTCTATATGCAACAACGCCAGACTTTTACTTTAGCCAATTGAGTATTTCAACAATTAGTTAACGGTAAACGTTACATTGTTATTATTAAAAACTCGTTAGTGTCATTTTCTTCATCCGATAATTTTTCCGTTATAGGCCCATAAATGGTCAGTGTCGTCGTACAAATATTCTCCGACATCAAGAATATTCCATGACCAAACGAATATTCCCTGATAACAATGAATATTTTATAACCACTTGCTTATTTTGAAAAATTTACATATATCACCCTTAACTTTAAACTTTTATCAATTTAACTATTTACTAAATAGAAAAATTGAATACTTTTATTTCATAAAATTTAGGCTTTTACAATGTAACAATCTAGAATTTCAAGTTGTAATTTTGAATATTTATTGAATTATATAAATATTTAATGGATGTGTTTATTGTTGAATAAATAATTGTTCAAATTTGATTCGATTTGGTTAATTATTTGTTAAGTAAATAATTAAGGAAATTAATTATTATGAGATAGTATTCTAATTTAATTTAATAATTAAGTTAGAGAATTTATAATTATTAAATGAATTATTATATTATTCAATAAATTGTTATTAGAATTACTTAAATTAAGTATGAAAGCTTAATTAAATAAAGTGTGACAAATAACCATACTATAAAGGAGTTATTAAAATAAATTAAAGGAGTTTAATTTAGTTTTGTCAAACAAGACTTAAAGATATTAAGTCTTTAATTTTTAAAGAGTTTTGCCAAACGGAGTCTTGTGGCTTTTGAATTTTTGAATTTTGAAATATTAATAATATAAATTAAATAAATAAAATATAAATAATATATATTAATTTTTGGTAACTGATAACTTATTAGTATATTTAATATAACGTCAGTTGTTTTTTTTAAGTTTGAAAGCGGGCGTTGGTTTTGTTTTAATATTACATATAATATATTTGGTTTAAACCAAAGTGTAAGAAGAAAGTTACAAAGATAAAGAAAAGTGTTTTCAGAGAGAAAGTTGAGGGAGACTAGAGTGAGTTGAGAGGAGAAAAGGGTCTCTAAATTTGCAATTCTCAGAGGTTAGCAAGGATTTTCAAAGCAACCAAAAGGTATTTTTTCCCATAACCTTAATATTATATTTACATATATGTGTTAATATGTTTTACGATATAGTTTAAAGTTTCTGTGTTGTGTTCTTAACTGTAGTATAAAGTCTGAAATCCATATTTTTATAATGGATGATGAAATCATGTGCATATGTGGTTGTTATAGGATAACTATCATATATATATATATATATATAGGTGATGAGCATATATATGTATGGGATTGTATGAATTATGTCAAAAGGAAATAACAGAGTTTTATAGTAAAAATATATGCCTGAACATGTTTTGTAGGATAACAAAATTAGTATTGGATTTTGAGCTAATATGTGAAATTGAACTGTGATCATTTTAATTGGGTATGAAATAAAAAGAACGTGATTCCAAGGAATCAAAATGGTATTACAGTGTTCATTATGTCAAGAAATAACAAAAAATAGAGTTTTGGTTTTAAAATATGCTATTCCAGTATTTAATTATCTAAAATTGTGGTTTAAGTTGTGCTAAATTAGTATATGTATGCTTGGTGAAGTTTATGTGTAATTTTCATAAGTTATACATGTTAATTAAGATACAGTAGTTTTGTTTTGTTATGTAATTCGGAACCTCAAATTTGCCAAATTTCGCTACTTCACTCTGATTTCGTGCCTCGGTATAACGTTGGAGCCAGCTTCGAGCTTCATATTTGCCAACGTCGACCAATGGCTGGACTTCGCGTCGCGGCGCCAAGCTCAAGCCGCAGTGCCATTGGCTGCTTTATTACTCGCGCTACGGTGCCAATTTGCAGAAAGTCCCGAAATGACTTTTGTCTTGCACAAAAGTCCGTAGTTGTTAATGGGATGTAATATGATGATTGTTTGACATGCATGTAAATTAGTTATTATGATACTATAGTACTATTAATGAGCATACAATTAACATTTAACGAGTGTTGTTATTATTTTAATCAATGTAACTTGATCATATGATTAAACATCAAACCATACATAAAATAGATATATTATGAGTAGTGGCTAATTGTGTCCTAATGGCATATGATTAGGATATTGTGAATTGAATTGTTTCGGTTTAGCTTACAAGTAATGCAAGTTTTCTATCTCCACACTTTCGTTGAGTTAGTTTATTTACGATTTTGCAAGTTCTCTAAATCTATTGTTACATTGTGCTAGCCTACACTTTCGTTGCGCTAGTTTGATTATTATTGAGCAAGTTATTGTTTTTTGTTCGGTTATATTATACAAGTTTTCTAACTCTACACTTTCGTTGAGTTAGTTCTGTCATTACATTATGCAAGTTTTTCTAAACCTAAACTGGTTATTCTAGCATGTAATAATTTTCATTCTGATGAACAAGTTTTATCGTTCAAGTTATTGCTTATGATGCATGCTTAAGATTCAATTCTAAGATTTTAACCTTAGTTTAATGTTGTTCAAAGTAAGGTATGTGATATTATTCAATACTTATGCTATTAGATTATTCCTAAAGCATGAACTTAGTATACAATGTTGATCCAATTATGGTTTATTTCGTAACATAGTGTTATTATCTTTTTATTCAACTAATCCTTAGTTGATGACCGTTGAATTCTAAAATTACCTTAAAAACGTATCCAAACCAAACTTACTTTGGTGCGAACTTGTACTCTAAATACTGAGATGAACAACCCTATTATTAGGGGTTTACACTTAGCGTTGAAATGTTTGTGCATAATACATTGTACGAAGGGTTGATCCCCCTAAGTACGTGGAGTCCCTATAGTCTTATGACTGTTAAAGTTTAAGTTGAAAGATTACTTATAATTATAAACATAGTTCGTGGTCTTAGGACCCTCAGTTATATATATTTCAAAATGTTGATAGAACATATTGTTCAGTTCTATTGAGTCTATTATTTGGTAATTGTTGTAAAGTTTATTCATTATTATTTCAAGTGAGCTTTGTTTGCTCACTCTTGCTTATATAAACCTTACAGCTAATGTTGATAAGGTCGATGTACCTAGCACCAGTAAGGGAAAGGGAAAGATGAACAAGGATTGAAGACTTGTAATCATGTTGATATTTTATAATCAGACTTTAGTTTGAATGATTGTAATGAAGTTTATTTATTTTTTGCATTTAAATGATTGTATTTAAAGGTTAGACAACCTGGGAGATTTTTATTTATGTAATCCTTTATGGGAAGGTGTATTATTCAATTTTATTTTGATTGGGAAGTTAGAAATGAATGTTTTGATTAAGTGAACACCAAATCTTGAGAGAATGAAGTACTCGAATTTGGGGGTGTCACAAGTTGGTATCAAAGCTTTAGGTTATGAACCTTAGGTGGGGGAAAAGCCTTGGGAAGTAACCTTTTAAAAGATAGTGGTGATAAACTCTTATCGAGTTTTAAGGAAGAAATATTAAAACACTTATGTGCTTATGCGATTACAACTTATGTGCTCGTTAGTGTCGAGTAGTAATGATTAGTAATTAAAATTTAAAAAAAAATTGTTTTTAGGATGGCTAATGTAGGAGAATCCAGTCAGGCTAGGGAGGAAGGATCCCAGATGCCTAGGGAGGAGGAGCCTCGAGATATTCAAGTGGTTTGAGAACAACTACTTCCACGGGAGTCAGCCCCATTGGTCACAATGGTTAAAGAGGAGGTTGATGATGTGGAAATGGATGAGGAGGATCCCATTGAGCTGCCACAAGAGAATGAGGATGACGAGGAAGAGGAGGAAGAGATTTCACTGAACTCGATAGCCGCTCGTATGTACGATGAAGTCTACGACCACGTTGTGGAACTTCAGGATACAGTCGAGGAGTTGCAAGAGATAGTAGTTGAACAACAGACTTCGATGGCACAGAAGGACGACGAGATCCAGGATCAAGATGAACGTCTAACTAATGTCGAAGAGAAGTTGGTCCACACTGAAGGAGTGAATGAACAATTGACCGAGGAGATCGCAGAACTGAAGAGCAAGCTGCAGGAAGAATCTACTAAGAGGGCAAGAGTCGAAGGCGCGTACAAAGAAGCTTATCAACGAGCTGGGATAGCAGAGAGAGAGGCACAAGCAAAGAGGATCAAGATGGAAGAGATGAATAACGTATTCAATACCGTGATTAATCAAGCTCAAGATCAGGTCATGGGTTATCCGATTCAGTTCGAGACGCTGCCATCATACATATTAGATCGCCGAACAATGTTCCGAATTATGGAGAAAGAGCGTCGTAAGGCTACGCAGTATCTTAGTAGGACATTGTAGGGAATGTACTTGATATGTGATTTATGATATGATAAATAAAATGTAAATCCCAAGTATTATGTAACCTATGGGATATGATGATGATGTTATCCTGGAATTTTAGTAGTTCAGGAAAGTAATGTAAATAGCAGTGATGCTATGACCCTTATGTTTCCTAAAAGATTATGAATGAACAAAAGCTATTATTTTATTCAAAGTGCTTATGTGTTACGTGATAATCTTTTATGGGTGCAAATTAAGTAGAAAATACTTAAAGAAATTGAGTAATAGTCTAATGAGTGTATTTTATCAGAAAATGCCTCCAAGACGTCAACCACGACAGAGAACCACTGAGGGAACCAACAATAACAATGTGGAAGATAACTCAATTTAGCAGCTAGTGACGTTACTGACGGGTGCTTTGCAGAATCAACCTTAGAACCAAGGTACAATGTTTAAGGATTTCAAGGCGGTTGGACCACCGAGATTACAGGGTCCATGAATCCATAGAGAGGCTCGGACTGGATCATGGAGATAGAGAAAGTATTTGATGTAGCTAGAATAGGTGAGAATCAGAAGACTGCTTTTGCAACATTTATGTTGAAAGCAGAGGCTAGTTATTGGTGGCAAGCCAATAAAACTCGAGGAGGACAAGGGGTGATGACTTGGGGTAGATTTAAGGAGATATTATTCGAGACTTATTTCCCAAAGAATTCGAAGAATCAGATGGAGGTGCAGTTTATGGAATTAAGCAGGGATCAATGACGGTATCGGAATATGCCGCGAAATTCAACGAGCTAGCAAGGTTTGTGCCATATCAAGTCAACACGGATGAGCGCAAGGCTAGGAGATTTGAACAGGGACTGAAACCCTAGTTGTACAGTAAGGTCTCCTTGTTCCAGCTGAAGACATTCACAGCGGTGCTTGAGAAGGCAATTCTCACTGAGAGTGGAGGCGAGGCTGTAACAAAGCACAATCAAGAGCATAGAAAGAAGAAGAGTGAGGGAAAAGTTAAAAAATGGTGGTGGTAACAGTGGAAATGGTAGCAATAACTTGAAGAGGAAATGGAATGGAAATGTGGGTTCGGGAAACCAACAATGTAAGACCCCAACTTTTATGAATAAAGAATTATTTTCTCAAAATATTTTTTTGAATATTATGGTGTTGATTTGATATAATGTTATAGTTGTGGGTAATATTTACAAATTTTGCAAAGTAAGCAAGTGGTTATATAATATTCGATTGGTCGGGGAATATTCGTTTTAACAGGAATATTAAATACGACGGCAAGACAATCATTGGTGGACCCCACAACGGAAGTATTGTCGTAGTTAGAAAACGACATAATTATCTTTTTATAAAAATAATGGCGGAAGTTTTACCGTTAAATTGTTGAACTACCCTCAGTAAAAAGTACGATGTCTGGCTGGTGGTTGCATAAGAGCAATACACAGATTGATTATTGATGCTTACGTAAGAAGTCACTCAGTTATATTCAATTATTGCTACAGTAATTGCTGCATCATATCTCTCATATTATTGATTCGATTATTGTCACAGTATCATCTGCATAATATGATATATTATTAAATCAATAATTGAGATGACAAAGTTATTCATATTATTAAATTGCAATATTTACAATGTCTAGAAGTTCTGTCAATGAGAGGTTTGGTCATCTAATTACGCGCCAATAAGTAGAAATCCTTATAGGAAAGCCCCCTCTTTCCTGGGAACGACCTGGTTATTAAATATTGTGAGTTAGTGTTGATTAAAGATGTAATTAATAGTTCTATTGTGTTGGAATTATTAGTGTTAGTGGAAATCGACATTTATTTCGATATTAATTGATATCTGGAAGTTATACTGACCAGTCGAGTAATTAACCGGATAAATGAGAAATTAATTGCTATTAATTATCATGATTATAACTATTTGTTCACATGTGTGTACTATTGATTCACATTCTTATAATATTAGGGGAGTTGGTGCAAGATTGATAATACTTGCATGACTAACTTAAAAATGGAGGTATAGATGGAGGTACAATACTGTAATTCGTATTTTCACATGATTATAACTATTGATTCACATGATTGAACTATTGATTCACATTATTTACTATTAGGGGAGGTGGTGCAAGTTTGATAATACTTGCAGGACTAAATTAAAAATAAAAGAAAAGTTGAAGGTATTGTACTGTAATATTTTGAGCCCCAAAACGTGCAATTATCGAAACTATATTTTCCTATAAATAGAAGCTCATTCTTCCTTCATTTCTCACCAATTCACTAAAGCTATAGAGCAATTATTATAGAGAGAAAGAAGAAGAGAAGTTTGCTACCTCTCTACTCTAGTATCCAGTTTCTTTCTAAAGTAAGGGGTATTATTTCTTTCATATTATAGCTTCTGTTATTCCATTGTTTATTATTATATTTGAATAACATGTCTATGCGAAGTACCGCATACATGGTGAAATTCTTGTGTAATTCCATTCTTTATTATTATGTTGGAATAACCTGTCTATGCGAAGTACCGCATACATGGAGAAATCCTTATTGGAAAGCCCCCTCTTTCCTGGGAACAACCTGGTTGTTAAATATTGTGAGTTATAATATCAATGATGAATAAGTTCGTGTTGATTAAAGATGAATTTGATAGTTCCATTGTGTTGAAATTATTTGTGTTAGTGGAAATCGACATTTATTTCGATAATAATTGATGTCTGGAGGTTATATTGTTCAATCGGGTATTCAGAGCATTTTATGTGTCGGAGTACTATTCACGAGTACTATTTACGAGTTAGAATTCACGGGGTACTATTCACCCAAAAAATATATTTCTTTTCGGTCCAAATCATTTTTGGGTACAATATTATTCCATGAGGAGATGTGTTAATTTTTCAGACCATTGGTTGAAATTATAATAGTAAATCAATATGGATCGTTGATTTAAAGTTTTAATAGTAACTTGTCCCTTCAGTTTTCCAAGAGTTATTTGTCCCTTCAGTTTTCCAAGAGTTATTTGCCTCTTCGGTGTTTCAAGAGTTAATTGCCTTCTTCATGAATAGCGTGTTGTCTCTTCAATATTACTAAGAGTCATTTTGACCCTTCGTTAAGACCAAGAGCCACATTCAGTTCTTCTATAAATAGAAGCTCATTCCTTTATTATTTCTTACGAATTCACTGAAACTCTAGAGAGAAACTATAGAGAGAAAGAAGAAAAGTATTCTGCTACTTCATTTTTCGAATATCCAGTTTCTTCTAAGGTAAGGGGTATTATTCTTTCGTATTCATGAAGAGAATTATTTTCTTTCAATACTCACACGAGTTGTTATACCATTCTTCATTATTATGTTGGAATAACCTGTTTATGCGAAGTACTGCATATATGGTAAAATTCTTCTGTTATTTCATTCTTCATTATTATGGTGGAATAACCTGTTTATGCAAAGCACCGCATATATGGTGAAATTCTTCTGTTATTCTATTCTTTATCATTATGTTGGAATAACCTGTTTATGCGAAGTACCGCATACATGGTGAAATTCTTCTATTATTCCGTTCATTATTATTCTGCTTGAATATCCCGTCATGCATGCGTTCTTTAGCCTTTAACACAGTTCCATTATTTATTATTCGCTTGAATATCCCGTGCGTAAGCGTTTACGCATGACTGGTTCCATTATTTATTATTCTTTGGGAATAACTTTATGCATGCGATCTATCGCACGCATGGTGAATCCTTCTGTTATTCCATTCTTTATTATTCTGTTGGAATAACCTATCTATGTGGATTACCACATGTATGGTGAATGATCCTTTGTATTCATTCCTTATTAAATTATAGAAATGATCTGTATACGTGGATTACCGCATGACGGGTAAAAATCCATTTGCAGTTTCATATATTCTGTTATACTCAGTTGGTTAAAGTTTTGGCATCTATACTCCATGAAATTAGTAGAATATCTTGGATATTTGCACTTCACCCAGTATCTTTTCATGGAAATATTCTTCTGAGCATTCTTGAATTTTACTCCACAAAGCAGTATCATATTGACAATTTGGACGTTGTTGGTTCCTGGATAAATTAATTCTTGAACTTGTTTTATTGAATTATTATGTCATTGTCATCATCCTCATGTTTATATTGTAATGAAAGTCATCTTTGGCTTACGTGTATAGATGGACTTAGTATGATTATGACCGAGGATCATTCTAAGTATAATCATGACTGTAAATGTTATAAATGATATGGTAAAAGTCCTCAATGCCTTGTAATGCATTGATGGACGCTTTTTTAATATGATTATGACTGAGGATTGTTCGGTATAGTCATGACCATTGATGATTTAATGAATATCCTTGGCCCGTAGTACAGGGATGATTAGATGATGTGTTTTATTTATTAAGATGAGTCTCAGCGATAAAAATTGATGAAAATATTTTATACTATAGAATATAGTAGATTTTATTTTCTACTTTCTAATGGATTGCTTGTTCCGCTGCAGTTAAACTTGATGTCTATTTTATTTTATCAGTTTAACATTGTTAAAGACTAATGATAATTTATTCTGCATTATCTTAGTCATAATATTTCTTACTGGGCTAGTTGAGCTCACCCTTTCTTTCACTTTATTCTCTTGAAATGAGAATATAGCTGGGACGAGTCGGGGAACGGAGTGATGGTCCAAATGATAGCATTAGTAGTCCTCACTATTCTGTTAAATAGTGTGACAATAAATGTAATGAGGACTCCTTTGAGTGTGGATATTGTCTAGATGACAATATTCCTATTAAAACTCTCAGTTTATGTATTGTCGTATATTACACGATGGTTGTATAATTAAGTTTGTATTTGTATTCTGTACTATGTATTTGGCGACTCAAGATGGGTGATGAATACTTATTTTGGGAGCATCACAATCATGTCATGGACCTGTCCATTTTGCACTACGCGCCAAAGATATTAATCAACAGTTCGTCTTTGCACATAAGCCAAAAATATACAACTGTAAAACCAATAATCAACAGTCCATCTATGCACTACGGGCTAAAGATGACTTTCGTTACAATATAAGCATGAGGATAATGACCATGCTATAAGCATCACTCAAACGAAATCAAGGATAAATATTAAAGATTTTTAATTTATCCAAAGTTTAAAAATATTCAAATGATGCTACTTTATGGAGTAAAATTCAAGAATAATATTCACGTATCAAAAATAATATGGACAGAAAAGAATCAATTTTTAGTCGTGAATAGTACCCCGTGAATAGTACTTCATGAATAGTACCTCGTAGTCATAAATAGTATCGTATATGTAAATAGTGTCGTATACATAAATAGTGTCATATACATGAATAATGTAAATATCATCGTGAATAGTGTCATACACGTGAATAGTATCGTATACATGAATAGTAAACTCAATACCGAAAAGATAAAGTTTCACAATAAAATTCATATCAATATTTCAGGTATAATGATATTAAAGGAAATAACATCATTTACTTGAAAAAATAACATCCCTTACCTCAAAAGAATAACACTTCTGACTGGAATATCGATATAATCTTTGAAGGAAATTTGCAATCAGATAGCAACACTAAAGATATCTAAATAATCACAAAAATACGCCGATATTATAGAGAGAAAAATTTTTGATTACGTATAATTTTCAATTCTAACCTAAGCACCCTATTTATAGAAAAATGTTTAGAACACCAAAGCGTAAAATTTAATAATATAATATTTTATAAAAAAATTCACGCCCACCTTGACCAAATTCATCAAGACACCAAATAGGGGCCCACCAACACAAAAAATGTTTTTCTTTTTAAAAAAAAATTATAACTCCAAAAATCAATTATTCCAGAACTTCAATAATTCATAATAAATAGTCCTTTTATCAGAAAAATCCAAATCTTATGTCCATGTCATAGGAAATTTAATTCTCTACAACTTTTTAAAAGAAAGTTTTTTCAAATTCTAAATGAAAAATGACCGAAAATGACTTTCAACACCTCCATTCCGATAAAATACTGATAAAATACCTCAGCATTAATTCCTTCATTTATATCGACATAAAATAAATATTTTCTTATCATATAAATCAATAATTAATTATTCACAAATAATATTACAGAACTAAAATATTAACAACCAGATCATTCCTAGGAAAGAGGGGGCTTTCCGATAAGGATTTCTCATTACTGGCGCGCAATTTAATAACCTAACCCCTTTTCTCGAATGTTTTTTTAGATATTGTCAATAATGTTATCTAATAATATTATTCAAATAATATGAATTATTGGTTTGATAATGTAAAATACTGTGCAGTAACAATTATTGAAACAACAATAATACAAAATAATGTGCAATACTGTGTGCTACTATGCAACAACGCGTATTACTTTACTTTAGCCACTGAGTATTTCAACAGTGTTAACGGTAAACGTTACATTGTTATTATTAAAAACTCGTTCGTGTCATTTTCTTCATCCGATAATTTTCCGTTATAGGGCCCATAAATGGTCATAATCGTCGCATAAAATATTCTCAGACATCAAGAATATTCCATGACCAAACGAATATTCCACGATAACAATGAATATTTTATAACCACTTGCTTATTTTGAAAAATTTACATATATCACCCTTAACTTTAAACTTTTATCAATTTAACTATTTACTAAATAGAAAAATTGAATACTTTTATTTCATAAAATTTAGGCTTTTACAATCTGTAACAATCTAGAATTTCAAGTTGTAATTTTGAATATTTATTGAATTATATAAATATTTAATGGATGTGTTTATTGTTGAATAAATAATTGTTCAAATTTGATTCGATTTGGTTAATTATTTGTTAAGTAAATAATTAAGGAAATTAATTATTATGAGATAGTATTTTAATTTAATTTAATAATTAAGTTAGAGAATTTATAATTATTAAATGAATTATTATATTATTCAATAAATTGTTATTAGAATTACTTAAATTAAGTATGAAAGCTTAATTAAATAAAGTGTGACAAATAACCATACTATAAAGGAGTTATTAAAATAAATTAAAGGAGTTTAATTTAGTTTTGTCAAACAAGACTTAAAGATATTAAGTCTTTAATTTTTAAAGAGTTTTGCCAAACCTGAGTCTTGTGGCTTTTGAATTTTTGAATTTTGAAATATTAATAATATAAATTAAATAAATAAAATATAAATAATATATATTAATTTTTGGTAACTGATAACTTATTAGTATATTTAATATAACGTCAGTTGTTTTTTTTAAGTTTGAAAGCGGGCGTTGGTTTTGTTTTAATATTACATATAATATATTTGGTTTAAACCAAAGTGTAAGAAGAAAGTTACAAAGATAAAGAAAAGTGTTTTCAGAGAGAAAGTTGAGGGAGACTAGAGTGAGTTGAGAGGAGAAAAGGGTCTCTAAATTTGCAATTCTCAGAGGTTAGCAAGGATTTTCAAAGCAACCAAAAGGTATTTTTTCCCATAACCTTAATATTATATTTACATATATGTGTTAATATGTTTTACGATATAGTTTAAAGTTTCTGTGTTGTGTTCTTAACTGTAGTATAAAGTCTGAAATCCATATTTTTATAATGGATGATGAAATCATGTGCATATGTGGTTGTTATAGGATAACTATCATATATATATATATTTATATATAGGTGATGAGCATATATATGTATGGGATTGTATGAATTATGTCAAAAGGAAATAACAGAGTTTTATAGTAAAAATATATGCCTGAACATGTTTTGTAGGATAACAAAATTAGTATTGGATTTTGAGCTAATATGTGAAATTGAACTGTGATCATTTTAATTGGGTATGAAATAAAAAGAACGTGATTCCAAGGAATCAAAATGGTATTACAGTGTTCATTATGTCAAGAAATAACAAAAATAGAGTTTTGGTTTTAAAATATGCTATTCCAAATTTAATTATCTAAAATTGTGGTTTAAGTTGTGCTAAATTAGTATATGTATGCTTGGTGAAGTTTATGTGTAATTTTCATAAGTTATACATGTTAATTAAGATACAGTAGTTTTGTTTTGTTATGTAATTCGGAACCTCGGCAAAAATTCAAATTTTACCTGAATTTCGTGCCTCAGCGCCAACGTTGGAGCGAGCTCGAGCTTGTACCGCAACGTCGACCAATGGCTCGACTTCGTCATGGGCGCTAAGCTCAAGCCAAGAGATGCCATTGGTCGCTTTATTACTCGCTATTACTGATTGCCAATTTGCGAAAAGTCCAAAATGACTTTTGTCTCGCATAAAAGTCCGTAGTTATTAATGGGATGTAATATGATGATTGTTTGACATGCATGTAAATTAGTTATTATGATACTATAGTACTATTAATGAGCATACAATTAACATTTAACGAGTGTTGTTATTATTTTAATCAATGTAACTTGATCATATGATTAAACATCAAACCATACATAAAATAGATATATTATGAGTAGTGGCTAATTGTGGTCCTAATGGCATATGATTAGGATATTGTGAATTGAATTGTTTCGGTTTAGCTTACAAGTAATGCAAGTTTTCTATCTCCACACTTTCGTTGAAAGTTAGTTTATTTACGATTTTGCAAGTTCTCTAAATCTATTGTTACATTGTGGCTAGCCTACACTTTCGTTATGCTTAGTTTGATTATTATCGAGCAAGTTATTGTTTTTTGTTCATTATATTATACAAGTTTTCTAACTCTACACTTTCGCTGAAAGTTAGTTCTCACATTACATTATGCAAGTTTTTCTAAACCTAAATCGGTTATTCTAGCATGCAATAATTTTCATTCGATGAACAAGTTTTATCGTTCAAGTTATTGCTTATGATGCATGCTTAAGATTCAATTCTAAGATTTTAACCTTAGTTTAATGTTGTTCAAAGTAAGGTATGTGATATTATTCAATACTTATGCTATTAGATTATTCCTAAAGCATGAACTTAGTATACAATGTTGATCCAATTATGGTTTATTTCGTAA
Organism: Panax quinquefolius; assembly: GCA_020205615.1. NCBI lineage: Eukaryota > Viridiplantae > Streptophyta > Magnoliopsida > Apiales > Araliaceae > Panax > Panax quinquefolius. Next base: position 29 of record JAINUW010000683.1, on the reverse strand, counting down.
CATAGTGTTATTATCTTTTATTCAACTAA
>JAINUW010000171.1:52500-136460 GCA_020205615.1 Panax quinquefolius | reverse complement strand
AAAGTTTTTCCAAATTCCAAATGTAAATTGACCAAATCCACAAACGCAATTTTACGTGCTATAATCAAATTTCAACCAATAAATAGGGTCCATCGACATGTTTAACATGTTTTAAACATTTATTGCAACAAAATACTCTTCCTCCTCAGATACTCATATATCCCACATTCGTTGTAAAATATCACCATTATTATATTATTAAAATATAATAATATTTAAAATGAATTATTTTATCGTAAAAAGATAAAATTTCAATTTTCAACAATTGTCACATTAAAAATTTTCTCCATCTATATCCACATAAAATTAATATTTTCCTCATCATATGAATCAATAATTAATTATTCACAAATAATATTACAGTAATCACAATATCGACAACCGTGCGGTTCCTGTGAGAAAGAGGGGCTTCCAATAAGAATTTCTCCTCATCGCAAGCAATTAGGTGACCAAACCTCCTTGTATGTAACTTTCTAGACATCGCCAATAATGTTATCTAATAATATTATTCAGATAATATGAATTATTGCTTCGATAATGAAAAATATTGTGTAATGACAATTATCAAAACAACAAAGAATATAAAATATCAACGCAAAGAATTATTAACTCAATAAAATACTCGAATAAGAATTATCGTAACCATTATCGAGTAAAGCCTTTCACGTAAGAATCAATAATTGGTGCAATACCGCAAAGCTACCTGTGTTTTTAACCACCGAGTATTTTAACAAGATTAATTCAGAATAACTACGCCTCGTTATTTTTAAACCAACTTATATTTGTCGCTTTTCTTCATCCAATCGCTTCACATGGGCCCACATAAGATTATGCGCTACCGTCGCATTTAATATTCCCCGACAAAGATTTAATATTCCACGACCAAACGAATATTCTAATAACAATGAATATTTTATAACCACTTGCTTATTTTGAAATATTTGCGTATTTTACCCCCTAACTATCCACATTAATCAAATCAACCCTTACTATTTCAAAATAATAAATAGAGAAAATTAAATTTCATTAATAATAAGTTGGGGTCTTACAACCTCCTCCTTATGAAATTTCGTCCTCGAAATTGACGACTGCACTGTGTTTCAAAAGGTGAGGATACCTCGCTTTCATTTCCGCTTCCAATTCCTGTGTCATTTCTATATAAAGACGATTCCTCCACAAAACTTTAACTTGTGGTATGACCTTTCATGCAGTAGACATGCTCCTTCCTATCCAAGATCTCGACAGTACCTCCTCATACGTTAAGTCTTCGCCTATTTCGTCCGGCTCTAATTCTATAACGTGGTTCGGGTCTTTCACATATTTACGGTACACGATATGAAAACACATTATGAACACGAGACATACTGAGGTAACGCAAGTCTATAAGCTACATTTCCTACTCGGCCAAGAATTTGAAATGGACCAATAAATCGTGGATCGAGCTTTCTCTCTTCCCAAATCTTGTAACTCCTTCCACGGAGCAACTCGCAACAATACATGATCCCCTACACTAAATTCCACGCCCTTTCGATGAAGATCCGCATAACTCTTTTGTCGATCTTGTGCCGCTTTGTATACGCTTGTCAATCATTTGAATCTTTTCTTGTAGTCATACGTATTAACTTCCTGTCCCAACAATGTTGCTTCACCCACCTCATCCCAACATATCGAGAACGACATTTTCATTCCATATAATGCTTCAAATGGAGCCACACCTATACTTCACCTCGATAATCGCTGTTGTAGGAGAATTCCACCAATGGTAAATACTTATCCCAACCGCCTCTTGAAGTTCAGGACACGTAGTCTTAATAGATCTTCAAGAGTTTGAATAGTCCTCTCTCGATTGTCCGTCTGCTTGGGGATGGTATGTCAACTAAATCGCAAATCCGCCCATAGCTTTTTGCAAGCTAACCCAAAATCTTGAAGTGAATCTTGGGTCACGATCCAAACTATGGATACAGCATGCCATGCAACCTCACAATCTCATTCACGCATATACTAAAGCAAGACGCTCAAGGAATAAGTCTCCGTGACGGCAAGAAATGAGCGGATCTTGGTTAATCTATCAACAATAACCCAAATAAAGATTGATGCCTTGAGAAACCGTAGAAAGACCAGAACGAAATCCATGGTAATGTGTTCCCACTTCCATTTCTAATCTCAAGTGGTTGCAATGGACCCTTAGGTACCAGATGCTCTACCTTTACACGCCGACAAGTTAAACACATCGAGATAAACTTTGCAATCTCTCTCTTCATATTGTTCCACCAAAATGTATGTCAAGATCACGATACATTTTAGTACTTCCAGATGGATTGCAAATGGTGTATTGTGTGCCTCCATCATAATCTTGTACTTCAAATCGTAGTCGTTAGAACACAAAGTCTAGAGTGGACTCAAGTATTCCTTCTTCATCAATTCTCGCTCCTAATAGCTCCTTCTTGTACTTTCTTCTTCATACGATCACCTCCGTTCGCCCATGGCTCGAGCAACCTTAACTTTTTCTATTAAAGTCGGATCTATGCGATACTTGACATCATCGCACTCGCTCCCACATATGATCTTCTACTCAACGCGCCACCACCACGCTCGCCTTTCCAGATGGTATCAATAGTGTGTCGTAGTCTTCAATAGCTCGAGCCAACGTCACGCCAGCATGTCGAGTTCTTTTGAGTGAAGAAATATTTAAGGCTTTTTATGGTCCTCAATATATCTCCACTTTCTCCCATATGAGATAGTGCCTCCATATTTTTAGCGCTGAACGATCGGCCGCTAACTCTAGATCATGAGTAGGATAATTCCTCTCATACTCTTTTTGTTGTCGCGAGGCATAGGCTATGACTTTCCCACGCCAGCATGAGAACACATCCTAACCCTTTGCCCGAAGATCATCAGAGATAACAAATCCATCCGAACCAGATGGTATTGTTAGAACAAAAGCCAAAATAAGTCTCCTCTTAAGCTCTTGGAAACTCTTCTCGCATTCTTCGCTCCAAACGAATTTTGTATCCTTCCGAAAGTTAATTGAGTTAATGGAGTAGCATTCGAGAAAACCCTTCCACGAATCTCCGATAATAACCAAATAAGCCCAAAAGCTACGTGATTTCAACCATCGACTTCGTATTGTTCCCAACTTCAGATTGCTTCAATCTTCACGGATCAACAGATACTCCATGTTTCGACACCACGTGCCCAAGGAATGCTACTTCTTCAAGCCGTAACTCGATTTCTTTAATTTGGCATATAGTTTGTTTTCACGGGTTTTCGAGTACCAAATTCAAATGGTGCTCATGATCTTCACGACTTTTGAATATATAAGGATGTCATCAATAAAGACAACAACGAATCGATCCAAATATTCCTCAATACTTGGCTCATCATATCCATGAAAGCCATAGGAGCATTAGTTAATCCAAAAGATACGACTAAGAATTCATAATGCCCATACCGAAGTTCTCAAGGCGCTTTTGAATATCCTCGCCTCTAATCTTCAAATTGATGATATCCGTAATCTAAGATCGATTTTTGAAAAGAATCAGGCCCCTTGCAAATCGGGTCAAACAAGTCATCAATACGAGGTAGAGGATACCTATTCTTAATGGTGACATGGTTCAATTCCCGATAGTCAATACAAAGTCGCATACTCCCGCCTTTCTTCTTTATAAATAAAACAGAGCACCCCAAGGAGATGTACTAGGACGAATGAAACCGATGTCCAACAATTCCTCAGTAGTTGACCTTTAACTCCCAAGTTCAATAGAGCCATTCGATATGGGATTTAGAAATGGGCTTTGTACTCGTGTTCAAGATCAATAAAGAATTCAACTTCACGCTCGGGGTAGACCGGAAGTTCTTCTGAAATACGCCAGAAAGTCAATAACAACAGAATATTATTCAAATTCGACGTGTCTTTATTCAAATCCATAACATGGGCTAAGAAAGCTTGACATCCGCTTTTTCAATAAACGAATAGCTTTATGATTAGATATGACAAAATGATTGATTTTAATGGTTTAGTTGCTTGAATTGCATAACAAAGTCAAGTTAGAATATGAAAACTAACAACCTTACGAAAAATAATCAATTTTGGTAATGATGAGTAGTTAACCAATCAATCCCTAAAATCACATCAAAAGCAAGTATCTTTAAAGAGATAAGGTCAATGTAAGGTAATGGTGCCAACTTGAATCAAACAAGATTTATAAACAAAGTTGATGTGATGAAAGTTTCTCCTAACTGAGTTTCCACAGATAGTCAAAGTCTAATTTCTCCTGAGTCAAGTTTAAACGCTGAGCACAAGGTGAGAGATAAATGAATGGGTAGCACCCCAGATTAAGTAAGGTATAAACTTCAAGAAGAATTTATAAATACTTACCCGTGATCACCTCGTTTGGGTTCCTCGCATTTGACCACCACAACAAACGCTTCTTCCTAATCGCTGACTTTGACTTTTCTGGGATACTTTTTGAGTCACCGTCCCTCAATAACTAGGTTTCGCTACCGCATAATCTCGAGCGATATGTCCTTCCTTTCCACAATTATAGCATACCTTGAATCTGTCAGGGGCAGCTTTGACCGATATGTCCTCTTCCCGCATTTATAGCATATGACCGGTGGTCGTTTCTCCTCCCTTAGAACCGGCTTGTCACGCCAAGACTGCCGCCTCATATGGTCGTTGTTAAATCTCCTCTTTTAAAATCTCCTCCTAACTCGCTTTCTTCTATTTTCACGGCTATGATTACCACCAGAGTGGTTACCATTTTTGTCCGTCTGCTTTTCTCCTTCCGGTTATCATTATTCATTGATCGCTATCTCCGTACGATCCTCGGTTAGGGTCCTCACCGACTGCATTTCGTTATCTCGCCTAATAATTGAGCCCTGCTGCATAAACATCCTAATAGAGAGAAAATTTATGAGAAATGAGATATCGACGTACGCCGGGTTTCAAACCTCTAAGAAACATCCGCCATACATAATCCTCATTCTCCACCAAATGAGGTGCAAACTCGATAACTCGCAAACTTTGCCTCGCATCGAGACACCGCCATGTTGTTTTGCTCTAATCGATGAACTCCACTTCCTTCATATATGACGAACACTTTCGTGAAAGTATTTGTCATTAAATAGTTCTCAAACGCTTCCCAAGACATGCCGAAAAGGTACTGGATGGGTACGCTTCACGAATTCCCACACCAGAGTCTCCCTCGCCACTTTAACATAAAGGTGGCGAATGGAACCTTCGTTCTCCGCATCCCAAGACATCGAATATCTTGTAATTTGTTTGACCCATGTTTCCGCCATGATCGGATCTCGCTTTCCTTAAATTCGTGGTCCCAACTTTTGAATCGCTTGTGTGACAACCCGTGAATTGCTATCATTTCCTCCTCAGATTTTGAACACGAAGTCTCCTCGTCTCGATTTTGCATGAACTGCAAAAAGCTTCTAAACATCCCCTCGCTCATCATCTCGCTTTCAGTGGTGTTGTTCACAGAGGAACATCACCACCAAGGTATCGCTTCTCCTCGTGCAGGTGAGTACAAAGCTCTCCACTGGCTCATTTCCATTGTTAATATTCTCACGACATTCTCAAATACCGCTATAAAACAAGGGTTAATTAAGGAAATCAATATATCACATAATATCCTTATATATCGACCAACTAAAAAATAAGCTTAGTAGACACACTAGCTAAGGATTTACTCGCCTCTCCCTCCTAGTTCTATTCCCCGATCTCCGCCAGAGATCATATCCCTAAGCTCGATACCAACCGTGACGCCCCCAAAATAGGTATACATCACCCATTCCGAGTCATCAATACATGGTACGTAAACAACTACAACTTTATTATTACAACAAGAAAATCTGTGAGTTTGAATACAAATATTATCTTCTGTATAATATCTATACTCAAATAAATCCTCATCACATTTATTGATACATTATTTTACAAAAATGGTGAGGACTACTAAACAACCTTTCTAAAACCTTCATTCCATACCCCACTTGCACTCGCTATATTCTCGCCTCCCGAGAAGAAAAATGGAACAAAAGGAAAAGGGTGAGCTCAACTAGCCCAAGAAAGAATATTACGACTAAGATAATATACAACAAATTATCGTTAGTCTTCAACAGGAAAATCTAATAGAATACAATAGACAACAAATTTTAAATCAATATTCGCAATGAAATAAATAATTCATTCAGAAGAGTTAAGTAGAGAATGCAAACTACTATCTTCTATGTGTATGAATTTAAAAGTTCATCGCTCATCTTTTATCCTCGTAACATCAATCAATATACATCTCGAATCAAATATTCATCTTTGCACTACAGCCAAAGATATTCATCACCGGTCATGTTCATCTAAACACTGCTCATCTTTGCACTACGCCCAAAGATATTCTTCAGAAATCATTCATCTTTGCACTACAAATAAAGATATTCAATAATATCATCATTTAAGACCGAGGATGATGAAAAATATTTTTTTAAAGAAACGAATCCAAAGGAAACAAAATGACAAGGATTAAGGATTAAGGATTCGTACTTTGTTTTATCCATGTTCAAAAATACCTCAAAAATAATCATAGTGGTGTAAAATTCAAGAATGATCAAAACATGGATACAATCAAAGCTAGTATCCGTAATAGATATTTTTAGACAAAAGAAGAAATTTTATTTTTAAGGTCGTATTCGAATAAAGGTCAGATATACGTGAATAAAGGTCAGATACGTGAATAAGAATCTCGACACCAAAAGATAGAAATTCCACAAAAAACATCTTCACGCTTCATGAATAGTACTTTCGTGAATAAGAATCGTGAATAAGTAACTCATGAATAGTAACTCGTGAATAAGAACTCATGAATAGTAACCCCATACATGAAAAAGTTTCAAATTTGATAAAAAGTTCCAACCAATATTTCAAAGATAATGATATTGAAGAAATAATATCATTTGAGAAGAAAATAACATCCCTTACCTCGAAAGATTAGTATTTCTAAATTTATACCTCGATATAAAGTCAAGGAACTTGCACCGCCTAACAATAATCAAAATATACTCAAAATACTCACAAGAATACGCCGATAATATAGAGAGAAAAACTTCAGCTTTAAATGTGATTTTCAATTCTAACCTAAGCACTTAAGAAAATTTTACCAATCGAAATCATGGTTGGGTCACTATGCCCTAATTACTTTTTCTTGACAAGGGATTCGTCACCCTCCATTGCCTTCGTTGTTACCTTCCTAGGGTTTATAGGAGTGGGTTTTTATTCGTTGGTTTTAATTCTTATATCCACATTTCACGCATTTCATTGCCTTAACAATCATTTATCATAATGGATTCCTCCATTCAATGATATCTTCTTCAATTCACCTCTTCAAATAAATAATAATTATCAATTATAGATCCCGAATGAGGTTTCAAAATGTTGAGAAAATACTTTTCTCTCGACCCAACGCCTCTCATATTTATCAGAAGAGACCCTCATTGGATACCCCTATTATTCAAATAATATGAATTATTGACAATGGGTTGGCATGAAAAATGGTGGTTTTTAATTACGAGAATTATCTGAAATCTCTTACAATTCTCGATTGACTATATCTCGATCGGATCTCTTTTTGCCAGATATCCCAAAAGAACGTTGAAGGAAATGGAAGATTTTTTCAAGAGGATTCCTCATGGGCCGAAGGAATGGAGTTTTGCACTTCCGACTAATGAAGCATCGGCTATATGACCATAAATGTAAGTTTCTAACAACTTTGTAAATAAATTTTTGAGATATTTAAATGACATCGATTACGATACATAAGTTATTTGCGTATTCTTTGATCAAACCAACTTCTTCAGTAAAAGAGTTGGAAGACTTTTTGGTAGGGAAGATTACAGATGCAAGTGAATGAATTATCTCATCAAGAATCATGACGCCCCAAAATAGGTATACATCACCCATTCTCGAAGTCACAATACATGGTACGTAAACAACTACAACTTTATTATTACAACAAGAAAACTGTGAGTTTGAATACAAATATTATCTTCTAGACAATATCTATACTCAAATAAATCCTCATCACATTTATCGATACATTATTTTACAAAAATGGTGAGGACTACTAAACAACTTTCTCTAAACCTTCATTCCATACCCCTCGACTGCACTTCGCTATATTCTCGCCTCCCGAGAAGAAAAAAATGGAACAAAAAGAAAAGGGTGAGCTCAACTAGCTCAAGAAAGAATATTATGACTAAGATAATATACAACAAATTATCGTTAGTCTTCAACAGGAAAAAATCTAATAGAATACAATAGACAACAAATTTTAAATCAATATTCGCAATGAAATAATAATTCATTAGAAGAGTTAAGTAGAGAATGCAAACTACTATCTTCTATGTATGAATTTAAAAGTTCATCGCTCATCTTTTATCCCCGTAACATCAATCAATATATATCCGAATCAAATATTCATCTTTGCACTACAAAGCCAAAGATATTCATCACTGGTCATGTTCATCTAAACACTGCTCATCTTTGCACTACACCAAAAAGATATTCTTCAGAAATCATTCATCTTTGCACTACAAAGCCCAAAGATATTCCATAATATCATCATTTAAGACCGAAGATGATGAAAAATATTTTTAAAGAAACGAATCCAAAGAAACAAAATGACAAGGATTAAGGATTAAGGATTAAGGATTCGTACTTTGTTTTATCCATGTTCAAAAATACCTCAAAAATAATCATAGGGGTGTAAAATTCAAGAATGATCAAAACATGGATACAATCAAAGCTAGTATCCGTATAGATATTTTTGGACAAAAAAGAAAAATTTTATTTTTCTATAGTGAATAAGTGAATAGTGTCAGATATCGTGAATAAGCCGTATACTTGAATAAGAACTCCGACACCAAAAGATAGAAATTCCACAAAAACATCTTCACGCTTCATGAATAAGACTCGTGAATAAGAATAAGAATCGTGAATAAGAACTCATGAATAGTAACTCGTGAATAAGAACTCATGAATAATAACTAACCCCGATGAAAAAAGTTCCAAATTTGATAAAAAGTTCCAACCAATATTTCAAAGATAATGATATTGAAGAAATAATATCATTTGAGAAGAAAATAACATCCCTTACCTCGAAAGATTAAGATTTCTAAATTTAATACCGGATATAAAGCATGAACTTGCACCGCCTAACAATACTCAAAGTATACTCAAAATACTCACAAGAATACGCCGATAATATAGAGAGAGAAAACTTCAGCTTTACGGTGTGATTTTCAATTCTAACCCAAGACCCTATTTATAGAAAATGCTTAATAACACCAAAAAGCGTAAAATTTAATAAAATATTAATATATATTATAAATTTCCTTAGCCCATCTTTGAAGATCTGATTTCAGCAATAATATCACATGTTAGCCCACTTAAATGCAAAAAAACGTTTTTCTTTAAAAAATAATTAAAACTTCCAAAAATCAATTATTTCTTTGAGCTTCTAACTTCAATAATTCACAATAAATAGCCCTTTTATCAGAAAATTCAAATCTCATGAGTTTTTATAGGAAATTCAATTCTCTACAACTTTGCAGAAGAAAGTTTTTCCAAATTCCAAACAAAAATTGACCAAATCCACAAACGGGCAATTTTACAAAGCTATAATCAAATTTCAAATAATAAATGGGGTCCACCGACATGTTTAACATGTTTTAAAACATTTATTGCAACAAAAATACTCTTCCTCCTCAGATACTCATATATCCCACATTCGTTGTAAAATATCACCATTATTATATTATTAAAATATAATAATATATTTAAATGAATTATTTTATCGTAAAAAGATAAAATTTCAATTTTCAACAATTGTCACATTAAAATTTTCTCCATCTATATCCACATAAAATATTAATATTTTCCTCATCATATGAATCAATAATTAATTATTCACAAATAATATTACAGAATCACAATATCGACAACCGTGCGCTTCCCTGAAAGAGGGGGCTTTCCAATAAGAATTTCTCCTTATCGCACGCCAAGAATTAGGTGACCAAACCTCTCCTTAGATGTAACTTTCTAGACATTGCCAATAATGTTATCTAATAATATTATTCGGATAATATGAATTATTGCTTCGATAATGAAAATATCGTGTAATGACAATTATCAAACAACAAAGAATATAAAATATCAACGCAAAGAATTATTAACTCAATAAAATATCGAATAATAAGAATTATCGTAACCATTATCGAGTAGTGCCTTCACGTAAGAATCAATAATTGGTGCAATACCGCAAAGCTATCGTGTTTTAAACCCACCGAGTATTTTAACAAGATAATCTGTGAATAACTACGCCGCTTATTTTTAACCAACTTATATTTGTCGCTTTCTTCATCCAATCGCTTTCAAGCATATATGGGGCCCACATATTGGTCAACGCTACTGCCGTCATTGCATTTAATATTCCCCGACAAGATTTAATATTCCACGACCAAACGAATATTCCCCGATAACAATGAATATTTTATAACCACTTGCTTATTTTGAAATATTTGCATGATTTTACCTTAAATCACTATCCACATTAATCAAATCAACCCTTACTATTTCAAAATAATAAATAGAGAAAATTAAATTTCATTAATAATAAGTTGGGGTCTTTTGTCTTCTGTATGCGAGATTTAACTCAAATGGAGTCCTCAATACATTTGTTATCACACTATTTCATAGAATAGTGAGGACTCATCGATGCTATCATTTGGACCGTCACTCCGCTTCCCAAACTAGTCTTCAACCACGCTCTCATTTCTCAAGAGAACAATGAAAGCAAAAGTGTGAGCTCAACTAGCCCAAAAAGAAATATTATGACTAAGATAATGCAGAATAATTTATCGTTAGCCTTCAACAGTGGTAAACTGATAAAATATAACAAACATCAAGTTTAACTGCAGCGGAACAAGCAATCCATTAGAAGAGTCAAGTAGAGCATAAAATCTGCTATCTTCTATGATTTAAAAGGTTTTTTCATCACTTTTATCGTTGAGACTCAGCTTAATAAACAATCCACATAATCGAATCACCCATGCACTACGGGCAATGATATTCTTTAGTATCACGACCATAAATTATCCATGCACTACGTATAAGACCCCAAAATTTATGAATAAAGATTTAATTTTCTCAAAATATTTTTTAAGTATTATGGTGTGGATTTGATATAAATAGTTGTGGGTAGTATTTATAAATTTTGCAAAGTAAGCAAGTGGTTATAAAATATTCGATTGGTCGAGAAATATTCTTTTTGTCGAGAAATATCCGTACGACGGCACAATCATTGTTGGATCCCACAACGAAATTATTGTTGGAATGAGAAAATGACAAGTTTGAGTTTTATAAATAACGGCGTAGTTGTTACCGTTAACACTGTTGGAATACCTGGTGGTTAAAATACAGTAATATGCGTTGTTGCACAGTAGCACATGGTATTGCACAATATTTTTGAATTATTGATTCTTACGTAAGAAGGCACTACTCAATAATTATTACAGTAATTATTGTTCAATATTTTATTTTATTGATTCAATAATTGCTACGTTGATATTTTATATTATCATTGTTCAATAATTATCAACGACAAGATTCTCCATTATCGGATCAATAATTTTGTATTTGAATAATATTATTAGAGAGCATTATTGGCAATGTCTAAGGAAGTTCTGTCTAGGAAAGGGGTTTGGTCACCTAATTGGGCGCCAATAAAGAAAAATCCTTATCGAAAAGCCCTCTTTTCCGGGAACGACACAGTTTGTCATAATTGTGATTCTCAGAATATTATTTGTGAATAATTAACTATTGATTTATATGATAAGGAAATATTTATTTTATGTGGACATAAATGATAGATAGTAAAATAATTATTTTATGTGGTTATAAATGAAGGAATTAATGTTGAGGTGTTTTATCAAGATTTTTGTTGGATTAGAGGTATTAAAATCAAATCGATGTTCTTAAAGCTCTATTATGTGAGTTATAATTTTGATCCGACCGTTGGATAGTTGTGATTTTTGGATATGTTATGCATATATAAGTTGAATATATGTCCACAAATTTTGAACCGTTAAAAATTAACGCATGATTTGTTATGAATTTTAAAAGGTGTTAAAAATCATCCGTTTGTAGATTTTGGATATTTTCTGTCTGGAATTTGGAAAACCTTAAAGCTACAAAGTTGTAGAGAATTCAATTTCGTGTAGAACGGACATAAAATTCGTATTTTTCTGATAAAAGGACTATTTATTATGAATTACTGAAGTTTAAGAAAATAAAATGATTTTTATTAAAATTAGGTGAGACCCACTTTTGGTTGGTGTAGAAAACATGTGCTGATTTTGGGTGGGCCCCACTGTGGTGGCTGATGATTTTTCAAAGGTGGCTTGCGTAGAAGAAGGAAAATGAAATAATATTATTTTATTATTTAGTCTCTTATGGCGTTCTAGCATTTTCCTATAAATAGGCGCTTAAGTTAGAATTAAAAATCACACCAGAAACAAGTTTTCTTTCTCTCTATATTATCGAGCGTATTTTTGTGAGTATTTAGATACTTTGAGAGTTGCTATTCAGTGCAAGTTTCCTTCGGCTTTACATCCGATATTTCGATCAGAACTATTGTTATTTTGAGGTAAGGGATGTTATTTTCTTCGTAAATGATATTATTTTCTTCAATATCATTATGCCGAATTATTGATATGAGTTTTATTGTGAAATTTCTATCTTTTTGTGACGGGGTTACTATTCACGTATATGACACTATTCACGTATACGACACTATTCACGAATATGACACTATTCACTGAAAAATGAAATATTCTCTTTTTCGTCCCAGATGTCTATTATGGTTATTATCATTGATTGTATCCATGTTTTGATCTTCATTCTATACTCGTTTTATTAAGTTTTGGCTTATATACTCCATGAAATTAGTAGAATATCCTTGATATTTGCGTTTCATCTAGTATATATTTTCATAGAAATATTATTACGAGCATTCTTGATAAGTTTTAACTTTTTCATGCTCGAGTACTATTCACTTGGGTTAGTATTCCCGGTTACTATCAAACGAGTACTATTCACTTTCGCATTATTCACCGGGTGCTATTCATGATAAAAATTGATTTGTTTCCGATCCAAATTATTTTTGGTACAATATTACTCTTGAATTTTACTCCACCAAGCAGTATCATGTTGACAATTTGGACGTTATTGATTTTTGGATAAATTGAATTATAAATCTTTAAAAATTTATCCTTGAACTTGTTTTATTGAATTATTATGTCATTGTCATCATCCTCATGTTTATATTACATTGAAAGTCATCTTTGGCCCATAGTGCGTAGATGGACTTGGTATGATTATGACGAGGATTATTCGGATAATAATCGTGACCTTAATATTATAAATGATGTGGTAAAGTCCTCATTGGCCCGTAGTGCGTTGATGGGCGCTTTTGGTATGATTATGGTCATGGATTCTCTTCTGGGTGCAAAGATGCATTGTTTTATGGCATGATCATGACCATTGATGAAAACATGAATATCCTCGCCCGTAGTGCATGGATAATTTTGGTCAGTGATACTAATGAATATCCTTGGCCGTAGTCAAGGTGGATGATGTGGATTATTTATTGTCGAGTCTCAAATGATAAAAGTGATGAAAAACCTTTTAAATCATGAAGATAGTAGATTTTATTCTCTACTTGACTCTTCTAATAGATTGCTTGTTCTGCTGCAGTAAACTTGATGTTTGTTATATTTTATCAGTTTAACACTATTGAAGGCTAACGATAAATTATTCTGCATTATCTTAGTCATAATATTTCATACTGGGCTAGTTGAGCTCACCCTTTTGCTTTCATTGTCCTCTTCAGGAAATGAGAACGTAGCCGAGACTAGTCGGTGAACAGAGTGACGGTCCTGATGGTAGCATTAATAGTCCTCACTATTCTATGAAATAGTGTGATAATAAATGTATTGAGGACTCCATTTGAGTTGAATACTATCTAGAGGACAATATTCGTATTAAAACTCTCAGTTTATATTTTGTCGTATGTCACACGACAATTGTATTATTAAGTTGTATTTGAATTTAGTACCATGTGTTTGGCGACTCAAGATGGGTGATGTATACCTATTTTGGGGGCGTCACACTATGGGCCAAGGATATTCGTGTATTCATCAATGGTCATGATCATGCCAATAACTGTCCATCTTGTGAGGTCTTTATTCGTTGCCGGATCATTTGAATCTTCTCTATAGTCATACGTACCAATTCCGGTCCCAACAACGTTCCTTCACCCACCTCGTCCCAACATACTGAAGAACGACACTTGCTCCCATACAACGCCTTGAATGGAGCCATGCCAATACTTGCTTGATAACTGTTGTTGTAGAAAAATTCCACCAATGACAAGAACTTGTCCCAACCTCCCTTGAAGTCAAGGACATAGAGTCTTAATAAATCTTCAAGGGTTTGAATAGACCTCTTCAACTGCCCGTCCGTTTGAGGATGATACGCCGAACTAAATCGCAAATCCGTGCCCATAGCTTTTTGCAAACTAACCCAAAATCATGAAGTGAATCTTGGGTCTCGATCAGAAACTATGGATACTGGAATACAATGCAATCTTATAATCTTATTAATGTATATACGAGTAAGACATTCAAGTGTATAAGTTTCTCGTATAGGTAAGAAATGAGCAGACTTGGTCAATCTATCAACAATGACCCAAATTGCATCTATACCTTGAGAAACTTTAGGAAGACTAGTAACAAAATCCATGGTAATGTGTTCCCACTTCCATTCTGGAATTTCAAGTGGTTGCAATGGACCTTTTGGCACTTGATGCTCCGCCTTGACACATTGACAAGTTAAACACCTTGTGATAAACTCCGCGATCTCTCTCTTTATATTGCTCCACCAAAATGTATGTCGAAGATCACGATACATTCTGGTACTCCCAAGATAGATTGCAAACGGTGTGTTGTGCGCCTCCATCATGATTTTATACTTTAAATCAGGGTCATTAGGAACACAAAGTCTAGAGTTGACTCGTAGTATTCCTTCTTCATCGATTCTTGCTTCCAGGATAGCACCTTCTTGCACTTTCTTCCTCATACGTATTAGCTCCAGGTATGTAGCTTGATCAGCTTTAACTTTATCGATTAAAGTCGGTTCTACTCGTATGTTAGCCATCATAACGTGGGTCCCTGGAGTCTTTAACTCTATCTCCATCCTTTGCAAGTCATACAAAATGGGCCTTTGCGTTGACAATAACGCACTCGTACCTGCATATGATCTTCTACTCAATGCGTCAGCTACTACGTTTGCTTTTCCAGGATGGTATTGAATAATATGATCATAATCTTTCAACAGTTCAAGCCAACGTCATTGTCACATGTTTAGCTCCTTTTGAGTGAAAAAATATTTAAGGCTTTTATGATCCGTAAATATCTCCACTTTCTCCCCATACAAGTAATGCCTCCAAATTTTAAGTGCGAAGACAATAACTGCCAACTCTAGATCATAAGTAGGATAATTCCTCTCATATTCTTTGAGTTGTCGAGAGGCATAGGCTATGACTTTCCCATGTTGCATGAGAACACATCTTAACCCTTTGCTTGAAGCATCACTGTAGATGATAAATCCCTCAAAGCCAGATGGTATTGTCAGAACAGGTGCTGAAATAAGTCTTCTCTTGAGTTTTTGAAAACTCTTCTCACATTCCTGGCTCCAACCGAATTTTGTATCTTTTCGAGTCAGCTAAGTTAATGGAGTAGCGATTCGAGAAAATCCTTCCACGAATCTCCGATAATAACCAATAAGCCCGTAAAGCTACGTGCTTGGTCATTGACTTAGGTTGTTCCTAGCTTTGAATTGCTTAAATCTTTGTTGGGTCAATGTGATATTCCGTGATTTGATATCACGTGCCCAAGGAATCTGACTTCCTCGAGCGAACTCACATTTCTTTAACTTGGCATAAAGCTTGTTTTCACCAAGCTTTTTGGAGTATCAGCTTCAAGTGTTGCTCATGATCTTCACAGCTTTTGGAATATATGAGGATGTCATCAATAAAGACGACCACAAAGTGGTCCAAATATTCCTTGAATAGTCGGTTCATCATGTCCATGAAGGCAGCATGAGCATTAGTCAATCCAAAGGACATGACTAGGAATTCGTAATGCCCGTACCGAGTTCTGAAAGCAGTCATTGGAATGTCATCAGTTTTAATCTTCAATTGGTGATATCCAGAACGAAGATCAATCTTTGAAAAGAATTTGGCGCCTTGCAACTGGTCAAATAGGTCATCAATGCGTGGAAACAGATATCTATTTTTAACAGTGACATGGTTCAACTCCCGATAATCAATACAAAGTCGCATACTCCCATCTTTCTTTTTCACGAATAGAACAGGTGCACCCTAAGGAGACGTACTAGGACGAATGAAACCGATGTCTAACAATTCCTGTAGTTGGGTTTTTAACTCCTGGAGTTCAATAGGTGCCATTCGATATTGGGCTTTGGAAATGGGTTTTGTATCGGGTTCAAAGTCGATACAAAATTCAACTTCACGCTCTGGGGGTAGGCCAGGAAGTTCTTCAGGGAATACATGAGGAAATTTATTAACAATAGAAATATCATTCAAATCTGACGTATTTCTGTTTAAATCCGTGACATGAGCTAAGAAAGCTTGACATTCGTTTTTCAATAAACGAATAGCTTTATTGTTTGAGATGATAGTGATTGATTTTAATGGTTTGGTTGCTTGAATTATCATAATAGTGTGGTTAGGAATATGAAAGCTAACAACCTTACGAAAACAATCAATATTTGCATGATGAGTAGTTAACCAATCAATCCCTAGAATTACGACAAATGCAAGTATTTTTAACGAAATAAGATTGATAGGTAATGTGAGGGTACCGATTTAAACCAAATAAGACTTATAAAAAATAGATGTAATGAAGGTTTCTCCCAATGGAGTTTCAACAGATAATTCAAATTTAAACGTTGAGCGCAAGTAGGAGAAATAAAAGAATGGGTAGAACCGGTATCAAATAAGCTATATACTTTACTAGAGTTTATGATAAGCTTACCCGTGATGACCTCGTTCGGGTTCCTTGCTTTACGGGAGGTCACAACAAACGCTCTCCCTTGAACTACTTTGGTTTTGACTTATGCGACTGACGGCATTTGGTGTCACCGTTCCTACTGGACTTGGCTTCCCTATACGACAAAATCTAGCTAGGTGACCTTCTTTTCCACAATTATAACACGTTTTGGACTGCTGCACACAGTTTGGACTGATGTGTCCCTCCCCTGCGTATTTGAAGCATATGATAGGTGGTCGTTCTCCTTCCTTAACAATGGGTGTTGGTGATGACGTCTTTCCATCATTGTTGAATCTCCTCTTCTTGAAATGTCCACTTTTATTGTCTTGGCCATGATTACCACCGAAGTGGTTACCATTTCTGGCATGTTGATTCCCTCCATGTTTGTTGTCACCGCTTCGATGACTGCTACCACTGGTATTATCATTTTGCTGGCTACTTTCTTTTGGTTGATTTGACTCGTTATCGCGCTCCAATAACCGAGCCTTATTTACAACATCTGAATACAAACACAGTTTGTGTGAAATTAGATATTGACGTATCTCGGGTTTCAAACATCTTAGAAACATCCGCGTCATTCTCTCCTCGTTATTAACAAAGTGGGACATAAACTGGGATAACTCGGCAAACTTAGCTTCGTACTGCGACACGGTCATATTGTTCTGCTCCAGCTTGATAAACTTTACCTCCTTCATGTGAGGAATACTTTTGGGAAAGTACTTGTCGTTGAACAGTTCTTGGAACTTCTCCCAAGTCATCTTCAGTGCAGCAGGTTGAGTACGCTTTACCGATTTCCACCAATAATCTGCCTTTCCTCGCAACATAAAGGTGGAAAATGGAACCTTTTGCTCCTCGAAGAATCGCAAGACATCAAATATCTTGGTGATCTCGCTTTATCCATGTCTCCACCTTAAGTGGTTTTGGCTCTCCAATAAACTCGTGGTCCCAGCTCCTTGAATCTGCTTAGCGGTGACCATTTAAGGGTTGCCGCGTGGTCAACAAGTAATATAGTAGTGAATAAAGTATCGTTCCCACGAAGACAAATTAGCAAGAAATTTAACTTCACAATTATCAATTTTCTATTAATCCTAATTCTATTAAACTATTCAATTCAATGGTTTAAAATTATAGAAACTAAATTAATAAATAAATAAACTATCACAAAACAATCACTAATATCAAAATCCGAAATTTCAAACAATTAATGGAGAATTAGACTTATGATTTCACCCTAAGCTTCACTCTGATTTTCAAACCTTTATTCCAATTCAATTCAATATCCCAGTTTATTAATCAAGAACACGAATGTAGTACTAGCCACCTCTCGATGCACTAATACCATATTAACTTAAATCCACAATTAAGATAGAAACAAGTTAAACACCTAAATCAACCAACTCACTATATCTCTATGTGAACTAAAATTAAAGAAGGTTTAAGCTTAAGTTCTCTATCCGATTACATGTGATGTCAAGCATATCTCTACCTTAACAATAATCAAGAATCTGCTATTCACAAAATTCATGACACATGCTATATTAACTAAGTCTAGATTTGAATATCCTCTCTCGATTCCATTCAAATCCACAAAGAATTGTTGATCAAGCAATTCATAAATTCACGCTCAAATTAACATAGATAAACCGAAAATATTTTATTGAATCGAAATCAAAGTTATAAAATCATCGTTTCACCCAAGGATCCATCATAAGCCTAATAAGTGAATTAGTTCATAATAAATGAAATAAAAACTGAATAATCTAAAGAAAACATCCTTTCAATTACAAATAAAAAAGACTAAAGAGAAGAAATAATGATGAACACCCTTCACGTAGCCTAGAATTGCAATCGTCACGAAAATCTCTTCAAATTACTCCTCCAAAGCTTGCAAAATCAAAATCTGAAATTTTCTCTATATAATATGCTTCTTGTTGTTGTTTGATTTTGTTGTTTTAATGTAATATATATCCACCTCTCATTTCTCGCCAAGTCCCCCTTATTAGAGTCCATCCATCGCAACAAAAAAAAACCCAAAAATCCATGTCCCAAAGTTCAAAAACAAACAAAGAGACTCAGAATCGATTTTTTGACCCCTACGGGGGGTACAAAGTAAATAACTACCCCATTTGGGGCATGTCTCCCAATTAAAAAAATTTTTTTTTCATGCATTTTTTCCAACTTTGCTCCAAAAAAACCTCCTTTTTCTTCACCACTTGCCTCCATGACCACCCTACACATAAAAAAGAACATGAAACGAGTGAAAACGAACACAAAAACAAGAAAAATAACTACAATTTAAGCTTGAAATGAACATCGATTCGTGTATATTAAAATCCACTTATCAAAATCCCCAAACTTAAACCGTATAGTCCTCGAGCACAAAACAAACTACATGCTATGCAATGCAATGCAATGAGATGAAATAAATAAAATCTAAATGCCTTAGAATCCAACAATATCGCGAAAACAAAATTATCCCATCGGCCTCGAGAAAACAAGCAACTCTACAATATGAATCACCAAAACCAATCCACAATTTCATATTAATTCTCAAATCTTGAACAATTATCACCGTATATATGTGTGTGTGTGTGTGTGTCAACATCTATGATAACCGATACGGACTCAAATTCAATACATAAGTAATTTCTTAGAAGGAATCATACAATCTGAAACTTAAAATTTCAAAAATAGGCATATATTCCAACTAAAACTAAAACTACAATAATACCAAATTCAAGGGTTCATGCAGGTACTTATACTTTTTTTTTTTTTTTTTTTTTTTTTTTTTTTTTTTTTTTCTTTTTTTTTTTTTTTTTTTTTTTTTATATAGTAGTGATTGTGAGTGTCTCATCATCCCATTAGCTAATGATTACCCTTAGCGAGCTTTCACCACCACGACTCCTTTCATAAAAGACCTTAGGGGCTAGTGTAAAGACAATCCCCTCAACGTACTTGCTCAAGTAACAAAGGCCCCAAAAAGAGAGTCTAGTCACAATTATATTTTTTTTTTTTTTTTTTTTTTTTTTTTATATACCCCACATATACTCCCCCCCCAAACTTAGGTTCTTGCCTAATTTTAGCCTTTTCTTCGCCTATCCTTGTCATTTTCTCATTTACCCTAGCATTATCCTTTAGAAACTATTTATGTATCAATTTGAACTGAATCGGTCAACAAAGATGTTATTAACGTTAACCTTTTTTTATAACAGATTTCAAACAAGTTCAAGAAGATTCGATTCATAATGTAAATTATATCACGCTTTCTAATAATCAATATCAGTATTGGTTAACTTGTTCACAATCTCATCATTGGCCCACAAATAACATAAAACTAAACACTATTGTTGGACATATGCAAACACAATATTTAACTAATTTTTTTTTTTTAATTTTTTTTAAATTTTTTTTATAATAATTAAATAAAAAATGAATGATAATGCAAAAATAAAAAAACTAACAATAATGCAAACCTGCTATATAAAAAAACCTAATAACTACTATGCAAAACTAGAAAATAAAAACAAAATTAAAACCTAACTACATATATGCATGCAAACAAGAATTTAAATCCCCAAACTTAAGTAACACAATGCCCTCATTGGATAAAAAATCAAATTTAAGTGCATGAGGACTTCCCTACAATCGCCTAAGTCCGGGAGGTGGTTGGTGCTCTTCATCATCGTAATCACTTGGTGGAAATCGGCGGTGGTCCGGGTTGTTGATATGGAAATTGAGCCACGGGTTGAAACTTTGGAGTGTTGTGTTGAGTGAGGCGAAAGATGCGTTCATAGCATCAAACATGTGATCTTGTCACATTGCCAATCGTCGCATTTCCCGACGTGCTGCTTTGTTGTGCGCAGTCATTTGATTTTGGAACTCAAGGAACTGAGGACTGGATATTGCCTCGGTCTGCGGTACCTGCTCGGTTCCTTGATCTCCCATAGCCTCATCCTCATCCTCCGAGGTATCTTCTGCATCAACTTCGTCTTCCGAAGCCGATGGAAAAATAAAGCCCAGACCTCGTGGATGTGACTCGCCTCCCCCCCATACTATAATATACGCTATCTATCATTCTAGAATCAAGCAAAGCGAGCGGCATTTGTGTGGGCTCATCGTCGGACCATCTCACCCTGCAATTGCGACACAACCCACATATGAGTGATGGGTGTGGCAAGCCACCCAAAAAATTTCCACGTAAACACCGGCGGATGGAGAAACAGATAATAACCCCGACGTCAATAATGAAATCTTGCACAATTGCGTACAACAACAACGCCTTCTCTTTGGTGACGTCCGAGGTGTGTTGGGATGGAAGCAATTTAGCGCATAAGAATGCGTACCATATTTTTTCCATACCGCTAAGGTCCTTGCTATGGAACACCGTGCCTCCTTCGACCTTTTATCCAAGATGTTCCCGGCTTTGTCATCCTCTTAATAACCTCCTCAAGTCGTGGTCAAAATCACGTAATGTGCATATTGACATTGGCGAGGCACCCGCAATCGATAATAATATTTATTGCATTAATGGCATCAACTCTAAATGGGACCATGCGACCTCGCACAAACGCATTGAATGAGGCTTTGTCTTTGGCGTTTGCATAAAACTCCTCGACAACGTTGACAACGGCGGGTTCCGGATTTTCGGTGAGTTTGATCCACCCCTTTTGATAGATTTGAGGCATCATCTCCCCATCATTTCCCTCAGGGGCCAATCCCCGCTCCGGCGTAAGGGCTTTTGGTTAGCATATAATCATCATACTCGGGTCGCCATGGCACACACACTCACAAATTTTCGGCGATCGATCATAGGTTCGTGTTGGTTGTGCGGGATCTGAAACTCTCTCCCCTTTGGCGTTTGGATGTCGGTTGAAAGCCATTGATTTCTCTCTTATTCTCACTATCACACACACTACCTTCCCCTCAAACTTGGTTCACTCAATTTCTCAAACACTTGGTGTGCACAGTTATTTTCCCCCCTTCAACTTGGTTGTTTTTATGGTAATTCTGTGAGAGAGAAGAAAGAAGATGGAATAAGTTGGTAACTCTCTCAATTTCTTCTCAATAATCTCTAATTTCTTGATTGTGATCAAATTTGATGTGATGAATGATGATAGGTGAGGTGTGTGTATGGGGTTATATAGAGATGATGTGGGGAGAGGGTGTAGTAATGGAATGATGTGGTGGGTGGTGTATGTAATGGTAGGGGGGTGGGGAGATGGGTGATGGAGTGTGTAATGTGGGGGTAGAGGGGGGTTAGGTGGTGTAAAATGGAGTGGTGGTTGGTTTGGGTGAGAAGAAAGAGATGAAAGAGAAGAAAGTAGTGGGAAATAAAGAAAAGTAAAAGTGTGTGTGTCTCGCTTAAATGTGTGCCTGCCGCAGATTCAGGGACCCCCCCCCACTACAGGGAGTAAAAGCAAATAGCCTGAGCCCAGTACGCTGCATGCCCCCTTGACTTCAGATTTTTGGCTTTTGGCTATTGTGCAGATCAAAATTAGCCTTTTTTCTTTTTTTTTTGCCTCATGTTGTTGCTCTTACTCACTTTTTTTGACTCCTCCTAAACCATAAACATGCAAGATGTTAGATTATTGATGACTTGGAGTATGATTGAGAGATTTTTAACAAAACTTTTTACTCTCTATAATACCTACCTAATAATTAATAAAAACTACATTCTAACAATTATAAATGAAAATACGAAAAATAAATGAAATATTGGGTTGCCTCCCAATTAGCGCTTGATTTTAAGTCGTTCAACCTGACTACTCCCTGTTTTATTGTGTATCAGAGAGGGTAATGTTGACGACATCCCAGTTTGAATCGCCACCCCAGTAATGCTTTATCCGTTGACCATTGACCTTGAACGTCTCTAATGGATTACGACTGTAGAGTTCAACGGCGCCATGAGAAAATACTCGCTTTATAGTGAATGGTCCCACCATCTCGACTTAAGCTTTCTTCGGGGAACAATCGCAAATGAAGAGTTGAACAAGAGGACCGATTGACCCGACTCAAATGTTCGATGCATAATTTTCTGGTCGTGCCATCTTTTTACCTTTTCTTTGTATAATTTGGCGTTCTCATAGCGTGAAGTCGAAAATTCATCGAGCTCATTTAGTTGAGTAGCCTTTTTCTCCTACAACTGATTGATCAAAATTCAATTTCTGAATTGCCCAATAAGCCTTGTGTTGTAGCTCCACCGGTAAGTGACATGCTTTCCGTGACAGAGTTGATATGGTGACATCCGATGGTGTTTTGTATGCAATGGTCCGTATGCCCATAATGCATCGTCCAACCGGTGACCAATCTTTTCGACTTCGGATTTACTACTTTTCCAATATTTTCTTAACTTCTCTGTTTGATACCTCACCTTTGCCCATTTGTTTGAGGGTGATACGCTGTAGCCACCTTGTGGTTAACCCCATACTTAGCCAAAAGAGCTGTAAAAGACTTATTGCAGAAGTGACTACCTTCATCACTGATTATTGCTCTTGGCGTGCCAAACCTCGTGAAAATGTTTTTCTGTAGGAATTTGAGGACCACCTTGGCATCGTTGGATGGTAGTGCTGCAGCTTCAACCCACTTCAAACGTAATCCACCACGAGTAGAATATACTGATTGCTTCAAAGACGAAGGGAATGGCCCCATGAAATCGATGCCCCATACATCAAAGATTTCCACTTCAAGAATTGTTTGTAGGGGCATCTCATTCCGTTTAGAGATGTTTCCCACCCTTTGACATCTATCACATGTTTTCACAAATGGTGGGCGTCTTTGAATAATGTCGGCCAATAAAACCCCGCTTGAAGCACTTTTGTTGCTGTCATGCTCACTCCCATAATGTCCCCCATATGCCGATGAGTGGCATTCCTGCAGTATGTTGTGCACTTCACTGTAGGGGATACACCTTCTAATCATCTTGTCGGTGCACTGTTTGAATAAATAAGGCTCATCCCATATGTACCACTTTACGTCATGAAGAAACTTCTTTTTTTTTTGTCGTGTAGATCGGGGGAAGAATGTTGCTCACAAGATAATTTCGCAAAATCCGCATACCAAGGAAATTCTCATTTAACCCAAATAGTTGCTCATCCGGAATGACTCGTTGATTTCACATCTATCTTCTTCCTTTTCTTTCCTTGGTTTTCCAAATTGATAAAAATGATCGGCAACTTGATTCTCCGTCCCCTTTCTATCTTTTTAATTTCTAAGTCAAACTCTTGAAGTAGGAGAATCCATCGGATAAGGCGTGGCTTAGCATCTTTTTTTTATTAGCTATTAGTGCAAATCGAATCGATGAATGGTCCGTGTAGACTATCACCTTAGTCCCGATCAAGTATGCCCGAAATTTGTCAAACGCGTACACCCACTCGCAAGCAATTCCTTTTTCGTGGTTGTATAATTCATTTGAGTCTCTCGTGAGTGTTTTGCTTGCATAGTATATGGCGTGAAACACCTTGTCTCGTCTTTGGCCCCAAAATAGCCCCAACCGCATAGTCGCTCGAATCACATCACATTAGCTCGAATGGCATATTCCAATCCGGTCATGCGATATCACGGGGGCTGTAGTTAATTTCTTCTTCAATAATTCAAACGCTGACTTGCATTCCGCAGTAAAACAGAAAGTAGCATCCTTCTCTCAAAAGACTGCATAGAGGTTTTGCAATTTTAGAGAAGTCTTTTATGAACCTCTGTAGAACCCAAAGATGCCCCGTAAAAACTTCTAATACCCTTAACTGAGCTCGGTGGAGGCAGTTTCTCGATTGTTTCCAGCTTTGCTTTGTCCACCTCCAATCCTTGAGCCGACACCTTATGGCCCAAAATTATGCCTTCTTCAACCATGAAGTGGCATTTTTCCCAATTGAGTATGAGGTTTGTATCCTTACATCACTGCAATACCATGACCAGATTCCCTAGGCAAGTATCAAAGTTGTCTCCATAGACCAAAAAATCGTCCATGAAGACTTCAACATTTTTCTCCACCATATCTGAAAAAATGGCCATCATACACCGTTGGAAAGTTGCAGGTGCATTGCATAACCCGAATGACATCCTCCTGAATGCAAATGTGTCGTAAGGGCATGTAAATGTTGTCTTTTCTTGATCCTCAGGAGCGATGGCGATCTGGTTATAGCCCGAGTATCCATCCAATAAACAGTAGTACTCATGTCCCGCTAATCTGTCTAACATTTGATCGATAAAGGGTAGCGGAAGTGATCTTTTTGGGTTTGCCTTATTCAACCTCCTATAATCGATGCACACCCTCCAACCTCGTCACTTGTTTTGTTGGAATTAACTCGTTATCCTCATTCTGTACCACGCCATTCCCCCCCCCTTTTGACACAATGAACCGACTAAACCCACTTACTGTCGAAAATCGGATATATGATACCTGGCATCCAATAATTTCAAATTTCCTTCTTTACCACTTCCTTCATAATTGGGTTAAGTCGACGTTGATGCTCCACCGATGGTCTTGCATCATCTCCATCGTAATCTTGTGCATGCAAAATGAAGGGGCTAATTCCTTTATATCCGCAATCGTCCAACCAATCGCCGATTTGTGTTCCCTAAGCACCCTCAACAACTTTTCTTCCTGCAATTCGTTAAGTGCAAAAAAAATAATTACAGTAAAAAAATTTGAATTGCCTAAATCGCATACACACGAGATGTTTAGGGAGTGGCTTAAGTTCCAATGTTGGTGGCTCCTCCAATGATGGTTTTTAGTTTTTTTCTGCATTATTTCCTCGGTGTGTGCAAAGGTTCAAATGGTGTGCTTTGAATCGCGGCTAACTCGTGGCAATGAGTCTAACATCCGTAAGTAGTCCACAAATTCGGGTCGTCATTTTCTTCATCCCCCAATAAAGTTGTTTCTAATGGATCGTTGACCAAACTCTTGCTCATATCTTCACTGATGATTTGCTCAATTAAATCCATCCAAAAACATTCTTCCTCATCCGTAGGGAATTTCATGGCCTTGAACACATTAAATTTGATTTCTTGATCTTGGACTCTCATAGTAAGTTCTCCTTTTTGCACGTCTATGAGTGTCCTTCCCGTGGCCAAGAAAGGTCTCCCTAAGATAATCGGGATGTTCTTATCCTCCTCGAAATCCAGAATGATAAAGTCCGCTGGGAATATAAACTTATCCACTTTAACCAAAATGTCCTCTACTATGCCTCTCGGATATGTGACTGACCTATCCGCCAACTGCAATGAAATATTCATAGGCTTTGGCGCGGGCAAACCCAATTCTGTGTATACTGACAATGGCATAAGGTTCACACTCGCCCCCAAATCACATAAACATTTGTTAAACATTTTCCCGATCGTGCATGGGATAGTAAAAAGCCCCGGTCTTTAAGTTTTGGTGGTAACTTCTGCTGTAACACCGCACTACACTCCTCTGTTAGTGCCACTGTTTCAAAATCTTCCCATTTCTTTTTCCTCGATAGAATTCCTTTCATGAACTTCGCATAACTCGGCATTTGCTCTAGGGCTTCTGCGAATGGGATGTTAATCTGGAGTTTCTTGAACACTTCTAAAAACTTTATGAACTGCTTATCTGATCTCTTTTTTTTAACCCTCTCTTTTGAAATGGTGGTGGAGGATAAACAATTGGCTTATTGTTTAACTTTATGTCCTCACATTGCTTATCCTCACCTTGTTACCTTTCAACCACGTTATTGTCATCAACTTTTTCCTCCGGTCGTCATTTGAATTTTTGCATTATTACCCCCAGAGATGTTTTCCACTTCTCAACATAATAACTTGACATTGCTCATGACTACCCTTCGTTTTCTCTCGTGTCACTTGGTAACGTTCCTTGTGGTCTATTATTCAATGCTAACGCCATCTGTCCTATCTGATTTTCTAAATTCTTGATAGCCATCTCTTGTGATTTCATTGCCATCTCTTGATTTTCATTGCATTTTGCTTGATTTTTCATTGTTGCCTCATTGCTATTGTTATGTACTTTGACACCATTTCCTCGAAATCGATTTCCTTTCCTTGATGTTGAACCGGTTGTTGGTGACTCTGAAAACCTAGGGGATATGATGGTCGTGGAGCTTGATTTTGCTGGTTATTGCTCCACGAGAAATTTGGGTGGTTCCTATTCCCTGGTTGTAGGTGTTTTGGTATGTATTTTGCGAAAATTCATTATAGTTACCTATGAATCGGATTTGATTTGGATTAATTGCATGACCGATCCGTAGGATGATCACCCACACACAATTCACATACTACTGCAACTTCTTTGTACTTGAGCCCTCTGTCATAGCATCCAACTTCTTGGACAACAGCAAAATCTGTGCTTGTATAGTCACACCCCATCTACTTCCAAAATCCCAAATAGCTTTTGCTCATGTCATCATTCTTTTTGTGGGGGCCACCGTAGTTATTAGCCGCCATGGTTTCAATCAAATTGTAGGCTTCCTCGTAACTCTTAGCCATGAATGCTCCGCCCGACGCTGCATCAATACTGGTTCTGACATTCCCATGTAGTCCGTTATAAAAGGTGTTCATTTGCAGCCACTTGGGCAATCCATGATGTGGGCACTTTCTAAGTAATTC
The DNA here is from genome assembly GCA_020205615.1 of Panax quinquefolius. Classification (NCBI taxonomy): domain Eukaryota; kingdom Viridiplantae; phylum Streptophyta; class Magnoliopsida; order Apiales; family Araliaceae; genus Panax; species Panax quinquefolius. Next base: position 108,692 of record JAINUW010000171.1, on the reverse strand, counting down.
CTTGTACCTCTCCCATGCCTCATATAGCGACTCCCCATTTTGCTGCTCAAACATCGTTATGTCATTCCTCATTTTAGCGTTTTTTTTGGGTGGGAAAAATTTGGCAAGGAATTTCTGAGCCAAGTCTTCCCACGTAGTTATCGATCCCGGCGGCAGAGAATGTAACCAACTCTTCGCCTTGTCCCGTAAAGTGAACGGGAACAAGCGAAGTCTCACTGCCTCATCCGACACCCCATTGTACTTGAAAGTGTCGCACATTTCCAGAAAACTGATTAAATGCTCATTCGGATCGTCATTTGCCATTCCCCCAAACTGAACTGAATTCTGCATCATCTGAATGGTCCCAGGCTTGATTTCAAAAGTATTCGCAGCTATTGCAGGCCTAGTGATGCTCGATCACGAGATCGACCACCTTAGGTGTTGCAAAAAATCCTCAACGCTTTCTCGGTCTTCTACCCCATTGCTTCTTCCTTATCGAAATTTTTGAATTCGTTCCTCGTTTCCTTGATCCACTTACTTAACCTCTAAATCTTCTTTTTCAATGTCGTCCTCAAAAGGAAGCAAGTCTGATTTTTGGATCGTGTTTGCATAAACCAATGTCAAAAACCCGAAATAGGAAGAACAAAAAAAAAAAAAAAAAAAATTTAAGTAAAATGGACTAATTAAACCGATATTGTAAAAAAATTAAAAATCTAGGCTAAATTGTCCCCAAAATGGCGCCAAAAAAACTTGTTGGGTAAAATCTATATACGCAAAAACACACAAAGTATACGTGGTCAACAAGTAATATAGTAGTGAATAAAGTATCGTTCCCACGAAGACAAATTAGCAAGAAATTTAACTTCACAATTATCAATTTTCTATTAATCCTAATTCTATTAAACTATTCAATTCAATGGTTTAAAATTATAGAAACTAAATTAATAAATAAATAAACTATCACAAAACAATCACTAATATCAAAATCCAGAATTTCAAACAATTGATGGAGAATTAGACTTATGATTTCACCCTAAGCTTCACTCGATTTTTCAAACCTTTATTCCAATTCAATTCAATATCCCAGTTTATTAATCAAGAACACGAATGTAGTACTAGCCACCTCTCGATGCACTAATACCATATTAACTTAAATCCACAATTAAGATAGAAACAAGTTAAACACCTAAATCAACCAACTCACTATATCTCTATGTGAACTGAAATTAAAGAAGGTTTAAGCTTAAGTTCTCTATCCGATTACATGTGATGTCAAGCATATCTCTACTCTACCTTAACAATAATCAAGAATCTGCTATTCACAAAATTCATGACACATGCTATATTAACTAAGTCTAGATTTGAATATCCTCTCTCGATTCCATTCAAATCCACAAAGAATTGTTGATCAAGCAATTCATAAATTCACGCCTCAAATTAACATAGATAAACCGAAAATATTTTATTGAATCGAAATCAAAGTTATAAAATCATCGTTTCACCCAAGGATCCATCATAAGCCTAATAAGCGAATTAGTTCATAACGAATGAATTAAAAAATAATCTAATAATCTAAAAAAAACATCCTTCAATTAATTACAAATAAAAGACTAAAGAGAAGAATAATGATGAACACCCTTCACGTAGCCTAAATTTGCAATCGTCACGAAAATCTCTTCAAATTACTCCTCCATTTCATGCATTTTTCCACTTTCGCTCCAAGACCACCTTTCTTCACCACTTGCCTCCATAACCACCCTACATATAAGAACATGAAACGAAAGTGAAAACGAACACAAAAAACAAGAAGATAACTACAATTTAAGCCGAAAGGAACATCGATTCATTTATATTAAATCCACTTATCAATCACCTATCTTGAGTCTCCAAATACATGCTACAAAATTCAAATACAACTGTAAGTGTAAAATATGACAAAACATAAATCGAGAGTTTTTATCGAATATTGTCTTCTAGAGCGATATTCAACTCAAATGGAGTCCTCAATACATTTATTATCATATTATTTCATAGAATAGTGAGGACTACTAATGCTATCATCTAGACCGTCACTCCATTCTCCTACTAGTCCCGGCTACGTTCTCATTTCCTGAAGAGAACAATGAAAGCAAAAGGGTGAGCTCAACTAGCCCAGTAAGAAATATTATGACTAAGATAATGCGAATAATTTATCGTTAGTTCTTCAAATGAAGTTAAACCGATAAAATATAACACACATCAAGTTTAACTCACGATTAGGAACAAGCAATCCATTAGAAGAGTCAAGTAGAGCATAAAATGCGCTATCTTCTATGATTTAAAAGGTTTTTCATCACTTTTATCATTGAGACTCGACAATAAATAATCCACATCATCGAATCACCCATACTTTTCGACTGGATATTCTTTAGTATCCGACCATATAAATTATCCATGCACTTCGTGTAAGACCCCAAAATTTATGAATAAAGATTTAATTTTCTCGAAATATTTTTTTAAGTATTATGGTGTGGATTTGATATAAATAGTTGTGGGTAGTATTTATAAATTTTTGCCAAGTAAGCAAGTGGTTATAAAATATGCGATTGGTCTATGAAATAGTGTGATAATAAATGTATTGAGGACTCCATTTGAGTTGAATACTGTCTAGAGGACAATATTCGTATTAAAACTCTAAGTTTATGTTTTGTTGTATGTCACACGACAATTGTATTATTAAGTTGTATTTGAGTTTAGTACCATGTATTTGACGACTCAAGATGTGTGATGTATACCTATTTTGGGGGCGTCACACTACGGGCCAAAGATATTCGTGTATTCATCAATGGTCATGATCATGCCAATAACTGTCCATCAATGCACTACGGGCTAATGAGGACTTTTACCACATCATTTGTAACATTACGATCATGATTATACTGAATAATCCCTGGTCATAATCATACCAAGTCCATCTATGTACTACAGGACACGGATGACTTTCAACATAATATAAACATGAGGATGATGACAATAATATAAGAATTCAATAAAACAAGTTCAAGGATAAATTTTTAAAGATTTATAATTTAATTTATTCAGAAATCAATAATGTCCAAATTGTCAATATGATCTTTGCTTTGTGGAGTAAAATTCAAGAATAATATTGTACCAAAATAATTTGACCGATAGATAAAAATCAATTTTTATCATGAATAGTACCCCGGGTGAATAGTACTCGAGTGAATAGTACTCCGGCATGAAAAAGTTAAAACTTATCAAGAATGCTCGAATAATATTTTCATGAAAAGATCTTCGGATGAAGCCTTGAAATATAAAGGATATTCTACTAATTTCATGGAATATAGAAGCCAAAACTTCAACAAAATGAGTATAGAATTCCGAAATAAAAGCGAAATAATATTACTTACATACTATAGAGTATGAAAGAAAATATTATTTCAAGCGAATATTGAACAAAAATAACATCCCTAACCTTGAAAAGAAGAGTATTCCAACCGGTATAACGGGATATTCTTGAAGAAAACTTATATTGTTTTCTACTCAAAGCTTTCTAAAACTTCGAAAAGAAATACGCTCTATATTATAGAAGAAGAATTCTCCGATTACGGTGTGATTTTCAATTCTAACTAAGCATTCTATTTATAGGAGAATGGAGATGATACTATTTGGAAATAAAATCACTTGACGCTACAATTGTTTTTAAAAAATTCAGACGATTTCAACATTTGCTAATATGCATTTACTATGCAGGCACTATGCAAACACTATGCATAATAAAATATAATATATTCTATTTGCCATTCCCCCAAATTGAACTGAATTCTGCATCATCTGAATGGTCCCAGGCTTGATTTCAAAAGTATTCATCGCTATTGCAGGCCTAGTGATGCTCGACTACAGATCAGTCACCTTAGGTGTTGCAAAATCCCTCAACGCTTTCTGGTCTTCGGCAGCCATTGCTTCTTCCTTATCAGAATTTTTGAATTCATTCCTTGTTTCCTTGATCCACTTACTTAACCTCTGAAAAAATCTTCTTTCAATGTCGTCCTCAAAAGGAAGCAAGTCTGGATGTTTGGATCGTGTTTGCATAAACCAATGTCAAAAACCTGAAATAGGAAAAACAAAATCAAAAATGTTTAAGTAAAAATGGACTAATTAAACTGATATTGTAAAAATATTAAAATCTAGGCTAAATTGTCCCCGGCAACGGCGCCAATAACTTGTTGGGCAAAATCAATACGCACAAAACACGCAAGTATACGTGGTCAACAAGTAATATAGTAGTGAATAAAGTATCGTTCCCACGAAGACAAATTAGCAAGAAATTTAACATCACAATTATCAATTTTCTATTAATCCTAAATAAATTAAACTATTCAATTCAATGGTTTAAAATTATAGAAACAAAATTAATAAATAAATAAACTATCACAAAACAATCACTAATATCAAAATCCAGAATTTCAAACAATTGATGGAGAATTAGACTTATGATTTCACCCTAAGCTTCACTCTGATTTTCAAACCTTTATTCCAAATCAATTTAATATCTTAGTTTATTAATCAAGAACACGAATGTAGTACTAGCCACCTCTCGATGCACTAATACCATATTAACTTAAATCCACAATTAAGATAGAAACAAGTTAAACACCTAAATCAACCAACTCACAATATCTCTATGTGAACTGAAATTAAAGAAGGTTTAAGCTTAAGTTCTCTATCTGATTACATGTGATGTCAAGCATATCTCTACCTTAACAATAATAAAGAATCTGCTATTCACAAAATTCATGACACATGCTATATTAACTAGGTCTAGATTTGAATATCCTCTCTAGATTCCATTCAAATCCACAAGGAATTGTTGATCAAGCAATTCATAAATTCACGCTCGAATTAACATAGATAAATTGAAAATATTTTATTGAACTAGAAATCAAAGTTATAAAATCATCGTTTCACCCAAGGATCCATCACAAGCCTAATAAGCGAATTAGTTCATAACGAATGAATTAAAAACTGAATAATCTAATGAAAACATCCTTGCAATTACAAATAAAAGACTAAAGAGAAGAATAATGATGAACACCTTTCACGTAGCCTAGAATTGCAATCGTCACGAAAATCTCTTCAAATTACTCCTCCAAAGCTTGCACTTGAATCCTAGAATTTATCTTTGCAATATATTTTTTGTGTTGTGTGATTTTTTGTTTGTAACGTAATCTCTCGCTCTCCCTCTATTTTGGCCGAAGTCCCCTTTTATTAGAATCCATGCGCATCATCAAAGTCCCACAAACCAAGTCCCAGCAGAGTTCAAGGCTAACCAGGAGACTCAAGGAATCGACACCCCTTGTTGAATGGGGTACAAGGCAATTATAGCTACTCCCCAGTGCAACTATGCTCACTTCTTAAAGAAAATTTCCATTTCATGCATTTTTCCACTTTCGCTCCAAAAGACCACCTTTCTTCACCACTTGCCTCTATGACCACCCTACACATATAAGAACATGAAACGAGTGAAAACGAACACAAAACAAGAAGATAACTACGAATTTAAGCTTGAAATGAACATCAATTCGTGTATATTAAATCCACTTATCAATCACCTATCTTGAGTCTCCAAATACATGCTACAAAATTCAAATACAACTGTCGTGTAAAATATGACAAAACATAAACTGAGAGTTTTAATACGAATATTGTCTTCTAGACAGTATTCAACTCAAATGGAGTCCTCAATACATTTATTATCACATTATTTCATAGAATAGTGAGGACTACTAATGCTATCATCTAGACCGTCACTCCATTCTCTGACTAGTCCCGACTACGTTCTCATTTCCTGAAGAGAACAATGAAAGCAAAAGGGTGAGCTCAACTAGCCCAGTAAGAAATATTATGACTAAGATAATGCAGAATAATTTATCGTTAGCCTTCAACAGTGTTAAACTGATAAAATATAACACACATCAAGTTTAACTACAGTGGAACAAGCAATCCATTAGAAGAGTCAAGTAGAGCATAAAATCTGCTATCTTCTATGATTTAAAAGGTTTTTCATCACTTTTATCATCGAGACTCGACAATAAATAATCCACATCATCGAATCACCCATGCACTACTGACTTAGGATATTCTTTAGTATCATGACCACAAATTATCCATGCACTTTCGTGTAAGACCCCAAAATTTATGAATAAAGATTTAATTTTCTCGAAATATTTTTTTAAGTATTATGGTGTGGATTTGATATAAATAGTTGTGGGTAGTATTTATAAATTTTTGCCAAGTAAGCAAGTGGTTATAAAATATGCGATTGGTCTATGAAATAGTGTGATAATAAATGTATTGAGGACTCCATTTGAGTTGAATCTTTATCTGAGGACAATATTAGTATTAAAACTCTCGGTTTATGTTTTGTTGTATGTCACACGACAATTGTATTATTAAGTTGTATTTGAATTTAGTACCATGTATTTGGCGACTCAAGATGTGTGATGTATACCTATTTTGGGGGCGTCACACTACGGGCCAAAGATATTCGTGTATTCATCAATGGTCAAGATCATGCCAATAACTGTCTATCAATGCACTACGGGCTAATGAGGACTTTTACCAAATCATTTGTAACATTACGATCATGATTATACCGAATAATCCCTGGTCATAATCATACCAAGTCCATCTATGCACTACAGGACACAGATGACTTTCAACATAATATAAACATGAAGATGATGACAATCATATAAGAATTCAATAAAACAAGTTCAAGGATAAATTTTTAAAGATTTATAATTTAATTTATTCAGAAATCAATAATGTCCAAATTGTCAATATGATACTGCTTTGTTGAGTAAAATTCAAGAATAATATTGTACCAAAAATAATTTGGACCGATAACGAATCAATTTTATCATGAATAGTACCCCGGTGAATAGTACTTTCGAGTGAATAGTACTCTAAAGGCATGAAAAAGTTAAAACTTATCAAGAATGCTCGAATAATATTTCTATGAAAGATCTTTGGATGAAGCGCAAATATCAAGGATATTCTACTAATTTCATGGAATATAGAAGCCAAAACTTCAACAAAATGAGTATAGAATTCGAAATCTGAAACGAAATAATATTACTTACATACTATAGAGTATGGAAGAAAATATTATTTCAAGCGAATATTGAACAAAAATAACATCCCTTACCTTGAAAAGAAGAGTATTCCAACTGGTATAGCGGGGATATTCTTGAAGAAAACTTATATTGTTTTCTACGCTCAAAGCTTTCTAAAACTCGAAAGAAATACGCTCTATATTATAGAAGAAGAATTCTCTGATTTTGGTGTGATTTTCAATTCTAACTAAGCATTATATTTATAGGAGAATGGAGATGATACTATTTGGAAATAAAAATCACGGACGCACAATTGTTTTTAAAAAAATTCAGACGATTTCAACATTTGCTAATATGCATTTACTATGCAGGCACTATGCAAACACTATGCATAATAAAATATAATATATTCTATTTGCCATAACCCCAAATTGAACTGAATTCTGCATCATCTGAATGGTCCCAGGCTTGATTTCAAAAGTATTCATCGCTATTGCAGGCCTAGTGATGCTCGACTATAGATCAGTCACCTTAGGTGTTGCAAAATCCCTCAATGCTTTCTGGTCTTCGGCAGCCATTGCTTCTTCCTTATCAGAATTTTTGAATTCATTCCTTGTTTCCGTGATCCACTTACTTAACCTCTGAAATCTTCTTTCAATGTCGTCCTCAAAAGGAAGCAAATCCGGATGTTTGGATCGTGTTTGCATAAACCAATGTCAAAACCTCGAAATAGGAAAAACAAAATCAAAAATGTTTAAGTAAAAGCCGACTAATTAAACGATATCGTAAAAATATTAAAATCTAGGCTAAATTGTCCCCCTGAATTGGCGCAAAAAACTTGTTGGGCAAAATCAATACGCAGCATGAAAACACGCAAGTATACGTGGTCAACAAGTAATATAATAAAGGAATAAAGTATCGTTCCCACGAAGACAAATTAGCAAGAAATTTAACTCCACAATTATCAATTTTCTATTAATCCTAAATCTATTAAACTATTCAATTCAATGGTTTAAAATTATAGAAACTAAATTAATAAATAAATAAACTATCACAAAACAATCACTAATATCAAAATTCGGAATTTCAAACAATTGATGGAGAATTAGACTTATGATTTCACCCTAAGCTTCACTCTGATTTTCAAACCTTTATTCCAACTCAATTTAATATCTTAGTTTATTAATCAAGAACACGAATGTAGTACTAGCCACCTCTCGATGCACTAATACCATATTAACTTAAATCCACAATTAAGATAGAAACAAGTTAAACACCTAAATCAACCAACTCACTATATCTCTATGTGAACTGAAATTAAAGAAGGTTTAAGCTTAAGTTCTCTATCGATTACATGTGATGTCAAGCATATCTCTACCTTAACAATAATAAAGAATCTGCTATTCACAAAATTCAGCGATACATGCTTATATTAACTAGAGTCTAGATTTGAATATCCTCTAGATTCCATTCAAATCCACAAGGAATTGTTGATCAAGCAATTCATAAATTCACGCTCAATTAACATAGATAAACCTGAAAATATTTTATTGAACTAGAAATCAAAGTTATAAAATCATCGTTTCACCCAAGGATCCATCACAAGCCTACTAAGCGAATTAGTTCATAACGAATGAATTAAAAACTGAATAATCTAATGAAAACATCCTTGCAATTACAAATAAAAGACTAAAGAGAAGAATAATGATGAACACCTTTCACGTAGCCTAGAATTGCAACCGTCACAAAAATCTCTTCAAATTACTCCTTCAAAGCTTGCACTTGAATCCTAGAATTTATCTCTGCAATATATTTTTTGTGTTGTGTGATTTTTTGTTTGTAACGTAATCTCTCGCTCTCCCTCTATTTTGGCCGAAGTCCCCTTTTATTAGAATCCATGCGCATCATCAAAGTCCCACAAACCAAGTCCCAGCAGAGTTCAAGGCTAACCAGGAGACTCCAGGAATCGACACCCCTGCCCCAGCGGGGGGTACAAGGCAATTATAGCTCGCCCCGGCGGGCATGCTCACTGCTAAAGAAAAATTTCCATTTCATGCATTTTTCCACTTTCGCTCCAAAAGACCACCTTTCTTCACCACTTGCCTCCATAACCACCCTACACATATAAGAACATGAAACGAGTGAAAACGAACACAAAACAAGAAGATAACTACTAATTTAAGCTTGAAATGAACATCAATTCGTGTATATTAAATCCACTTATCAGTCACCTATCTTGAGTCTCCAAATACATGCTACAAAATTCAAATACAACTGTCGTGTAAAATATGACAAAACATAAACTGAGAGTTTTAATACGAATATTGTCTTCTAGACAGTATTCAACTCAAATGGAGTCCTCAATACATTTATTATCACATTATATCATAGAATAGTGAGGACTACTAATGCTATCATCTGAGGCAAATCATCACTCCATTCTCCACTAGTCCCTAATTACGTTCTCATTTCACAAAGAGAATAATGAATGCAAAAGGTGAGCTCAACTAGCCCAGTAAAAAATATTATGACTAAGATAATGCAGAATAATTTATCGTTAGCCTTTAACAATGTTAAACTGATAAAATATAACACACATCAAGTTTAACTACAGTGGAACAAGCAATCCATTAGAAGAGTCAAGTAGAGCATAAAATCTGCTATCTTCTATGATTTAAAAGGTTTTTTCATCACTTTTATCGCTGAGACTCAGCTTAATAAATAATCCACATCATCGAATCACCCATGCTCTACGGCCTAGGATATTCTTTAGTATCACGACCACAAATTATCCATGCACTACGTGTAAAACCCCAAAATTTATGAATAAAGATTTAATTTTCTCGAAATATTTTTTTAAGTATTATGGTGTGGATTTGATATAAATAGTTGTGGGTAGTATTTATAAATTTTGCCAAGTAAGCAAGTGGTTATAAAATATGCGATTGGTCTATGAAATAGTGTGATAATAAATGTATTGAGGACTCCATTTGAGTTGAATACTGTCTAGAGGACAATATTCGTATTAAAACTCTCAGTTTATGTTTTGTTGTATGTCACACGATAATTATATTATTAAGTTGTATTTGAATTTATTACCATGTATTTGGCGACTCAAGATGTGTGATGTATACCTATTTTGGGGGCGTCACACTACGGGCCAAGGATATTTGTGGATTCATCAATGGTCATGATCATGCCAATAACTGTCCATCAATGCACTACGGGCTAATGAGGACTTTTACCACATCATTTGTAACATTACGATCATGATTATACCGAATAATCCCTGGTCATAATCATACCATGTCCATCTATGCACTACAGGACACAGATGACTTTCAACATAATATAAACATGAGGATGATGACAATAATATAAGAATTCAATAAAACAAGTTCAAGGATAAATTTTTAAAGATTTATAATTTAATTTATTCAGAAATCAATAACGTCCAAATTGTCAATATGATACTGCTTTGTGGAGTAAAATTCAAGAATAATATTGTACCAAAAATAATTTGGACCGATAACGAATCAATTTTTATCATGAATAGTACCCCGGGTGAATAGTACTCGAGTGAATAGTACTCCGGCATGAAAAAGTTAAAACTTATCAAGAATGCTCAGAATAATATTTCTATGAAAAGATACTGGATGAAGCGCAAATATCAAGGATATTCTACTAATTTCATGGAATATAGAAGCCAAAACTTCAACAAAATGAGTATAGAATTCGAAATCTGAAACGAAATAATATTACTTACATACTATAGAGTATGGAAGAAAATATTATTTCAAGCGAATATTGAACAAAAATAACATCCCTTACCTTGAAAAGAAGAGTATTCCAACTGGTATAGTGGGGATATTCTTGAAGAAAACTTATATTTTTTTCTACGCTCAAAGCTTTCTAAAACTCGAAAGAAATACGCTCTATATTATAGAAGAAGAATTCTCTGATTCTGGTGTGATTTTCAATTCTAACTAAGCATTCTATTTATAGGAGAATGGAGATGATACTATTTGGAAATAAAAATCACGGACGCACAATTGTTTTTAAAAAATTCAGACGATTTTAACATTTGCTAATATGCATTTACTATCACGAGCACTATGCAAACACTATATCATAATAAAATATAATATATTCTATTTGCCATTCCCCCAAATTGAACTGAATTCTGCATCATCTGAATGGTCCCAGGCTTGATTTCAAAAGTATTCATCGCTATTGCAGGCCTAGTGATGCTCGACTACAGATCAGTCACCTTAGGTGTTGCAAAATCCCTCAACGCTTTCTGGTCTTCGGCAGCCATTGCTTCTTCCTTATCAGAATTTTTGAATTCATTCCTTGTTTCCTTGATCCACTTACTTAACCTCTGAAATCTTCTTTCAATGTCGTCCTCAAAAGGAAGCAAGTCTGGATGTTTGGATCGTGTTTGCATAAACCAATGTCAAAAACCTGAAATAGGAAAAACAATATTAAAAAATGTTTAAGTAAAACTGGACTAATTAAACTGATATCGTAAAAATATTAAAATCTAGGCTAAATTGTCCCCGGCAACGGCGCCAAAAACTTATTGGGCAAAATCAATACGCACAAAACACGCAAGTATACGTGGTCAACAAGTAATATAGTAGTGAATAAAGAATCGTTCCCACGAAGACAAATTAGCAAGAAATTTAATTTCACAATTATCAATTTTCTATTAATCCTAAATCTATTAAACTATTCAATTCAATGGTTTAAAATTATAGAAACTAAATTAATAAATAAATAAACTATCACAAAACAATCACTAATATCAAAATCCAGAATTTCAAACAATTGATGGAGAATTAGACTTATGATTTCACCCTAAGCTTCACTCTGATTTTCAAACCTTTATTCCAACTCAATTTAATATCTTAGTTTATTAATCAAGAACACGAATGTAGTACTAGCCACCTCTGGATGCACTAATACCATATTAACTTAAATCCACAATTAAGATAGAAACAAGTTAAACACCTAAATCAACCAACTCACAATATCTCTATGTGAACTGAAATTAAAGAAGGTTTAAGCTTAAGTTCTCTATCTGATTACATGTGATGTCAAGCATATCTCTACCTTAACAATAATAAAGAATCTGCTATTCACAAAATTCATGACACATGCTATATTAACTAGGTCTAGATTTGAATATCCTCTCTAGATTCCATTCAAATCCACAAGGAATTGTTGATCAAGCAATTCATAAATTCACGCTCGAATTAACATAGATAAACTGAAAATATTTTATTGAACTAGAAATCAAAGTTATAAAATCATCGTTTCACCCAAGGATCCATCACAAGCCTAATAAGCGAATTAGTTCATAACGAATGAATTAAAAACTGATTAATCTAATGAAAACATCCTTGCAATTACAAATAAAAGACTAAAGAGAAGAATAATGATGAACACCTTTCACGTAGCCTAGAATTGCAACCGTCACGAAAATCTCTTCAAATTACTCCTCCAAAGCTTGCACTTGAATCCTAGAATAGTACTCCGGCATGAAAAAGTTAAAACTTATCAAGAATGCTCAGAATAATATTTCCATGAAAAGATACTGGATGAAGCGCAAATATCAAGGATATTCTACTAATTTCATGGAATATAGAAGCCAAAACTTCAACAAAATGAGTATAGAATTCGAAATCTGAAACGAAATAATATTACTTACATCTTATAGAGTATGGAAGAAAATATTATTTCAATTAATATCGAACAAAAATAACATCCTTTACCTTGAAAAGAAGTGTATTCCAACTAGTATAAGCGGGGATATTCTTGAAGAAAACTTATATTGTTTTCTACGCTCAAAGCTTTCTCAAACTCGAAAGAAATACGCTCTATATTATAGAAGAAGAATTCTCTGATTCTGGTGTGATTTTTAATTCTAACTAAGCATTCTATTTATAGGAGAATGGAGATGATACTATTTGGAAATAAAAATAATGGACGCACAATTGTTTTTAAAAAAATTCAGACGATTTCAACATTTGCTAATATGCATTTACTATGCAAGCACTATGCAAACACTATGCATAATAAAATATAATATATTCTATTTTTCATAAAAAGCAAAACTAATAAAATATATTATATATATATAAACAAAAACCTGTGACTTTGAAAATAATCACTTGTGAACTTTCCCAGCCAATTCATTTTTCACATATGGTCCCCCACATGTGGTCCCCACATGTGGGCCCACCTTTATAATGTTAAATCACTTTTTACCGATTATTTTGTAAAATGAGTAAACGGGGGTCCATAAAATAAGCAAAATTTACAACAAATATTTCATAAAAACCCCTTCACTATTTTTAACAACCTTTATTCATATTATTATAACTCACAATATTAACAACCAGATCAATCCCTGGAAAGAGGGGGCTTTCCAGTAAGGATTTCTCCCTATTGGCACGCAATTAGGTGACCAAACCCCTTTCCTCGACAGAACTTTCTAGACATTATTAATTATGCATATAATAATTAGAATAACTTGTCATCTCAATAATATATAAAATATTGACAATAATTAAATCAAATAATGTGAGATACTATGCAGCAACTACTTTAGCAATAATTGAGTAAAACTGAGTGACTTCTCACGTAATCATCAATAATCAAAACCGTGTGCTACTATGCAATCACGTGTATTACTATACTTTTAACACCGGGTATTTCAGCAGATTAACGGTAAAACTTCCGCCGTTATTTTCATAAAAAGATATATTTTGTCGTTTTCTCAATTCGATGAATAATTACATTTGTAGGGTCCACTGATGATTATGCCATTCATACAAATATTCCACTGTTAAAACGAATATTCCCGAACCAATCGAATATTATATAACAACTTGCGTACTTTGCAAAATTTATAAATATTACCCACAACTATAACATTATATCAAATTCATTCTTTAATATTCAAAAATGATATTTATAGAAAATTCATCTTTATTCATAAAAGTTGGGGTCTTACAACCTCCCCTTCTTATGAAATTTTGCCCTCGAAATTAGGGTACATACCTGGTATGATGAATAGGTGAGGATACCTTTATTTCATTTCAGATTCTAACTCCCAGGTCATTTCCTCAACAACGAGGTTTCTCCACAAAACTTTGACTTGAGGTATAACCTTAGAGCGTAAAATATGCTCCTTCTTATCCAAGATTTTAACAAGAACCTCTTCATACGTTAAATCTTCTGCTATTTCGTCCGGTTTTAACTCAACAATGTGGTTCAGGTGTAACGACCCCAAAATTTATACAATTTAATTCTCGACTTCGGTCGTTAATAATACATTCAACCTCTAATTTTACATCATTAAACGATAATACAACCATTGAAATTTACGGAATAATTAAAAGTTTCTATTACAAACTATCCTCGTTCCCAAAACCTTCAACCTTTACATCTAAATATCTCAGAATCATTTTAATACTACAATAGTTTACATTCGCAAAACAATATTATAATTCAACATTAATACATTATTCAAACATTAGACATGGTTTTACAAGAATAACAACTTAGCTAGGATATTAAATCTTCAATATCACTTTTGATCCATAACAATCAAGTAGCACATAAGCGTTACTTTCAATTCTTGAATCTGCAAAAATGGTTATTTGCAAGAATGAGCTCGACAGCTTAGCAAAATCTAACAGTTTTCATGCATCACGTAGCATATAATAACATGCTCAACATACAAGAATAATCATAAACAAACATAGCATACATGTTATAGTTCACATAACAACTATAAAGATTGAGTTCCTTACTCAATCAACATTCATAGTTCAATCATCATAGTCATAGATTGACTTTCACATTTCATACTTTTGACATATATAATACATCATCCACTAAAATTTTAAAGCGAGATCATCATCAAGTTCACATATAGCAAAAGGAATTGAAAGACTTGCCTTTACTACGAGGCGTTTTACCAACACGCTAATACTTCGCGTCCTTGCACAACCTACACTTCTTCTAGTTTTTTTTTCTTCTTCTTCTTTTTTAGCTCATCTCAATTCCTCTATTTCTTTCTATCTCTCTCAATTTCTCAATACAACTTCTACATAACAATTATCTACATTATGAAGAACATAAAAAATATAATTAAAACAAGGAATTTAGATTATAACTTTATTAGTATGAATTTAAGAGAGAGATGAAGATGATGATGATGAGGCTTGTTTTGTCTTCTCAAAGCTTTCCTTCTTCTTCTTCTCCTACAACTCTCTCTAACTCTTTTCTTCAATCAATCTCATCAAATTGTCACATAATTATATTTACTTGTTAATTATAATTTTGTGTAACAATAATCACATAACTCATCTAATTTAATTATCTCAATTAAATTAGAACTATAACATAAAATTAGTATATTAATTAAATTAAATACTAAATATTCATTTAATTAATCTACTACACTTAATTACATTACTCTATAATCAAAACCAAATTTATTTATTTAACTCGATAAATAATTCAATTAAATATTTATATATATTAAAATTAATATATAACATTCTCTTCACATCAATTCACATATTCTACAATATAGGTCTTCCACATATTTATTAACATGGATATGTGAAAAAGCGTTATGAACACGAGACATACTTGGCGGTAAAAGCGAGTCTATAAGCCCACGAGTTCCTACTCGGTCGAAGTATTTCAAATGGGCCAATGAATCGAGGATTGAGCTTTCCTCTCTTTCCAAATCTAGTAACTCCTTTCCATGGAGCAACACGTAACAACACATGATCTCCAACATTGAATTCCACGTCTTTTCGATGAAGATCGGCATAACTCTTTTATCGATCTTGTGAGGTTTTATACGTTCTTGGATCATTTGAATCTTTTCCGTAGTCATACGTACCAATTCCGGTCCCAACAACGTTCCTTCACCCCCTCGTCCCATCTTTGAGAACGACACTTGCGTCCATACAACGCCTCGAATGGAGCCATGCTAATACTTGCTTGATAAGCTTGTTGTTGTAGGAGAATTCCACCAATGGCAAGAACTTGTCCCAACTTCCTTTGAAGTCAAGGACACAGTCTTAATAAATCTTCAAGGGTTTGAATAGTCCTCTCATTTGCCCGTCCATTTGAGGATGATATGCACTAAACTAAATCGTAAATCCGTGCCCCATAGCTTTTTGCAAACTAACCCAAAATCGTGAAGTGAATCTTGGGTCTCGATCGAAAACTATGGATCTTGGCATACCATGCGATCTTACAATCTCTTTTATGTATATCTGAGCAAGACGCGTTCAAGTGTATAAGTTTCTCGTATAGGTAAGAAATGAGCGGACTTGGTCGATCTATCAACAATGACCCAAATTGCATCTATGCCTTGAGAAACCTTGGGAAGACCGATAACAAATCCATGGTAATGTGCTCCCACTTCCATTCTAAATTTCAAGTGGTTGCAATGGACCTTTTGGCACTTGATGCTCTCACTTGCCTTGACACGTTGACAAGTTAAACACCTTGAGATAAACTCCGCGATCTCTCTCTTCATATTGCTCCACCAAAATGTATGTCGAAGATCACGATACATTTGGTACTCCCGAGATGGATTGCAAAGCGGTGTGTTGTGCGCCTCCATCATGATTTTATACTTTAAATCGAAGTCGTTAGGAACACAAAGTCTGGAGTTGACTCAAGTATTCCTTCTTCATCGATTCTTGCTTAGGGAATAGCACCTTCTTGCACTTTCTTCCTCATACGCATCAACTCCAGTCCAGTAGCTTGAGCGACTTTAACTTTATCGATTAAAGTCGGTTCTACTCGTATATTTGCCATCATCACGTGGGTCCTGGGTCTTTAACTCTATCTCCATCCTTTGCAAGTCATACAAAATGGGCCTTTGCGTTGACAATATCGCACTTTTCGTGCACATATGATCTTACTACTCGATAAATCGCTACTACGTTCGCTTTTCGAAGATGGTATTGAATGGTATGATCGTAATCTTTCAACAGCTCGAGCCAACGTCGTTGTTGCATGTTGAGTTCCTTTTGAGTGAAAAAAAATATTTGAGGCTTTTATGATCCGTATAGATCTCCACTTTCTCCCCATACAAGTAATGCCTCCAAATTTTTAGTGCGAAAAAACATGCGCTTGACTCTAGATCATGAGTAGGATAATTCCTCTCATATTCTTTGAGTTATCGTGAGGCATAAACTATGACTTTCCCATGTTGCATGAGAACACATCCTAACCCTTTGCTTGAAGCATCAATGTAGATGACAAATCCCTCAAGAACAGATGGTATTGTCGAGCAGTCTTTGAAATGAGTCTCTCTTGAGTTCTTGAAAACTCTTCTCACATTCCTCGCTCCAACCAAATTTTGTATCTTTTTGAGTCAAATTTGAGTTAATGGAGTAGCGATTAGAAAATCCTTCCACGAATCTCCGATAATAACCAACTAAGCCCGAAAGCTACGTACTTTGATCACTAACTTAGGTTGCTCCCGACTTTGAATTGCTTGATCTTTGCGGGGGTCAACAGATATTCCATGATTTGATATCACGTGCCCAAGGAATGCTACTTCCTCGAAGCGAAACTCGCATTTCTTCAACTTGGCATAAAGCTTGTTTTCACGAAGCTTTTGGAGTATCGACCTCAAGTGTTGCTCATGATCTTCACGACTTTTGGAGTATATGAGGATGTCATCAATAAAGACGACCACAAAATGATCCAAATATTCCTTGAATACTCGGTTCATCATATCCATGAAGGCGGCGGGAGCATTAGTCGATCAAAAGACATGACTAGGAATTATAATGCCCGTCTGCCAGGAGTTACGGCGTCTCTTTGGAATGTCATCGGTTTTAATCTTTAATTGATGATATCCGAACGAAGATCGATCTTTGAAAAGAATTTGGCGCCTTATGGCTGGTCAAATAGGTCATCAATGCGAGGCAATGGGTACTATTTTTGATGGGTGACATGATTCGACTCCAGATAATCAATACAAAATCGCATACTCCCATCTTTCTTCTTCTGAATAGAACAGGAGCACCCCAAGGAGCGTCTTAGGGGCGAATGAAACCGATGTCTAACAATTCCTGCGGTTGGGTTTTAACTCCACGAAGTTCAATAGGAGCCATTCGATATGGGGCTTTGGAAATGGGTTTTGTCTGGGGTTCAAGGTCGATACAAAATTTCGATTTCACGCTCTGGGGTAGGCGCGGGAGTTCTTTGGGGAATACGTCGGAAATTTATTAACAATAGAAATATCATTCAAATCGGCGTATTTTTGTTTAAATCCGTGACATGAGCTAAGAAAACTTGACATCCGTTTTTCAATAAGCGAATAGCTTTATGGCTTGAGATGACGGTGATTGATTTTAATGGTTTGGTTGCTTGAATTAGCATAATAGGTTGGTTAGGAATATGAAAGCTAACAACCTTACGAAAACAATCAATTTTTGCATGATGAGTAGTTAACCAATCAATCCTAAAATCACGTCAAATGCAAGTATTTTCAAAAATAAGATCGACGGGTAATGTGAGGTTCTGCGATTTGAATCAAACAGACTTATAAATAGTGGATGTAATGAAGGTTTCTCTCCAATGGAGTTTCAACGAGATAAGTCAAAGTCTAATTTCTCGGAGTCAAATTTAAACGTTGGTATGAGTAGGAGAAATAAAAGAATGGGTAGAACCGGTATCAAATAAGGTATATACTTTCTTTAGAGTTTATGATTAAAGCTTACCCGTGATGACCTCGTTCGGGTTCCTTGCTTTTTTTTGGAGGTCACGACAAACGCTCTCCCTTGAACTACTGGGTTTGACTTATGCAGGATGACATTTGGTGTCTCCATCCAAGCTGGACTTGGCTTCCATTGCCGACAAAAATCTAGCTAGGTGACCTTCTCTTCCATAATTGTAACATGCTTTGGATTTGCTGCGCGTGCGTTTGGATGATGTGTCCCTCCCTCGCATTTGAAGCATATGATGATGGGTGGTCGTTCTCCTTCTCTTAACAACGGTGTTTGGTGATGGCGTCTTTCCATCATTGTTGAATCTCCTCTTCTTGAAATGTCCACTTTTATTATCTTGGCCATGATTACCACAAGTGGTTACCATTTACGGCATGTTGATTCCCTCCACGTTTGTTGTCACCGCTTCGATGATTACTACCACTAGTATTATCATTTTTTGGTTTGCTTTCTCTTGGTTGGGTTGACTCGTTATCGCGCTCGATAAGCGAGCCCTATTTACAACATCGAATACAAACACGGTTTGTGAGAAATAGGTATTGGCGTATCTCGGGTTTCAAACCTCTTAGAAACATCCGCGTCATTCTCTCCTCATTATCAACCAAATGGGATGCAAAAGGGATAACTCGACAAACTTAGCCTCGTCTTTGCGACACGATCATATATTTTTTGCTCCGACTTGATGAACTCTACCTCCTTCATGTGATGAATACTTTCGGGAAAGTACTTGTCGTTGAACATTCTTGGAACTTCTCCCAAGACATCTTGATCTGGCGGGTTGAGTACGCTTTTCTGATTCCCACCGATGTCTGCCTCTCTCTCTCGCAACATAAAGGTGGCAAAGGGAACCTTTTGCTCCTCGGAGCATCCCAAGACATCAAATATCTTGGTGATCTGCTTTATCCACGTCTCTTGCCTTAAGTGGTTTGGCTCTCCCAAAACTCCCGGTGGTCCCGGCTCCTTGAATTGCTTAGCGGTGACCATCAGAGAGTTGCCGGTGTTTCCACCTGCATTTTGAACATGAGTCTCTCTACTTTGATGTTGCATGAATTGCGAAAAGCCTCTAAACATTTCATCGTTCATCATTTGGTCGGTGTTGTTGTTTACACAGGAGGATTATTGCCTTCTGATGCACATTATCACGGGTATTGATCTTGTGGTGACTCAACGGTCTCATGTGCTCCATTGCTATTCTCAACATTCTCGGATGTCATTTTCAAACACTTGCCACAAAACAAGGGTTAATTGACATACCACATATTATCCTATATTACGTGAGACCAATTAAATAACAAATAAACTTAGGTAGGTCATACTAGCGAAAGAATTACCCGTCTCTCCCCTCCTAGTTCTAGTCTCACATCTCGGCCGGGGATCATATCCTAAGCTTTGATACCAAACCGTGGCGCCCCCCAAAATAGGTATATCATCACCCATCTTGAGTGCATGAATACATGGTACAAAATTCAAATACAACTTAATATCTGAATTGTCGTGTAAAATACGACAAAACATAAAGTTGAGAGTTTTAATACGAAATATTGTCTTCTAGACAATATCCAAACTCAAATGGAGTCCTCATTACATTTATTATCACACTATTTCATAGAATAGTGAGGACTACTAATGCCACCATCTCTGGACCATCACTCCATTCCCCACTAGTCCAGATCATTATATTCTCATTTCTGAAGAGAACAATGAAAGCAAAAGGGTGAGCTCAAGCCTAGCCCGAAAAAATATTATGACTAAGATAATGCGAAATAAATTATCGTTAGCCTTGAACGATGTTAAACGATAAAATATAATAAACATCAAGTTTAAGCTGCGGTGAACAAGCAATCCATTAGAAGAGTCAAGTAGAGCATGAAATCTACTATCTTCTACATGATTTAAAAGGTTTTCATCAATTTTATCATTTGAGACTCGACAATAAATAATCCACATCATCGAATCATCCACCTTTACGACGAGGATATTCATTAGTATATCACGACCACAAATTATCCATGCACTACGGGCGAGGATATTATTGTGTATTCATCAATGGTCATGATCATGCCAACAACTTTGTCCATCAATGCACTACACGGGCCAATGAGGACTTTTACCACATCATTTGTAACATTACGGTCATGATTATACCGAATAATCCACGGTCATAATCATACCAATCAACGATCCATCTATGCACTACAAGCCACAGATGACTTTCATCAACATAATAATACATCACCCATCTTGAGTCGCCAATACATGGTACATAAATTCAAATACAACTTAATTATACAACATACAATGTAAAAATACGACAAAACATAAAACATAGAGAGTTTAAAGAATATTGTCATCTAGACAATATCCACACTCAATGGTGTCCTCATTACATTACAATTATTATCACATTATTTCATAGAATATAGTGAGGACTACTAAAGCCATTTATCCCGACCATCACTCCATTCCCCGACTCGTCCCAAATATATTCTCTCATTTCTCAAGAGAACAATGAAAGAAAGAAAGGGTGAGCTCAACTAGCCCATAAGAAATATTATGACTAAGATAATGCGAATAAAAATTATCCTTAGCCTTCAACAATATAACAACAACCGATAGAATACAATAGACAACAAGTTTTAGATCAACAATCAACAAATGAAATAAGCAATCCATTAGAAGAGTCAAGTAGAGCATAAAATCTACTATCTTCTATGATTTAAAAAGTTTTTCATCAACTTTATCATTTGAGACTCACTAAATAAATAAAATCAAATCATCCATCATCCACCATTACGACCAAGGATATTCATGTAATCATCAATGGTCATGATTATACCGAATAATCCCGGTCATAATCATACATACAACAACCGTCCATCAATGAACTACAGGCCCATGAGAGGACTTTTACCCACATCATTCGTTACATTACGGTATGATTATACCGATAATCCTCGGTCATAATCATACCAAGTCCATCTATGCACGTAAGCCAAAGATGACTTTCATCACAATATAAGCATGAGGATGATGATGATGATATAATAATTCAATAAAATAAGTTCAAGGATAAATTTTAAAGATTTATAATTTAATTTATCCATCCAATCAATAACGTCCAAATTGTCAACATGATATTTTTTGTAGAATAAAATTCAAGAATAATATTCATGTACCAAAAATAATTTGAATGAAAAAAATATATTTTTAAAATTTGAATAATAATTAAATGAATAGTGAATAATAGTACTTTGAAGTACCCCGTGAATAAATACCCCGACATAAAAAGTACCCCCAAAATACCCGAGAGTGAATAATACTAGAGTGAATAGTAATTAATGAATAGTAATATTAGGTGAATAATAACTTCGTAATAATAATAGTAATAGACTAAAAAAGTGCCCCCGAAAATACCCCAGTGAATAATACTAGAGTGAATAGTAATCGGTGAATAGTAACTAGTGAATAATAACTAATAAAAAAAAAACCAAAAAAAATGATATTTCATGATTTAGTACAAAAAGAAATGATATCTCATAAAAGTATAATAGAATATATGAAAAATAAAAATGGATTTTCACCCGCCATGCGATAATCCACGTAATATGCATCATTTCCACAATTTAATAAAGAATGAATACAAAGGATCATTCACCATGCATGCGAATAATCCATATAATAAAGTTATTCATAATAATAAAGAATGAATAAATAATTCATAATGATGCATGAATCATTCATATAAATGTAAATATTCAATGAATAATAAAGAATGGAATAATAAAGAATAATAAATAATAATATAATAATTCAAATGAATAATCAAATAAAATAATAAAAAAATGATATGAAATAATATACGCATAAATGGATATTCCATGCGAAATAATAAAATAATATAATAATATAATATGAATTCCAATAAAATAAATAAATAATAATGAACCAGAATCACGCATGCGATAATCCAATGATATATTCCAATGAAATAAAGAATGGAATATAACAATAAAATTCACCGGGCATGCGATATAGATAGATATATGCAGGTTATTCAAATAAATAATAAAGAATGAAATAATAAAGAAATTTCACCATGTATGCGATACTTAGCATATGATATGATTTATTCAAACATAATAATAAAGAATGGAATAATAAATAATAATTTACATAATAATAATATGATAATAATAAAAAATAACTCTCTTAATAAATAATGAAAATTGAATGGAATAATCTTCTCTTCATGAATACGAAAGAAATAATACCCTTACCTCGAAAAAAAATGGATCTTTGGAATAGTGAGGTAGCGAGACTTCTTTCTTCTTTCTCTCTCTATAATTTCTCTATATAATAATTTATATATAGCTTTAGTGAATTGGTGAGAAATGAAGGAAGAATGAGCTTCTTTTATAGGAAAATATAGTTTCGATAATTGCACGTTTTGGGGCTCAAAATATTACAATATAATACCTTCCTCTTTTTCTTCATTTTTTTATTTAGTCCTCCTAAGTAGTATTATCAAACTTGCACCACCTCCCCTAATAGTAAATCATGTGAATCAATAGTAAATCATGTGAATCAATAGTTCTAAACATGTGAAAAATATGAATTACAATATAAGTACCTCCATCTATACCTCCATTTTTAACTTAGTCATGCAAGTATTATCAATCTTGCACCAACTCCCCTAATAATAAATGAATGTGAATCAATAGTACACACATGAATCAATAGTACACACATGTAACAAATAGTTATAATCATGTGAATCAATAGCAATTAATTGCTCATTTATCCGATTAATTACCCGATTGGTCAATATAACCTCCAGACATCAATTATTATCGAAATAAATGTCGATTTTCACTAACACTAATAATTCCACCACACAATGAAACTCAATTTCATCTTTAATCAACACAAACTTATTCATCATTAATATTATAATTCATAATATTTAACAACCAGTCGTTCCCCCGAAAGAGGGGGGCTTTCGATAAGGATTTCTCCTTATTGGCGCAATTAGGTGACCAAACCTCTCCTCGACAGAAAACTTAGACATTGTCAATATTGCAAATAATAATATGAATAACTTTTTTCGTCTCTCAATTATTGATTTAATAATATAACATATTATATGATATATGATATTGTGACAATAATTGAATCAATAATATGAGAGATATGATGCAAATAATTATTTGTAGCAATAATTGAGTATAATATAGTGACTTCTTACGTAAGCATCAATAATCAATACCGTAATATACTATGCTACAACCACGCATGCGTTCATCGTATTTTTTTACTACTAGTAGTTCAACAGTTTTAACGGTAACACTTTTTTTCATATTTTTTTAAAAAAATTATTATAATTTTTCTAACTACTTATAATACTTACTTTCCGTTATGGGTCCACTAATGATTGTGTGTGTCGTGCGAATATTCCCCGATTAAAAAAATATTCCCCAAAAGAATATTCCAAATATTATATAACAACTTGCTTACTTTGCAAAAATTTATAAATATTACCCACAACTATAACATTATATCAAATCCACACCATAATATTCAAAAAAAAATTTTTGAGAAATTTAAATCTTTATTCATAAAATTTGGGGTCTCACAATCTCCCTCCTTATGAAATTTCCCTCTCTCATTTATTACGTACACACTACGTATGTAAGAGAGATGAGGATACCTTGACTTCATTTCATTTCTAACTCTTGAGGTATAACCTTTGAGTGTTGAATATAATCCTTCTTATCCAAGATTTTAACACGTATCTCCTCATACGTTAAATCTTCTCTATCTCTATCTATTCTAATTCTAATGTGGTTCGGTTGGGTTCCACATATTTTTACGTAACATCGATACGTATAAAAAAAAAATGAACACGCGATATACTTACGGTAAAACGCGAGTCTATAGGCCACGCTCCTACTCGATCGAGGATTTCAAATGGGCCAATTAAATCGAGGGTTGAGATTTCCTCTCTTCATCGATTTCTTGCTTCTAGAATAACGCCTTCTTGAACCTTCTTCTTCACATTCATTCATTCCATTGTGTATGTAGCTGTGAGCTTTGGCGACTTTAACTTTATCGATTAAAGTCGATTCTACTCGTATATTCGATATCTTCACGTGGGTCCTTAGAGTCTTTAACTCTATCTTCATCATTTGTAAGTTATACTAAAATGGGTTTTTGTGTTAACAACATCGCACTCTCATAAACATATACTTCTTCTACTCAACGCGTCACACGCCACGTTCGCTTCTTCCACGATGATATTGAATGGTATAATCGTAAATCTTCAATGTAAATTTCGAGCCAACGTCTTTGGCGCATGCATATCGCGTTTTTTGTTGAAGAAAAATATTTAGGGTTTTAGAAATGGGTTTTGTCTTTGGGTCAATAAAAAATTTCACGCTCTAGGGTTAGGCTAAGAAGTCTTCAAGAATACGTCGAAAATTTATTAACAATAGAAATATCATTCAAAAAAATCGACTTCATCCAAGACTTGGATAAGACGTCACATTGATACTATCAACTTGCTTGACGTCGTCATT
Organism: Panax quinquefolius; assembly: GCA_020205615.1. Lineage (NCBI taxonomy): Eukaryota > Viridiplantae > Streptophyta > Magnoliopsida > Apiales > Araliaceae > Panax > Panax quinquefolius. Next base: position 83,237 of record JAINUW010000171.1, on the reverse strand, counting down.
CACAACGTCACCTTACTTCGAAATTCTAGAAATGATTCCATCAATAAAATTCATCAAATTTAAAAGAAGGCTCGGACTCTTTATCCTTATCAAGACTTGATATAACTTTACATTTTGGTGGTTTGGTTGAATTCGAAATGAAGTTTTCTCTAATGAACAACCTTACAAAAAATGAAGAAAAAGTTAACCAATCTTCCTAAAATCACATCAAAGGCAAAATTTTCAAAGTTTAATTTTCAAAGAGATAAGATCGACAGTAACGTGAAAGTGTCGTGTTTTGAATCAAAAAGATTATAAAAAAAAAGGAGATAAGGTTTCTACTAAGTTTAGACTTATAAAGTCAAAGTCTAATTTCTAAGTTAAATTTAAACGTTGAACGCAAAGCAAGAGAGATAAAAGAATTGACAGAAGAACCGTATCTAATAAGGTATAGACTTCACAAAAATTTATAATTAACTTAACCACTAAACTTTTCGGGTTACTCGCTTTTTGAAAGTCACGAAAAAATGCTCTTCCCTCAAAACCACCACTTTGTTTTGTCCAGTCCCGCCTTTGGTGCCACCGTCCCAATTGGACTTTGACTTTGGTGCACAAAAAATCGGCTAGGTGACCTTTCTTTTCCACAATTGTAAACATGCTTTGGACTTGCATCATGCAGCTTGACTTGATATGTCCCTCCCTCATTTGAATTATATAATACTGTGTCCTCTTCCTTGAAAATGGTTGTTGGTGTCTGGTTTTGCTTTCCTTTCATCATTATTTGAACCTTCTCTTCTTGAAATTTCCACTTTCTATTATCTTGGCCATGATTACCACCCAGTGGTTACCATTCTTGGCATGATAATTTCCCCCCATGATGGTTATCATTGTTCGATGGTTCGTTGCCACCATATGCATTTTATTATCGTGTTGTTGGTCGTTATCTTTTTGGTTGTCTTTGACTCATTATCGCGCTCCATAATCGAGCCCTATTCACAACATCTCAATATAAATAAAAAGTGTGAGAAATGAAATGATTATTGCGTATATCGGGTTTTCAAACCTCTTAGAAACATTCGCGTCATTCGCTCCTCATTATCGACCCAAATGGGATGCAAACCGGATAACTCCACAAATTTAGCCTCGTATTGCGACACGGTCATATTGTTTTTTGTTTGCTCTTGATAAACTCCACCTCCTTCATGTGATGAATACTTTCGGAAAAGTACTTGTCGTTGAAAACTCTTCTTGAACTTCTCCAGAGAGACATCTTGAGTCGCGTCAGTCGGTACGCTTTATTTCCCCCACAATCATCCCTCTTCACACAACATAAAGGTGGCAAAGGGGAACCTTTTTCTCTCGGCATCCCAAGACATCAAATATCTTGGTGATCTCTTTAACCACGCTCACCTTTTAGTGGTTCTCGGCTTTCCCAAAAACTCGGTGGTCCCAGCTCCTTGAACTCTTAGCTTAGCGACCGACCGACCGGAGTTGCCATTATTTCCACCTCCATTTTTGACAGAGTCTCTCTCTCTTCGATGTTGCATGAATTGCATAAAAAGCCTCCGAACATCCCATCGTTCATCATCATCATCGGTGTTGTTATTTACCCGAGATTATTATTGTCTTCTTGCACATTATCCTCTCGGTATGATCGTTGGTGACTCAACGGTCTCATGTGCTTCATTGCTTCTTTCTCAACATTTTCATGCCATTTTCAAACACTCACACAAAACAAAACAAGGGTTAATTATATCACATATTATCCCTATACTCTACCGACCAATTAAATAAATACCAAATAAACTTAGGTAGGTCATACTAGCGAAGGAATTCCCCGTCTCTCCCTCCTAGTTCTTGTCTCACATCTCAGCCAGGGATCATATCCCTAAGCTTTGATACCAACTGATGACGCCCCCCAAAAAATATATACATCACCCATCTTGAGTCGCCAAATACATGGTACATAAATTCAAATACAACTTAATTATACAATACATCGTGTAAAAATAAATAAAAATATAATAGAGAGTTTAAACAAGAATATTGTCATCTAGAGACAATATCCACACTCAATGGTGTCCTCATTACAATTATTATCACATTATTTCATAGAATATAGTGTGACTACTACTAAAGCCATCCCCGGACCATCACTCCATTCCCCACCATCACTCGTCCCCAACTATATTCTCATATTCTCTTTCAGAAGAAAAGAAACAAAGAAAAGAAAGGGTGAGCTCAACTAGCCCAAAGAAGAAATATTATGACTAAGATAATGCGAATATAAATTATCCTTAGCCTTCAACAAAGATAACAACAACGATATAAATACAATAGACAACAAGTTTTTTAGATCAACAAGCTGCGCGAAAATAAGCAATCCATTAGAAGAGTCAAGAGCATAAAATCTACTATCTTCTATGATTTAAAAAAGTTTTCATCAACTTTATCATTTTAGACTCAACTAAATAAATAAAATCAATCATCCATCATCCTCGCTCCATTCATCACCATATATCATTCATGTATATCAATAATCATGGTCATGATATCATGAAATAATCCTCAATCATAATCATACCAACAACTATAATCCCATCAATGAACTACATGCCAATGAGGACTTTTACCACATCATTCATTACATTACGGTCATTTATTATACATATCGAATAATCCATAATCATAATCATAATCATACAAGTCCATCTATCCACATCATGCTAAAGATGACTTTCATCATTATATATAAGCATAAGATAATGATGATGATGATGACATAATAATTCAATAATAATCAATAAAACAAAGTTCAAGGATAAATTTTAAAGATTTATAATTTAATTTATCCGAAATCAATAACGTCCAAAATTGTCAACATGATACTTGCTTTGTGAGTAAAAATTCAAGAATAATATTCATGTACCAAAAAATATTTGGATGAAAAAAAATATATTTTTTTTTAAAAAAATAAATAATAATACTTAATAGTACTTGAAATAGTACCCCGAAATAGTACCCCCCAACAAAAGTAAAGTCCCAAAACCCCCGTGAATATACTAGAGTGAATAAATAGTAATTGAATAGTAATCCATGAATAGTAACTAATGAATAGTAAATAAATATAGAAAAGTACCTAAAATACCCGAGTGAATAATAATAGAAAGTGAATAATAATAGAATAGATAATAAATAATCCGTGAATAATAGTAAAATAATAAAAGAAAAAAAAATACCAAAAAAAAATGATATTCCATGATGAGTATAAAAAAAATGATATCTCATAATATAATATAATAGAATATATATAAAAATATAAAATGGATTTTCACCCGCCATGCGGTAATCCACGTATCATGCATCATTTCCATTTCCATTAATAAATAAAAAATGAATACGAAGGATCATTCACCATGCATGCGTATAATCCATCCACATGTAATAAAGTTATTCCAACAATAATATAATAAAGAAAAGAATAATAATAATGAATATTCACCAATAAATGCGATATATGCATATATGTATATAATTTATTCCCAATGAATAATAAAAATGGAACCAAAATTATAAATGAATCCGCATGCATGTATGATATTCCAATAGAATAATAATAGAATGGAACGAAATGCAATATCAATAATAATAATAATAAAGAATAATATAATAATAAAACGATAATAATAGAATAATATGAATAATATAAAAATAATATGTGATGATAATATAAAGAATAATAACAATAATATATAATGATTATTCAACATAATCAATAATAAAGAATGGAATAATAATAAAATTTCACCATGTATGCGATAATTAGCATATATGAATATTCCAACATAATAATAAAGAATGGAATAACAAGAATTTCACCATGTATATGAATATTAAAGATATAGAGTTTATTCCAACATAATAATAAAGAATGAATAAAATAACTCTCTTCATGAATACGAAAATAATAATACCTTAAAAAAAAAAAATATTTGAAATAGAATAGGTAGATGAATAGTTCTTTTCTTCTTCTTTCTCTCTATAATTTCTCTCTCTATAATAATTGCTTGCTATATAGCTTTAGTGAATTGGTGAAAATGAAGAAGAATGAGCTTCTATTTATAGGAAAATATAGTTTCGATAATTATATTTTTTGGGGCTCAAAATATTACAATATAATACCTTCCTCTTTTCTTTTCATTTTTAATTTAGTTTAGTCCCAAGTATTATCAAACTTGCACCACCTCCCCTAATAGTAAATCATGTGAATCAATAGTAAATCATGTGAAATCAATAGTTCTAAACATGTGAAAATATGAATTACAATATAAGTACTACCTCCATCTATACCTCCATTTTTAACTTAGTTTATGCAAGTATTATCAATCTTGCACTTGCTCCCCTAATAATAAATGAAATGTGAATCAATAATACACACACATGTGAACAAATAGTTATAATCATGTGAATCAATAGCAATTAATTGCTCATTTATCCTATTAATTACCCGATTATATCATAACCTCCTCAACCGATCAATTATTATCGAAATAAATGTCGATTTTCACTAACACTAATAATTCCAACACAATGGAACTATCAATTTCATCTTTAATCAACAAACTTATTCATCATTAATATTATAATTCATAATAATATAACAAACAACCGTTCCCCTGAAGAGGAGGGGGCTTTTCGATAAGGATTTCTCCTCTCATAGGCGCAATTAGGTGACCAAACCTCTCTCTCTCCTCGAAACTTAGACATTGTCAATATTGTATGATAATAATAATAATAATAATAAATTCTCTCGTTCATTTATTTTAATAATATAACATTTTGCAATATTGACAATGTCTAGAAGTTACATCGAGGAGAGGTTTGGTCACCTAATTGCGCGCCAATAAGGAGAAATCCTTATCGGAAAGCCCCCCTTTCTTCCGGAACGACACGTTTGTTAAATATTGTGAGTTATAATATTAATGATGAATAAGTTAATAAGTTGATTAAAGATGAATTTGATAGTTCCATTGTGTTGGGATTATTAGTGTTAGTGGAAATCGACATTTATTTCGATAATAATTGATGTCTGGGGTTATATTGATAAATCGGGTAATTTATCGGATAAATGAGCAATTAATTGCTATTAATTCACATGCTTATATAACTATTTGTTCACATGTGTGTACTATTGATTCACATTCACATACTATTAGGGGGGGTGGTGCAAGATTGATAATACTTGCATGACTAAATTAAAAATGGAGGTATAGATGAAGGTACTATATCTTGTAATTAGTTTTTTTCATGATTATACTATTATTGATTCACATGATTGAACTATTAATTCACATTATTTACTATTAGGGGAGGTGGTGCAAGTTTGATAATACTTGCGGGACTAAATTAAAAATGAAAGAAAAAGAGGAAGGTATTATATTATGTAATATTTTGAGCCCCAAAAGCGTGCAATTATCGAAACTATATTTTCCTATAAATAGAAGCTCATTCTTCCTTCATTTCTCACCATTCACTAAAAAGCTTTAGAGCATTTATTATAGAGAGAAATTATAGAGAGAAAGAAGAAGAAGAAGAAGAAACCTCACTATTCCAGAGATTATCCGAGTTTTCTAAAGGTAAGGGGTATTATTTTTTCTTATTCATGAAGAGTTATTTTCTTTCAATATTTCATTTATTCTTCTTTATTATTTTGTTTAATAACTATTTCTTATTATTATGATTATTATTTTTCCATTATTTATTATTACTGTTGGAATTACATTTTTGAATTATTATTATTCATGGTGAAATAACTTTCATTATTCCATTCTTGATTATTATGGTGGAATATCATTACTTATTCGTCGTTATCATTGAATTTCCATTCTTTATTATTATTTTTGGAATTATTTGGATTATTTTTATTTTATTATATGCGATTTTTTATTCTTTTTCCATTCTTTATTATTACATTGGAATTCTTTTCATGCATTATTATTTATTCATTTCCATTATTTATTATTACATTGGAATAACTTTATATGCATGCATATTACATTATTCTTTACATGTATTCATTTATTATTCATTCTTTTTATTACATTTGGATATCACATTCATGTGATGGAATATGCATACGATGATTCATTCCATTATTTATTATTCCTTATTAAATAACTTATTGCTGCGTGTATTATCGCGTGCATGGTGAAAATCTTTTGTTATTTCATTTTTTATTTATACTCGGTTGGTTAAAGTTTTTTGGCTTTATACTCCATGAAATTAGTGGAATATCCTTGATATTTGCGCTTCATCCAAAGATATCTTTTCATGGAAATATTCTTACGAGCATTCTTGAATTTTACTCCACAAAAGCGATATCATGTTGACAATTTGGACGTTATTGATTTCTGGATAAATTAATTTATAAATCTTTAAAATTTATCCTTGAACTTGTTTTATTGAATTCTTATTCATTGTCATCATCCTCATCATATTTATATTATGTTTATTATAAAGTCATCTGTGGCTTAGTGCATAGAGATGGACTTGGTATGATTATGACCGAGGGATTATTCGGTATAATCATGGTAATGTAATGTTACAAATGATGTGGTAAAAGTCCTCATTGGCCCGTAGTGCATTGATGGATGATTGTTGGCATGATCATGACCATTGATGAATACACGAATATCCTTGGCCCGTAGTGTGTGGATAATTTGTGGTCGTGATACTAATGAATATCCTTGGCCGTAGTGCGAGGGGGATGATGATGATGTTATTTTTATTAAGTTGAGTCTCGGCGATAAAAAAAGATGAAAAACTTTTTAAATCATAGAAGATAGTAGATTTTATTCTCTACTTGACTCTTCTTCTAATGGATTGCTTGTTCATTCAGCTGCATTAAAAACTTGATGTTTGTTATATTTTATCGGTTTAACATTTGTTGAAGGCTAATGATAAATTTATTACGCATTATCTTAGTCATAATATTTCTTCTTGGGCTAGTTGAGCTCACCCTTTCTTTTCATTTCTTCTTGAAATGAGAATAATAATAGCGAGGGACTAGTCGGGGAGAGGGAGTGATGGTCCGGATGATAGCATTAGTAGTCCTCCTCACTTATATTAAATAGTGTGATGATAATAAATGTAATGAGGACTCCATTGAGTGTGGATATTGTCTAGATGACAATATTCTTATTAAAACTCTTAGATTATGTTTTGTCGTATTTTACACGACTGTTCTATAATTATGTTGTATTTGAATTTTGTACCATGTATTTGGCGACTCAAGATGGGTGATGTATACCTATTTTGGAGGCGTCACAGTTAGTATCAAAGCTTAGGGATATGATCCTTGGCTGAGATGTGAGACAAGAACTAGGAGGGAGGAGGGGGGAATTCTTTCCTTTAGCTAGTATGACCTACCTAAGTTTATTTGGTATTTAATTGGTCGGTCGAGTATATAGATAATATGTGATATGTCAATTAACCCTTGTTTTGTGGCGCGATTTTGAATGACATCCGAAATGTTGAGAATAGCAATGGAGCACAGAGACCGTTGAGTCTCCACAGATCAATAATCGATAATGATAATGTGCATCGAGAAGAAGATAATCCTCATGCAAACAACAACAACAACCAAATGATGAACGATGGAATGTTCGGAGGCTTTATGCAATTCATGCAACATCAAAGAGAGAGCGGCTCTCTCCAAAAATGTAGGTGGAAACACTGAAACTCTCTCGGACTCACCGCTAAAAAAGTTCAAGGAGCTGGGACCACCGGAGTTTATTGGAGAGCCAAAACCACTTAAAAGCGGAGCGTGGATAAAGCGGATCACCAAGATATTTGATGTCTTGGGATGCTCAGAGGAGCAAAAGTTCCCTTTGCCACCTTTTTATGTTGCGAGGAGAGGCGAGATTCTTGGTGGGAATCGGTAAAGCGTACTCAACTTTGCCATGCCTTGAAGATGTCTTGGGAGAAGTTCCAAGAACTATTCAACGACAAGTACTTTCCCAAAAGTATTTCGTCACATGAAAGAGGTAGTTTCATCAAGTTGGAGCAAAAACATATGACCAGTGTCACGTCGTCACGCTAAGTTTTTGTCGAGTTGTCCGGTTTGCGTCTCACTTGGTTGATAATGAGGAGAGAATGACGCGATGTTTCTAAGAGGTTTGAAACCCGAGATACGTCGATATCTAATTTCTCATAAACTGCGTGTTTGTATTTGATGTTGTTAATAGGGCTCGATTTATTGGAGCGCGATAATGAGTCAACTCAACCAAAGAAAGCGGTAGCAAAAAAAAAATAATACCGGTGGTAGCGGTCATCGAAAGCGGTGACAACAAACGTGGAGGGAATCAACATGCGAAAAATGGTAACCACTTGGTGGTAATCATGGCCAAGAACAATAATAAAATGGACATTTCAAGAAGAGAGATTCAACAATGATGGAAAGACGTCGGCACAAACACCCGTTGTTAAAGGAAGGAGAACGACCACCCATCATATGCTTCAAATGCGGAGGGAGGGACATATCATCATCAAAATCATAGCGATGCGATCAAAAGCGTGTTATAATTGTGGAAGAGAAGGTCACCTAGCCCGATTTTTCATTTTGTCACCAAAGACAAGTCCAAGTCCAGGATGGAGGCACCAAAGGTCAGTCCCAAAAAAGTCAAAGCCGGTAGTTCAAGGAGAGCGCGTTGTGTGTAACCTCCCGAAAAGCGAGGAACCCGAACGAGGTCATCACGGGTAAGCTTATCATAAACTCTAGCGAAGTCTATACCTTATTTGATACCGGTTCTACCCATTCTTTTATTTCTCCTACTTGCGCTCAACGTTTAAATTTGACTCGGAGAAATTAGACTTTGACTTATCTTATTGAAAACTCCGTTGGGAGAAACCTTCATTACATCCACTTTGTTTATAAGTCTTGTTTGATTCAAATCGGTAACCGCACGTTACTTCGATCTCTTATTTCTTTAAAAATACTTGCATTTGATGTGATTTTAGGATTGATTGGTTAACTACTCATCATGCTAAAATTGATTATTTTTTTGTAAGGTTGTTAGCTTTCATATTCCTAATCAACCTATTATGCGAATTCAAGCGACCAAACCATTAAAATCAATCACGGTCATCTCAAGCCATAAAAAGCTATTCGTTTATTGAAAAATGGATGTCAAGCTTTCTTAGCTCATGTCACACATTTAAACAAAAATAAATCGATTTTTGAATGATATTTCTATTGTTAATAAATTTCTTGACGTATTCCTCAAAGAACTTCTGGCCTACCCCCCGCGTGAAATTGAATTTTTATCGACCTTGAACCCGATACAAAAAACCCATTTCCAAAGCCCCATATCGAATGGCTCTATTGAACTTCGAGTTAAAAACCCAATTACGAGAATTGTTAGACATCGGTTTCATTCGTCTAAATACGTCTCCTTGGGGTGCTCTCTGTTCTATTCGTGAAGAAGAAAAAGATGAAGTATGCGACTTTGTATTGATTATCGGGAGTTGAATCATGTCACCATCAAAAATAGGTACCCATTGCCTCGCATTGATGACTTTGTTTGACCCGATTTGCAAGGCGCAAAATTCTTTTCAAAGATTGATCTTCGTTCTGGGATATCATCGATTGAAGATTAAAAAGCGATGACATTCCAAAGACTGCTTTTCGAACTCGGTACGGGCATTATGAATTCTTAGTCATGTCTTTTGGATTGACTAATGCTCCTACTGCCTTCATGGATATGATGAACCGAGTATTCAAGGAATATTTGGATCACTTTGTGGTCGTCTTTATTGATGACATCCTCATATACTCCAAAACCCGTGAAGACCATGAGCAACAACACTTGAGGTTTGATACTCCAAAAGCTTCGTGAAAACAAGCTATATGCCAAGTTGAAGAAATGCGAGTTACGGCTTGAGGAAGAAGTTGCATTCCTTGGGCACGTGATATCAAATCATGGAATATCTGTTGACCCGAAAAGAAGATTGAAGCAATTCAAAGTTGGGAGCAACCTAAATCGATGATGAAAAAGTAGTAGCTTTCTCGGCTTAGTTTGGTTATTATCGGAGATTCGTGAAGGGTTTTCTCGAATCGCTACTCCATTAACTCAAATTGACTCGAAAAAGATACAAAATTCGGTTGGAGCGCGAGGAATGTGAGAAGAGTTTTCAAGAACTCAAGAGAGACTCATTTCAAAGACTGTTACGACAATACCATCATGCTCGGAGGATTTGTCATCTACAATGATGCTTCGGGCAAAGGGTTAGGATGTGTTCTCATGCAACATGGGAAAAAGTCATAGCCTATGCCTCGACAACTCAAAAGATATGAGAGGAATTATCCTACTCATGATCTAGAGTTAGCGGCGATTGTCGTTTTAACTTTTAAGATTTGGAGGCATTACACGTATGGAGAGAAGGTGGAGATCTATACGGATCATAAAAGCCTCAAATATTTCTTCACTCAAAAGGAACTCAACATGCGACAACGACGATGGCTTGAGTTGTTGAAAGATTATGATCATACCATTCAATACCATCCATCTAAAAAGCGAACGTAGTAGCGTAGTGCATTGAGTAGAAAAGATCATATCAGCGAATACGCAGTGCATTATTATTAACGTAAAAGGCCCATTTTTTATGACTTACAAAGGATGGAGATAGAGTTAAAGACTCCGAGGGACCCATGTGATGATGGCGAATATATAATGAGTAGAACCGACTTTAATCGATAAAGTTAAAGTTAAAGTTCAAGCTACGGACTCGGAGGTGATCGCGTATGAGGAAGAAAGAAAGCAAGAAAGGTGCTATATTTGAAAGCAAGAATCGATGAAGAAGGAATACTTTGAGTCAACTCCGGACTTTGTGTTCCTAACGACCCGATTTAAAGTATAAAATCATGATGGAGGCGCACAACACACACACCATTTTGCAATCCATCTCAGGAGTACCAAAATGTATCGTGATCTTCGACATACATTTTGGTGGAGCAATATGATGAAGAGAGATAGCGGGGTTTATCTCAAGGTGTTTAACTTGTCAACGAGTCAAGTCGGAGCATCAAGTACCAAAAGGTCCATTGCAACCACTTGAAATTCCAGAATGGAAGTGGGAGCACATTACCATGGATTTTCTTTCTTGGTCTTCCCAAGGTTTCTCAAGGCATAGATGCAATTTGGGTCATTGTTGATAGATTGACCAAGTCTCGCTCATTTTCTTACCTATACGAAAACTTATACACTTGAACGTCTTGCTCTGTATATATAAACGATTTGTAAGATTGCATGGTATGCCAATATCCATAGTTTTACGATCGAGACCCAAGATTCACTTCAAGATTTTGGGTTAGTTTGCAAAAAAAGCTATGGGCACAGTTTACGATTTAGTTCGGCATATCATCCTCAAACGGATGGGCGATCGATCGAGAGACTATTATTCAAACTCTTGAAAGATTTATTAAGACTCTGTCCTTGACTTCAAAGGAAGTTGGGACAAGTTCTTACCATTGGTGGAGTTTTCCTACAACAGTTATTAAGCAAGTATTGGCATATGGGCCATTTGAGGCGTTGTATGGAAGAAAGTGTCGTTCTCTCCATATCTTTGGATGAGGTGGGTGAAGCAACGTTGTTGGGACCGGAGTTGAGTACGTATGACTACTCGAAAAGATTCAAACGATCCGACAACGTATAAAAAACCTCACAAGATCGACAAAAAGAGTTATGTTGATCTTCATCGAAAGGACGTGGAATTCGATATTGGAGATCATGTGTTGTTACGTGTTGCTCCATGGAAAGGAGTTACGAGATTTGGAGAGAGAAAAGCTCTCAATCCTCGATTCATTGGCCCATTTTAATCCTCCTCGATCGAGTAGGAATCGTGGCTATAGACTACTTTTCTACCAAGTATATCTCTCGTTTTCATAACGTTTTTTCACATATCTATATTACGTATATATATGTGAAAGACCCGAACCACATTATTGAATTAGAACCGGATGAGATAGAGGAAGATTTAACGTATGAAGAGTTACTACTTTAAAAAATCTTGATAAGAAGGATCATATTCTACGCTCTAAAGTTATACCTCAAAGTCAAAGTTTTGTGGAGAAACCACGATGTTGAGGAAATGACACGGGAGTTAGAATCTAAAATGAAATCAAGGTATCCTCACCTCTTCTTATATACCAGTGCACGTACCCTAATTTTGAGGATGAAATTTCATAAGAAGGGGAGGTTGTAAGACCCCAACTTTTATGAATAAAGAATAATTTTTCTCTCAAATATATTTTTTTGATATTATGGTGTGGATTTGATATAATGTTATAGTTGTGGGTAATATTTACAAATTTTGCAAAAGTAAGCAAGTGGTTATATAATATTTCGATTGGTGGGGAATATTCGTTTTAACGGGGAATATTAAATGATTACACAATCATTAATGGACCCCCTGGACCAAAAGTATTATCGTAGTTAGAAAAATGACGAATTATCTTTTATAAAAAATAACGGCGAAAAGTGTTACCGTTAAAACTGTTTGAACTACCCGGTAGTAAAAGTAATGATGTCTGGCGTGGTTGCATAGTAGTAGCTATATATTGATTATTGATGCTTACGTGAGAAGTCACTCGGTTATACTCAATTATTACTACAATAATTGTTTGCATCATATCTCTCATATTATTGATTCAATTATTGTCACATTATCATCTCATAATATATATTATTATTATTTAATAATTGATAATTGATAAAGTTATTCATATTATTATTTTTATATTATTGATATCTAGAAGTTACAGTTACATCGAGAGAGGTTTGGTCACCTAATTGCGCGCCATAAGGAGAAAATCCTTATCGAAAAGCCCCTCTTTCCTCAGGAACGACCTTGGTTGTTAAATATTGTGAGTTATAATATTAATGATGAATAAGTTAAATGTTGATTAAAGATGAATTTGATAGTTCCATTTGTGTTGGGATTATTAGTGTTAGTGGAAATCGACATTTATTTTCGATATAATTGATGTCTGGGGGTTATATTGATAAATCGGGTAATTTATCGGATAAATGAGCAATTAATTGCTATTAATTCATTCATGCTTATATAACTATTTGTTCATATGTGTGTACTATTGATTCACATTCATGTACTATTAGGGGAGTTGGTGCAAGATTGATAATACTTGCATGACTAAGTTAAAAATGGAGGTATAGATGAAGGTACTATATTATAATTAGTTTTTTCACATGATTATACTATTGATTCACATGATCAACTATTGATTCAACTATTATTTTACACATATTTACTATTAGGGGAGGTGGTGCAAGTTTGATAATACTTGCGGGACTAAATTAAAAATGAAAAAAAAAAAAAAGGAAGGTATTATCTTTGTAATATTTTGAGCCCCAAAATGTGCAATTATCGAAACTATATTTTCCTATAAATAGAAGCTCATTCTTCCTTCATTTCTCACCAATTCACAAAAAAGCTTTAGAGCAATTATTATAGAGAGAAATTATAGAGAGAAGAAGAAGAAGAGAAGCTACCTCCTACTATTCCAATATCCAGTTTTTTCTAAGGTAAGGGGTATTATTTTTTCTTTTCATGAAGAGTTTTTATTTTATTATTTTCATAACATTCTTATTTTATTTATTCCATTCTTTATTATTATTTTGGAATAACTTTTTATTACTATTGTATTATTTATTATGGTGAAATTCTTACATTATTCCATTCTTTATTATTATTTTGAATAACTTTGTATATGCATTATTATTGCATGCACATGGTCATTGTTTATTCCATTCTTTATTATTCTTTTGGATATCATTGTCATGCATGCTGGATTATGCATTATTTATTCCATTCTTTATTATTCTTTTGGAATATCTTATGCATATTTCATTTACTTTACGCATGACTGGTTCCATTATTTATTATTCATTGGAATAACTTTGTGCATGTGGATTATATCATGCATGGTGAATTTTCATTATTCCATTCTTTATTATTATGTTGGAATATCATCTATGCGTTACGCATTTACTGATTCCATTATTCCATATTATTTATTATTAAATATTGAAAATGATCATCTATGCGCGTTTCTTCTGCATGCATGCACGGTGAATTCTTTTGTTTTCCATTCTTTATTATACTCAGTTGGTTAAAGTTTTGGCTTTTATACTCCATGAAATTAGTGGAATATCCTTGATATTTGCGCTTCATCCAGTATCTTTTCATGGAAATATTCTTCTGAGCATTCTTGAATTTTACTCCACAAAGCAGTATCATGTTGACAATTTGGACGTTATTGATTTCTGGATAAATTAAATTATAAATCTTTAAAAATTTATCCTTGAACTTGTTTTATTGAATTCTTATATCATTGTCATCATCCTCATGTTTATATTATGTTGAAAGTCATCTGTGGCCTGTAGTGCATAGATGGACTTGGTATGATTATGACCAGGGATTATTCGGTATAATCATGATCGTAATGTTACAAATGATGTGGTAAAAGTCCTCATTGGCCCGTGTAGCATTGATGGACGATTTGTTGGCATGATCATGACCATTGATGAATACACGAATATCCTTGGCCCGTAGTGCATGGATAATTTGTGATTTGTGGTGATACTAATGAATATCCTTGGTAGTAGTAAGAGGATGATGATGTGGTTTATTTATTAAAATTGAGTCTCGGCGATAAAAAAGTGATGAAAAACCTTTTAAATCATAGAAGATAGTAGATTTTTTTTCTCTCTACTGACTCTTCTAATGGATTGCTTGTTCATTGCGAGTTAAACTTGATGTTTGTTATATTTTATCGGTTTTTACATTTGAAGGCTAATGATAATTTATTACGCATTATCTTAGTCATAATTTCTTCTCTTGGGCTAGTTGAGCTCACCCTTTTTTCTTTCATTGTTCTCTTGAAATGAGAAATGAGTAGCGGGACTAGTCGGGGAGCGGAGTGATGGTCCGAGATGATAGCATTAGTAGTCCTCACTATTACATTAAATAAATGTGACAATAAATGTAATGAGGACTCCATTTGAGTGTGGATATTGTCTAGATGACAATATTCTTATTAAAACTCTTAGATTATGTTTTGTATTATTTTACACGATTGTTGTATAATTAAGTTGTATTTGAATTTTTGTTTTTTGTATTTGGCGATGTATGGGCGATGATCAAGATGTGATATACCTATTATGATTTCAAAGATTTACTACTATGCATTTATTATGATAATAAATCGATGCAAATACTATGCATCAATAATAAAATATATAATATATTCTATTTTTCATAAAAATTAAAAAGAAATAAAATATATTATATATATATAAAAGAAAAACACATGACTTTGAAAATAATCACCCGTGAACTTTCCTAATGAATTCATTTTTCACATATGGGTTTATTTGTAATATGTAACGGCCCACATATGGGCCCACCTTTATAATATTATTTAAATGTAATTCACCAATTATTTTGAAAATTAGAGTAAATGGGGTCCATAAAATAAGTAAAATTTAATTATAGAAAATACTTCATAAAAAAATCTTATAATATTTTTAAAGGAACCTTTATTCATATTATTATAACTCTCAATATTGTAATTATACATCGATCGTTTCCGAGATTTTAAGGAAAGATTATGCTTATCTTAGTAAGACCCCAACTTTTATGAATAAAGATTAATTTCTCTCAAAATATATTTTTTTGAATATTATGGTGTGGATATAATATAATGTTATAGTTGTGGGTAATATTTACAAATTTTGCAAAGTAAGCAAGTGGTTATATAATATTCGATTGGTCGGGAATATTCATTTAAACAGGAATATTCAGTGATGCGATGGCACAATCATTAGTGGACCCCACAATGGAAGTATTGTCGTAGTAAGAAAAACGACGTAAATATCTTTTATAAAAATAACGGCGCGAAGTATTACCGTTAAAACTGTTGAACTACTTTAGTAAAAGTACGATGTCTACGCGTGGTTGCGTAGTAGCACACTATATTGATTATTGATGCTTACGTGAGAAGTCACTCGCTTATACTCAATTATTGCTACAATAATTGTTGCATCATATCATCTCTCATATTATTGATTCAATTATTGTCACAATATCATCTCGCATAATATGATATATTATTAAATCAATAATTGAGACGACAAAGTTATTCATATTATTAAATTACAATATTTACAATGTCTAGAAGTTACATCAAGGAGAGGTTTGGTCACCTAATTACGCCGCCAATAAGGAGAAATCCTTATCGAAAGCCCCTCTTTCCTGGGAAAACACACCGTTGTTAAATATTGTGAGTTATAATATTAATGATGAATAAGTTCGTGTTGATTAAAGATGAAATTGATAGTTCCATTGTGTTGGAATTATTAGTGTGTTAGTGGAAATCGATATTATTTCGATAATAATTGATGTCGGAGGTTATATTGTTCAATCGGAATTAATTAATGGCACTTTTTTGAGTTGGAATTCATGAAGTTACTATTCACATGAATAAAGTTACTATTTGTTCACTATGGTGTATATTGATTCACATTCATCCAAAAATATATTTCTTTTCTATTCCAAATCATTTTTTGGGTACAATATTATTCCATGAGAAGATGTGATAATTTTTCATCTTCGTTGGTTGAAGTTATAATAGTAAATCAATATGGATATGGATTCAGTTATAATAAAATGAAGTATTAATTCATTAATTTATTTACTTTAGGGAATTAGTTTAAAGTTTTATTGAATCCATTTATCATAAATAAAAATCAATATTCCTTCATTATTTCTTTCAATTCGACCGTTCATGAATTAATAGAGATATTGAAACTATAGAGAAAATAAGAAAATTCCTTCATTATTTCTTCACTAATTCATAAACTCTTGATAGAGAATTCTAAGAAAGTAGAAGAATATTATTACTCTCTTATTCAATATCCATTTCTTCTAAAGTAAGGGTATTATTTCTTTTATTTATTCATGAAGATATTCACATTATTCCATTCTTTTCTTATTATTATGGAATAACTTTGTATATGCTGAGTACCGCATACATGGTGAAATTCTTCCATTATTTCATTTATTATTATTACTTGGAATAACTATATTTATCTATATACCTTGGAATTATTATAGTGAAATTCTTCTAATATTCCATTCTTTATTATTCCATTGGAATATCCTATATTATACGAATTTATCGCATTCCTAGTTCCATTATTTATTCTTTATTATATGGAATATCTCGTCATGCGTATCTATCGCATGCACTGATTTCACAGTTCCATTCTTTATTATTCTATTGGAATATCACATGCGTCATCATGCATGCGTGACTTTACGGTTCCATTATTTATTATTACTGCTGTAACATTTATTTTATTATTGGTTCCATTATTTATTATTATTCGATCACATATCATGCATTTATCGCATTGCTGAACCGGTTCCATTATTTATTATTCATTTAGAATAACTCATGTCTGCGATGCGATTTATCGCACGCATGGTGAATCCTTCATTATTCCATTCTTTATTATTTTGTTGGAATAACCTGTCTATGTGGATTACCACATGCATGGTGAATGATCCTTTATATTCATTCCTTATTAAATTGTGGAAATGATCTATATACGTGGATTACTGCATGGCGGTGAAAATCCATTTGCAATTTCATATATTCTATTATACTCAGTTGGTTAAAGTTTTGGCTTCTATACTCCATGAAATTAGTAGAATATCCTTGATATTTGCGCTTCATCCAAAGATATCTTTTCATGGAAATATTCTTCCGAGCATTCTTGAATTTTACTCCACAAAGCAAGTATCATGTTGACAATTTGGGCGTTATTGATTTCGGGGATAAATTAACTTATAAATCTTTAAAATTTATTCTTGAACTTGTTTTATTGAATTATTATGTCATTGTCATCATCCTCATGCTTATATTGTAATGAAAGTCATCTTTGGCTTACGTGCATAGATGGACTTAGTATGATTATGACCGAGGATCATTCGGTATAATCATGACCGTAATGTTATAAATGATGTGGTAAAAGTCCTCGATGGCCTTTAATGCATTGATGGATGCTTTTGGTATGATTATGACCATTGATTATTCGGTATAGTCATGACCATTGATGATTTAATGAATATCCTTGGCCCGTAGTCTGAGGATGATTAGATGATGTGGTTTATTTATTAAGTCGAGTCTCAAATGATAAAAAATTTGATGAAAACATTTTAAATCATAGAAGATAGTAGATTTTATTCTCTACTTGACTCTTCTAATGGATTGCTTATTCATTGTTGATTAAAACTTGATGTCTATTGTATTTTATCGGTTTAACATTGTTGAAGACTAATTGATAATTTATTCGCATTATCTTAGTCATAATATTTCTTCTTGGGCTAGTTGAGCTCACCCTTTCTTTCATTGTTCTCTCTTGAAAATGAGAATATAGGCTGGGACGAGCCTCGGGAAAAGGAGTGATGGTCCGATGATAGCATTAGTAGTCCTCACTATTCTATAAAATAGTGTGACAATAAATGTAATGAGGACTCCTTTGAGTGTGGATATTGTCTAGATGACAATATTCTATTAAAACTCTCGATTATGTATTGTCGTATATTACACGCGTTTATAATTAAGTTTGTATTTGTATTTTGTACCATGTATTTTGGCGACTTTCAAGATGGGTGATGTATACCTATTTTGGGGGCGTCACATTTGGTATCAAAGCTTAGGATATGATCCCAGGTGAGATGTGAAATAAGAACTAGGAGGGAGAGAGCGGGGAATTCCTTCGCTAGTATGACCTACCTAAGTTTATTTGGTATTTAATTGGTCGGTCGATATAGGGATAATATGTGATATGTCAATTAACCCTTGTTTTAATATGTGATATGTTAATTAACCTTTTGTTTTGTGGGAATGTGTTTCTAAGAGGTTTGAAATGACATATACGCCAAACCTCATTTCTCATTTGATATTCGGATGTTGTGAATAAGGCACATGATTGAGATCGATAATGAGTCACCAACCAAAAGGTAACGACCAACAACACGATAATAATCATACAAAAGGTGGCAACGACCATCGAACAATGATAACCATCGTGGAAATTATCATGCCAAGAATGGTAACCACTTCGGTGGTAATCATGGCCAAGATAATAAGAGTGGAAAATTCAAGAAGAGAAGATTTAACAATGATGGAAAGACGTCAAGACCAAAAAGACAAATTGTTAAGGAAGGAGAACGACCGATGGTCGATGTTATAAATGTGGAGGGAAGGACACATAAGTCAAACTGCACATCGATGCAAATCCAAAGCATTTATAATTGTGGAAAAGAAGGCCACCTAGCTCGATTTTATCGCGCACCAAAAGTCAAGTCCAAATGGGATGGAGGCATCAAAGGTGTCCCAAGCATAAGACAAAACCGGTAGTTCAAGGGAGAGCGTTTGTCGTAACCTCCCAAAAAGTGAGGAATCCGAACGAGGTGATCACGGGTAAGCTAATTATAAACTCTAGCGAAGTTTATACTTTATTTGATACCGGTTCTACCCATTCCTTTATTTCTCCTATTGAAACTTTAAATTTGACTCACGAGAAATTTAGACTTTGACTTATCTGTTGAAACTTCGTTGGGAGAAACCTTCATTACATCCACGGTTTATAAGTCTTGTTTGATTCAAATCGGTAACCGCACGTTACCTGTCGATCTTATTTCTTTGAAAATACTTGCATTTGATGTGATTTTAGGGATTGATTGGTTAACTACTCATCATGCTAAAATCGATTGTTTTCGTAAGGTTGTTAGCTTTCATATTCCTAACCAACCTATTATACAAATTCAAGCAGGCAAAAAACTAAAATCAATCACTGTCATATCAAGCCATAAAGCTATTCGTTTATTGAAAAACGGATGTCAAGCTTTCTTAGCTCATGTCACGGATCTAAACAAAAATACGTCAGTTTTGAATGATATTTCTATTGTTAATAAATTTCTTGACGTATTCCCTGAAGAACTTTCTGGCCTACCCCAGAGCGTGAAATTGAATTTTGTATCGACCTTGAATTGATACAAAACCCATTTCCAAAGCCCCATATCGAATGGCTCCTATTGAACTTCGTGAGTTAAAACCCAACTATAGGAATTGTTAGACATAGGTTTCATTCGTCCTAAGACGTCTCCTTGGGGTGCTCTGCTCTATTCGTGAAGAAGAAAGATGGAAGTATGCGACTTTGTATTGATTATCGGAGTTGAATCATGTCACCATCAAAATAGGTACCAGATTACCTCGTTATTGATGATCTGTTTGACCAATTGCAAGGTGCCAAATTCTTTTCAAAGATCGATCTTAGTTCTGGATATCATCGATTGGAATAAGCATGTGAATGATATTCCTATTTATATATGATTTGATTATGATATATATATATATATATATAATAATATGCAAGTATGCTTGCATTAAGAAAAAGTTATAAAGTCCTTTGATAGATAATAGAAACATATATACAGGACTTAGAATGAATTGATCAAATATGTTAGGTTGATCCTACATAAGCAAAACATCTTTGTAAAGTCCTTAAAAAGAAATGATGTACAAGGACTATAAATATAGAAAGATCAAGCATGTTAGGTTGATCTTATGATGTAATAGATAGAGGCATGTCGATCGTCGAAACACTTTGCACTGAAATCGTGAGTGCTGCGGAGAGTCGAGGAAAACTCGAGAGCTATCGATCGGCGAGAATCGTAGTCTGCAAAGATAGTAGATCTCGGAGTTAAGTAGATCGCCGGAGAGAGGCGAGGAAGGATCGTGATGTGTCGAGTAGAGCTTCCTCGGGATCGTAGTGTCTCTTGAGGAAGTCGTGTTCGAGAATCGTGAGGACAACACGCCTACTGAGTAGATAGAGTCATCATATCTGCGAAGCCAAGTCGAAATCGTAGACTACACTCGGTCGTGGTAGAGTCTACTAATGTGTCAAGTCAAGTCGAGGATCGTAGATCACACTCGAGTTCGTAGAGTCTATTGATTACATCACGCGAGATCGTGAGTCGAGCAAGATCGGATGAAGACAACAAACACAAGTCGAAATCGTAGAGTGTCAAGATCGATCTCGGGATCGTGAGTGTACGCACGGTACAAATAGAAAATTTGAATCGTAGAGTGCGAACTAAGACCTCAACGGATGTGCTCCTGATGCGTAAAGCGTAATCGTAGAAACAAATATGATTCTCGACAAATGAGCACTCCCGAATATCCAAAGGAATGAAAGCCTCTGGTTGTCACTATAATATAATCATCCAAGGAAACCAGAGATCACTCAACGAATGGCACGCAAGCTAACAGAAGATCTAAGCACCAACCCAATCGACATCAAGATTGAGTTGTGAAGCCATTCGAGATGAAGTCTTCCACAAGATGATCATAAGAAGACTTGATGGCCCGACTAAGGAAAGTCGACAAAGTCGATGGTTGTCAAGTGAGCGAGAAGACAACGATCTTGGAAGCAACCAAGATCGTAGTGTTTGCCAAACAAAGAAAGAAGCGATGGAAAGTGAACCGAGAGATCTTGGTTAGACCTACGAAGAACAAGGCTAAAGTGATTAAGCGTTGGGTCGATCCATTGATGATAAGTGAGCGGGAGATCACAAGGAGAAAGCGAAATGGACACCACGCCCGCAAAATCAAAGTGTCTTGCTATTCGAGGGGACGAGAGCAAGGAGTTAGGCCATCGATCTCGAGAACGGTCGAAAAGCAAATAGAAGTGTTGAAGCCTTTGCCTGATAGAAGGAAGAGGTGTTCTACATTGAAGATCCAATCAACACTCTTCAAGATCGTAGTGTTAACTCTACTAGGTCAATGAGCAACACTCAACAAGACACTCGATCGAGTCCTCGAGACATGCATCGAGAATCGTAGAGTTCGAATAAATGAAAGATTGAAGCATTGGCAATGGTTCAATCTGAAGGGTAATATTCGAACAAGTGCTTATTGAGAGCATCGATGCAAAAGGACAACCTCGATCGAGAAATCGAAGGAGGAAATAAAGTCTCTTCGACACCTTGCCCAGACATTAAAGTGACATCTCTGATGGGGTAGGTGAAATATGAAGCTACAATGTCGGATAAAGTATGACATGTCACATCGCATGATCTACCTCAAACAACTCGAGATCTGTGAAGATATTTGAATAGCTTTCAACGACTACTTTCCAACGGGAAGGATTGGGAAGGAGTATAAATCAGAAGAGCTTCAAAGATCAAAGGTTCTTTGGAGTTGCCGAGTTTTGGAGTAACGGTGGACTGAACTAAACCATGTAAAATAGTGAGTCAGAAGGCTCACTCTACGATCCACCAAGAACACTTAGAGATACATGAAGAAAAAGAAGAAGAAGTAGAAGTGAGAGTTCTACTACAAAAGAGTGTTACGAATCTGCCGAGAGAAAAGAAGAGCATCATGTCATCTTGATGTCCATCATGGGAAGACTCTAAGTACCAGAGAGAGAAGAGCTCACGATCATCTTAGCAAGTCCATCATGAGAAGACATCAAGTATCGAAGGAGATCACAAAACGTCATCATGGTGGCAAGAATGAGAAAGTTTCTAAGTACCTAGCGGAAGAACTTACGGTCATCTTAGAACCCCATCGTATGCGACCATCATGTATCAAGATGAAAGATCTTGAAGGCGGTCATCAAGGATCATCCAAGTGGTTGAGTAATGGCGAAGAAGGTGAGCATCATGCAACACTCAACTACACTTCAAGGATGATCACGCCAAGTACTAAAATGAAGATGTTCAGAGCATGAAGACATCTTAGCGACTCGGCACCAACTCCAACAAACAAAAACAAACAAACAACAACAAAGCGGGGCACGAGGGGTCCTTGTCCAGAGGACTAAATGAAGTTCAAAGCTGCTTTGGGCTTGAAGAGTTCTAGGGAACTAGAGGAGTTCAAAGCTGGCGGCCTTGAAGAGTTCTTAGTGAATCTGAAAGTCCCAAGGCTGCTTGGCCTTGAAGGAATCTTAGTGATTCAGGGTGCTTGCCTTCTTTAGTGGAAATCCTGCTAGTTGAAAGCAGAAGAGTGGATTAGGAGCTTGAGTCTCTGAACCACTTAAAACCCCTTGTGTCTTTTACATTATGTCATTTACATTATGTACTATAACTACTATAACTTCTATGTATGTTTTAACTACTTACAACTGAACTAACTCTACGAACAATGTAAGTATGATTATGAATATATCAATGAAGGGGATCTTTTACTTATTCCGTTGTGCTTGAAAAGATTCTTATGTTTGTCATATGCTAATGTATGAGCAATACACAATACACAATAAACCAGAAAACTAATTGAAATTAAAAGGATCTATTCAAACCCCCACTCCTTCTAGATCTATTGTGCCTACTTGGAACTAACAATATCATCTGGCACGGAGGGATTTGTCATCTACAAGGATGCTTCGTGCAAAGGGTTAGGATGTGTTCTCGTGCAACATGAAAAAGTCATAGCCTTTATGCCTCACGACAACTCAAAGAATATGAGAGGAATTATCCTACTCATGATCTAGAGTCGGCAAACAATGTTGTTTTTTTGACTTAAAATTTGGAGGCATTATTTGTATGGGGAGAAAGTGGAGATCTATACGGATCATAAAAGCCTCAAATATTTCTTCACTCAAAAGGAACTCAACATGCGACAACGACGCTGGCTTGAACTGTTGAAAGATTATGATCATACCATCCAATACCATCCTCGAAAAGCGAACGTAGAAGCCGACGATTGAGTAGTAAGATCATATGCGGTACGAAAAGCATTATTGTCAACGCAAAGGCCCCATTTGTAGTATGACTTACAAAGGATGGAGATAGAGTTAAAGACTCCAGGACCCACGTGATGATGGCGAATATACGAGTAGAACCGACTTTTAATCGATAAAGTTAAAGTCGCTCAAGCTACGCACTGGAGCCGATGCGTATGAGGAAGAAAGTGCAAGAAGGTGCTATTCCTAAAGCAAGAATCGATGAAGAAGGAATACTTCGTCAACTCTGCATTTTTGTGTTCCTAACGATTTCGACTTAAAGTATAAAATCATGATGGAGGCGCACAACACACCGCTTGCAATCCATCTCGGGAGTACCAAAATGTATCGTGATCTTCGACATACATTTTGGTGGAGCAATATGAAGAGAGAGATAGCATTGTTTATCTCAAGGTGTCTAACTTGTCAACGAGTCAAGGCGAGCATCAAGTACCAAAAGGTCCATCAGCAACCACTTGAAATTCCGTAATGGGAAGTGGAGCACATTACCATGGATTTCAAGCATCGGTCTTCCCAAGGTTTCTCAGGCATAGATGCGATTTGGGTCATTGTTGATAGATCGACCAAGTCTGCTCATTTCTTACCGATACGAGAAACTTATACACTTGAACGCCTTGCTCTAGTATGTATATAAACGAGATTGTAAGATCGCATGGTATGCCAAGATCCATAGTTTCGATCGAGACCCAAGATTCACTTCACGATTTTGGTTAGTTTGCAAAAAGCTATGGGCACACATTTACGATTTAGTTCGGCATATCATCCTCAAACGACGGCAAATCGAGAGGACTATTCAAACTCTTGAAGATTTATTAAGACTCGTGTCCTCGACTTCAAGGGAAGTTGGGACAAGTTCTTACCATTGGTGGAGTTTTCCTACAACAATAGCTTATCAAGCAAGTATCGGCATGGCTCCATTCGAGGCGCCAGATGGAAGAAAGTGTCGCTCTCCAAAGATGTTGGGATGAGGTGGGTGAAGCAACGTTGTTGGGACCGAGTTGGTACGTATGACTACGAAAAGATTCAAACGATCCGACAACGTATAAAAACCTCACAAGATCGACAAAAGAGTTATGCTGATCTTCATCGAAAGGACGTGGAATTCGATATTAGAGATCATGTGTTGTTACGTGTTGCTCCATGGAAAGGAGTTACGAGATTTGGAAAGAGAGGAAAGCTCAATCCTCGATTCATTGACCCATTTTTAATCCTCGATCGAGTAGGAACTGTGGCCTATAGACTCGCTTTACTGCAAAGTATGTCTCGTGTTCATAACGCTTTTCACATATATCTATGTTACGTAAATATGTGAAAGACCCGAACCACATTATCGAATTAGAACCGACGAAATAGCGGAAGATTTAACGTATGAAGAGGTTCCCTATTAAAATCTTGGATAAGAAGGATCATATTCTACGCCCAAGGTTATACCTCAAGTCAAAGTTTTGTGGAGAAACCACGATGTCGAGGAAATGACCGGGAGTTAGAATCAAATGAAATCAAGGTATCCTCACCTCTTCAACATACCAGTATACGCACCCTAATTTCGAGGGCAAAATTTCATAAGAAGGGAGGTTGTAAGACCCCAACTTTTATGAATAAAGATTAATTTTCTCTAAATATTTTTTTTGAATATTATGGTGTGGATTTGATATAATGTTATAGTTGTGGGTAATATTTATAAATTTTGCAAAGTACAAAGTTGTTATATAATATTCGATTGGGTCTGGGAATATTCGCTTTAACAATATTCGAATATTCGTATTCGACAAGCACAATCATCAGGGACCCCACAACGGAATATTATCGTTTCGAATTAGAAAACGACAAAATTATCTTTTATAAAAATAATAACGAAAAGTTTTACCGTTAAAAACGCTGAAACTACCTAAGTTAGTAAAAGTAAGTAAAGAATACGCGCGTGGTTGCATAAGAGCACACTGCATATTGATTATCGATGCTTACGTGAGAAGTCACTCAGCTTATACTCAATTATTGCTACAAATTAATTGTCGATCATATCTCTCATATTATTTGATTCAATTATTGTCACAAAGATCATCTCGCATAATATATTTATTATTATTAAATCAATAATTGAGATGACAAAGTTATTCATATTATTATTTGCAATATTGATATGTCTAGAAGTTCTGTCAAGAGAGGGTTTGGTCACCTAATCATACCAATAAGGAGAAATCTTTATCGAAAGCCCCTCTTTCTCGGAAACGACCGGTTGTTAAATATTGTGAGTTATAATATTAATGATGAATAAGTTAATTATTATAATTAAAGATTATTATTTTATTAGTTCCATTATATTAAATCTTATTAATTATTTTATGTTAATTTATATTATATTGACATTTATTATCGAAGCAATTTTTTCGATTATATTAATACTATTTTTTATAATATATATAATATATATTAATATATATTTTATATTTATATTCGGATATAATATTATATTTATTATATATTATATTCACATAGGAAATTAATAAATTTTTTAAATAATTTAATTATAATGATATTATTATTTGAATATATGTTCATTATAATAATATTATTTTCTAATAAGATCACTATTTTCAATCATTTAATTATATATGTATTCTATTATCTATAAATAATATATTATTATTTTCATTATAAAATATATTAACTTAAATACTATAAATAAATTTAATTTTCTTTATTTATTATTTTTTAATATTAAATATTATAATTTGATTTTATCTATTTTATATTTATTTTTATATTATAGAGATTATATGGTAAATTTGTAATATTCATAACGCAATCAAATTGCATAAAAAAGCTAAGCGTGTAAAAATCGTAGTTTAAAAATTTACAAACCATATACCCTGATCACCCTTTATGCATAATTATTAATTAAACGAAAAGATAAAGAATAAAATCATACCCTCAAGATCGAGCTTCCTCGTGTACAAGTTCACCTCCAAATCCTTTCGCTCAACTTGAATCCACCGGGTTTGGTTCCTTCCTTTCGATCAACGTTAGCCACCCAAATGTTTGGCCTCTCTGAGGTGATCCACCAAGGAAGAAGAAAATTCAAGAAGAAGGGTATTGGCAAAAAACCCTAGTTTTTCTATCTCTATAGAAAAGGGTGTACTCTCCCAACAATTGAATTATTACGATGTTGTAAAAGTCAACAACCCATCCCACCCATAATAAGACTCTCTTATTTATAGATGTGGGCAACCCACCTTAACAATTAAGAAATTGGGTTTTATTTAATTAATTAAATTCTTTTAATTAATTAAGCTCCCTAATCTTATTAGGGATAATTAATTAAACTCCTTTAACTAATTTTCCTTCCTAATCCAATTAGAATAAATGAGAGTACTTTATATTAAATTAATTCCTAAACTCTTTTAGAAATTAAAATAATAATAATTGTAATAATATTAATAAGACTCTCTTATTAATTTATATTTAATATTTCTAAAATATTAAATAATAATATTAAGCTATTTAATTTATTCTATCACCATAGATTAAATTAAATATACTTAACATATTATTACGATTATGCCATTAACTTCTTAAATAATTATTCTTCCTTTTATGGTGTGACCCTTTAGGTTCTCCATATTAAACCCATTGTGAATAAATCAATTAGAATAATTCTAATCTTATTTAAATAAATAAATTAAACAATTAATTTATTTAAATAAATAATATTTATTCTACAATAGGATAAGCCTCCTAAATGATCAACGACTTTCCGTATAATATAGATTTCAACATTAATCATTAAAGAACCTTTCGAGTAAATAGTTACCGCATAATTCAATCCTTCCACCATACAATGTCCCAATTAAATATAAGACATGGAATTACCGCACAAGTCTTATTTTATTTAATTATATGTATTTCGATCCTTAAATGCACAACTCAAATAATGCAAATTAGAAACTCCTTTCTAATTTCATTCTCGCCTTCGCAAAGACTACCGGGTTGTCATTTATCGAATCACATAGACATTTCTCTTCTTTATTAGAAGTGGTAGATTCTTTATCGATCATACATTATCTCCATGTATAACTTATTATACCCAAGCATACCCTTTGATATACCCTAAGGGTCTTAAGGAATAAGTCAAAGTATAACTCATCATACACAAGATACTATGATGATCTCAAGTCCAAGGATTACTTGTACTACTATCACTACAGAATTCCTATCGACAGCAAATAAAACTCCATTAGGTATTCCTTAGCGAGCCAATGCTCAAAGAAACTTATTCTCTAATAAGCACCTACATACTTGCTTTTAGTGTTCCACACAAAATGATCATGAGATCAATCATCCTCATCCAATGAGCAAGTTAACGATGTACCAATCTATCCTGATTCACTAATCCCCAATTTAGTAATCCAACGATTGGGAACTATTTTAGTTTTAAGCTTTCTAAGAATTTAGATCTCATTAGAATGATCATCATCATTATTCTAAAAGCATTGCTTAAAACTACGGGTTTATCACATATTATAAAACAAAGATCATGTAGATAATTAAAAGCCTTTAATAAATTAATACTTTTTATTAATAAATGAATAAGATTGTTACAAAGTATATGCTTTATCATCAAACATGATCGGCTTGTGTGCATACTACTTTCAATCTCCCACTTGCACTAAAGCCAATCGCCATGGTATCTTATACTCTTCTTCTCTAAGTGACGATTATCCCGCCGTTGATAAGCTTTAGTTAATGGATATGTAATGTTGTTCATGAGAGTCCACTATCTCTATAGTGATTTCCCATCTTCAATGATTCTAATAATCAAATGAAAGTGCCACAACACATGTTTAGATCCAAGATGAGACTTAGAACTATTCCTAGTTCTCAGAATGAACTTTTAATCCAAACAATCAACTTGCAGCCTTCATTTATAGCTATATACTTTGTCTTTATCACTAAACCAAAGAACTCTTTTCATTGCTTGGAACCTTTCCAATTCATCGCACCACCGCTCAAGGTAACGCTTTACCTTAAAGTGGATTTTCTTCATCATCTTGGTCTCGTCTCGAAAAAACTTGAGTCCATAAGCCCTCTAGTTTTAATTTAGACCCACCATGAATATGATCACATCCTTAGTGCCTAAGCACTTTAAGATGTTTTTCACCGATTTCATATGAAACTTCCATAATATGACCGATCAACATCAGTCTCGTATATTTCATCAGCATACATGATTGTCACTCATGCGACTCTCTCTTCTTGAGTCTGTGGGGACTATTAAGAGAGATACACTCCATAGCTCATCAACATGAGACATCTCTTGAGTTTGCCATGCTAAACGACTTTAGCATCAAATGAATATACGCTCCTCGGGTTAAGTCGAGCATCCTCTTAAATCTATCTATATAGATTTATATCCCCAATTAAGATACTCTTCCCAAATCATTCATGGAGGAATGTTTAGACAACTTTATCTTTACCGATCAGAGCATTGGTATGTCATTCCTCATCCGTAGTATATCAACATATAATACTAGAATGTCACGACGCCCCCCAATCACCTCTTTTCATTCTTACACTCAAACTCTTTACCTCATCGAATGTTCCATATTTGAAAACTCTCGATCATCATCTTCTATGATGTAACTCATCATCATCATCTCATCATCATCATCATCATCTATGATGAATCCATACCTCCTAGGTATCTTCTATTATTCCGCATTTACGATATCTTATTTGTGGTACAAATAGGTCTATCTACAGTGTTCCTCTTATTCGACTTATAGTGTTTTGTGGTTCTTGAACTTTTCAAGATCTATTATCCTCCCACTAGCCCCTTCAATGATAAACACCTTTATCTTAGTAGGCAAATGTGTTTTTCGCAAACAAACACCTTTTTTGCTAAGTAGATTATAGAACATATACCCTAAACTTACTTTAGGATGTCCCACAAATCAGACTTGTCAAATCTTGTCCCAAGCTTATCCTTTGAAACCTTTTCACATAAGTCGACAACCCCTTATCTTAACATACTTAAGATTAGAATCCTCCCCGTCCATAACTTTTATGGAGTCTTCAATGGATTTTGAGGTTACCTTTTTCGTAGATATGCACCATTTCTAGGACATGATCCTGTAAGGATACCGAATGTCGGTAAAATCATTATGGACCGCACTACGTGTCCAACAAGGGTACGATTTTTCCTTTCGTATACATCAATCAATTATTACGATCGAGGTGTCCATTATGAGAAAAAACCATTTGAGATGATCTAGAAACTTATCAGACAAGTATTTATTCCTCGATCTAATCAAAGAATCTTAATACTTTGCCAATTTGTTTCACTTCTCAATTCTTTTCAACCTTTCAAATAATTCACACTTGTATTTCAAAGAAATACATACATTCAACTCTTTGAATGATCATCTCCTTTTCTTATACTAGTTTGTTCAATTTGCAAAATTATTTTCACGTAAGTCAAGTATACAAAATTTATTAAGTAATATTCCAGCTTCTATACAAAAACATTATTATTATAAATAGAACAACAATTGTTCTTAATTATAATACCAAAGATTTTATCATGTCCAACAATAAAATGGAAATAATATTTTTAACAAGAACTGAATACAATAACAACTTATCGACTTAATAGATTTGCCCGTAGGCATTGCTAAACTATAAGTTTTTATATGCTAATGCAACCTTTGCTTCATTTTCCACATATAGATTACTTATATTTGTTTAGCTTTCTACTTCGCTTGGTCCCTTCATAAATCTATATTTATGATAACCAAAGTCAGATCCAATACCCAAGTAGAACCTCGACTTAAAGAAAAATTTATTTCAAATCATGAACAAAAA